>CM019741.1:2606647-3034147 GCA_009761775.1 Ficus carica
AAATTACCAAACGGAAGCTTAATATTGATTTTTAAGGAAAGTTCTGATAAAAAGATAATGACTGTGTTTAGTATTTGAGTTTGAGTTAAGATTTTTAAGTTTCAATAGTAATTTTTGTTGACTTTTTCAAAAAAGACAAAAAACTTTTTCAGAAAAAGATAAAAATTGAATTGAAAATTTTGAGTTCAAGTTGATGAACCAAACTCATCCCGAAGAGGAAGCATCTAATCCCAATTATTTGATGAAACTTGGTAAATACACGAGTAAAGAGGAAGCATCTAATGGCCGGGAATTGTTTTAAGTTAAAGAAATAGTTTTTTTCCTTTTTGAATGCTTTCTTTTGGTTTTGTTTGATTTCCGTTATTTTTCTACTCTTATTTTCCTTTACTTGTTTAGGTTTGTAAATTTCTTGTTCTTTTGTATTTAATGAACTTTTGCCTATATAAAAATTGTTAGGAAGGCCAAAAAAATATCCTTAAGTTCTTTTAAGGGGTGTAGTCTGGTCCCTTTTTTTCTAACAAATGTTAAAAATTTAATAGACTAGATCACATGCATAATATATGTAAATTAAATCATGTATTTTTTCCTTAATTATCTTTAAATAATAAATTATGTGTAATTTATGTTACTTTATCTGTTCGATTTTTTACTTTTGTTAGTAAAAAAATGACTAAATTATACCTTTTAAAGAATTGACAAATATTTTAGTCACAATTAAAAAAATCAAAGACCAATCTATAATTTCATAAAAGGTTAGGGATTAAATAAATAATTTATCTTATAACATAAATTAAAAAATGCAGAAGATATATACACTTTATGCGCCTGATTACAATTTCCATATAATAAAAAACGAGATAGAAAAATCTCTAGCTTTTCTTCGTTTTCATTTTATACTAATTTTAAACTACTTTCGTTTTCATTGATTTTTTTTTTTTTTTTTTTTTTTTTTTTTTGGGTGGCTGTAACTAAAATTTCCGTAGTACTAACAGTCACAGTGAAAAACAGAGGTAATAGCAATAGAAAAAGACCCGTCTCAAGTCTTTGCAAAGGAGACAAAAGGCTTCCTAATATTATCAAAATTTTTCTTTCATTGTCATTAATTAGACACGCTCTGAACAAGTAAGGGTTCGTTTGGTGCACCAGTTCAGTTTGAGTTGAGTTGAGATTTTTAAGTTTGCATAATAAATTTTGTTGACTTTTTCAGAAAAGACAAAAAACTTTTTCAAAAAAGACAAAAAACATGATGAAAAAAATATAATTTAATTTAAAATGAGTTGGTGAAGCAAACGAAGCCTAAGTGTCTCTTTTAGTCCCTGTATTATTTAATTGCTTGACTAAATAAATTCAGAAACAGACGTATTTAATTAGTTTGAAAAACGCGTGTAGAATCTTCCCTTATTTAAAAAAACAAAAAAAAATATTATTTTCTCCTTATACATAGACCACAAAAAAAATATAATAATAATAATAAAAGAGGAAAAGTTAAAAACAACAACAAAAACAAGTACAAAAAGTTCATGTTTTCTACAAAAGCTAAATCATTCTAGAATGTATATATATACAATAATGTATTTGTAAGAAAAACAGATCTAGACAAAGAAGCACAAAATTAAGGATATTAATATATTATTACAAAATACATCTAAACTATATCATCGGATTAATCGGATATATATATACTGCCATATATTCTCTAAGCACCATATTACACTTTCTCTAACAATTTATTTTTGTGTTAGTTGACAAATAAATATGCCAATGTATTAGAATATGATGTGACAGCTGACTCTGGAAAGAAAAATGTCATTGCTGAAAATGGGGATGCGTTTGAAGTTACTTAAATAAGACCTTATGGATCCAGCAATCTTGATCTCTCTTAAGTTTCTTGCATGGGTCTTACGATAACGATTTAGTGAGGCATCTATTACTGATTTATTATGGGAGTAGATCCTTTTTATTAAGGATTTTAACAATGAACTGCATAGGTTGTAGATAACACAGATTAACACAAAACTACATTTGTAGGGGGGGAAAAAAAAGGAACAAAATATTTAATTTTTTCTTTTTTTCTTTTTCCTCTCTTTTGGATTGACAAGGTTATATTTTTAAAAATATCTTAAAGTATACTTAATCTAGGAAAATGATTGTCCTTTTAATGGTCATGATGGACTAACTCATAGACTCAATGATCTATCATTAATTGACTAATATCAATATATTGATCATTATTTGTTTTGTTGTGGTTTGTAAATTATAAAGAATAAGCACAAAGTTATTTGAAAAAAAAAAAAAAAAAAAAAGAAGGCAAAACTAAAATATTTGTGCCCTAACATTATAATAACAAAATTAATCTTAATAAAAACACACTTAATCTTCACATGACAGAGAAGGACTATTACGGAATAAATTGTACTGTGATGACTAATTATGAGACGTTTTAAATTTAAGAAATTGAAATGGGATTAGGCCTATAATTGAGGGACAAAAAATGAAAGTTTTTTTTTTTTTTGATGTAGTGAAACTCCTACCACCAACTTCTTACTCCCCAAACCCTCTTTCTCTCTCTAAAATGCCATAACACCTTCCTCAACTTCCTCAAACCCAACTCTCTCTCTCCAATGCCACCCACTTGAACCGCCCTCTGCACCGAACTAGACGGCAAGTTCTATTGAATATTCCGGCCAAGAAAAGGCAAAGGCTTCTGAAGTCAAATCCGAAGAAAGAGGAGGGTTGAGGTGGAATTTCACCAAATCTACCATGATCTCGAAATAGGAGTAGCAAAAGTTGAATCTCTTGTGGGTGTTTAATTTGTCTAAATGTATTTATTGTTATGTAATGTTCAATAAAAAAATAAAAAAAAATAAAAAAAAAGAAGAAGAACAAATTATAGAAATTAAATTAAATAAGAAAACAATAAAATATAAAGAGAGAAGAGCATACAATAATATTTAATATAGATGCACTTATATACACAATTTATATAAAGAGAGAAGAGCATATAATAATAGAATATTTACTAGTAAGTAGTACTATGAATGAGCCCATATAAAAACAAGTTACAATAAACAAAATTGAATTAATTTCCTAAAACTAACAAATCACTTACCTAAATTAAAATAAATACAAATAACTAATTTAACAATATACGACAGAAAAGATCACATGGCTGATATACAACACTTTTTGCAATATATATATATATATATATATAGGAATTATCTCTTATTTAACAGTTGAATATGTCTAAACTACTTCTAATAACTAGTTGATTTATTTGTAATTTTATGTAAAATTATGAGTAACATGATATTGTTTAAGAACTGTTGATACAAAAGATTAAAATTACTGAAAGTTACAATGAAATCAACTAATTATTATAATAAGATAAAAAAAATTACAAATGTTGCAATTGAATATAAAAAAATGTCATATATATTCGTATTTAGATATCTATATCTATATATATATATAGACACGCACACACATATATATTTCGTCTCATACACACCAAGCGGACTTAATTTCCTCCTAGCAGTATGGTTTGCAATTTCATCATGTACACACGTATGCAATTTACATGTAATATGGATAGAAAAAGAGAGAGGGAGAGAGAGATTAGGAATTGAATGCAATAAAAGAAAAAACGAAAAAAAAAATGATGGGGTGACCAAGGACGAAAACACTGATCACTTTTTTTGTAGTCTCAAGAACACACTGCAAAAGCGCGTTTTCACCACGGGTACACAACACGATAATTACTAGAAAATGAGTTTCATTTCTGTGAGCTCTTAATAGACCAATTTTCTATTAGTGGCTGTTTGGCAAACCAGCTCAAGCTGGTATTTATCAGTTCAGTTCGAACTAAATTGGTTTGGAATGCCAGTCCGGTTTGAGTGAGTAACTGAACCGTTACACAATAAACCCATTTGGGTTTACTGTTCATCTCTGCTCCATCTGCACTGAGGTTCACGCGTGCAGAGGAACCTGTTCATCCTCGCCGTGGAGGGGCTCGTTCTTGGGAGATCCGACGGCCGTTTGCCGTCGCCCATGGGGAGAAGGGGGCTAGACCTCCGTCACGAATGCACAGAGGCCGCGACCACCCAATCCGTTCGATCAGCGATTCGCAATCCGAAGAAGCTTGGTGACGGCGGCGTTTCGACTGTAGAAGAGGAGATACGGTGCAAGGGAGGACCTTCTTCTTCGACTACGGCATGGCGGCGGCTCTCCACAGCAGGGTTGCGAGAGTTCAGATCCGGCGAGGATATTTCCAGAGCATTGGGCGGAGGGGGTTGGGCTCTCGTAGGCGTTCTCACAGTGGTGGGGTTAGGCGTCGTCGGGGTTCTCGCGTCGTCGCCGGGGTTTGGGGGTGGGGGCCAAGGGCTCGACGTCTGGGGCCGGGGGCGGGGCCTGGGAAGTTTGCTGCTGGTGCCTTGGGGGTTGTTTCCGGCGGGGGTGGGGAGGAGAGAGAAAGCGGCTTGAGAGAGAGTGGAGGTACTCGGGCTGGTGAGAGAGAGGAGAGAGAGAGAGAAGAAGAGGGAATTTTTTGTGGGGATTGGGAATGGCTCTCTCTCTCTCTCTTTCTCGCTCACTATTCTCTCTCTCTCTCTCTCTCTCTCTCTACGTTTTTTTTCCTTTTTTTTAATTCCTTTTTTTTGTGTTTGTGATTTGCATAATTTCATGGTAAATTAAGAAAAATTGTTTTCATGGTATTCTAAATCGTAATTTTTAGTGACCAATTATATATTTTATATTGATGTATTTTATGGTTATATAAGAAATTTTATAAAAGTTTTTGATGTTAAATGTTGATCGGTGTTCTTAATTGAGTTTATTTTAATTTTTTTAATTTTTCTTGATTTGAAACCTACAATGGAATGTTAAATTTGAATTAAAATTTTTAACGCGGATTACGTGTTATGTGCTGAACGACGGGGTAGATGATACTGGGCCTAGTACAGGAATGCAGCACCATGGCTCGAGTACGGGTACGATGAATCAGATGAGAGAAATGATTGAAGATGCTATGTGGGAACGATACCAATCATATCCATGGTATAGAGCCACGTGAACGGAACCATTAATTCTCTAATTGCGCCAGAGTCGGAATGTAATTGTTACTTTATGTAGATGATTTTTACATTACAAACAGTGTACATTTTGTTGGGTATAATATTACGATAAAAGGGATTTTACGAAATCTTTTGCTGTGTCAAGTTGATTGGGTTTTAAAATTCGTCATATTACTGATTTTAATATTTTATTTATTAAAATATACGATAGAATGTTAAAAAAAAAATTTCCCCTCTTTTTATTATCATCCAAACAAGGCCCTTGTTTTTTCTATTTCAACTCAACTTAAACTTTTTTCACCAAACACTCAACTCAACTTAAACTTTTCAACTCAAACTTTTTACCAAACACTCATCATTTAAACTAAACTTAACTTAACTCAAACTGAACTTAAAAATCTCAACTCAAACTGGTGAACCAAACTGGCCCTTAGTTTGTTTCTGACAATATAGAGAAGGTAATTAATCTTCTGATATACGGTCGTAGTGGCGAAGTCACTCCAGCATGGCGGACATGATCCTACTGTCCGCCTGAGGGATGAATATCACGTCGTTGGAAATAACATAAATTTGAATAATTTTTATTATGATCAAAAAATTATTATAAAAATGATCTATGGGTAAATTTATAAGATGATCTTAAAATAAATAATCAGACAACTGCATTTTTCGATATCACCTACAATTAATCAAACATCAACAAAAACCCAAACACCTTCGGCAACCAAATATTTATATAAACCAAAACACTAAATTTTCCTCTCAATATCTAAATATCAAACCAACAAACTTTTAGTTTATGTTACAAAATCAGATAAAAATACAAACTTTATGTTTTTTATGCAAATTTTTTCAACAAATCAATTAGAAATGTAGAATCTCATCAAAAACAAATATAAAAATGCAAACTTTTTTTTACACAATCAATAAAAACTGTAAACATCCTCAAGTATAATGCACATTCTTATTGAATAATATTAAAAATACAAACTTTTTAAACATATAAACGACAAAGTAACATTTTTACCTCTTCAGCTTCTGATATCTTCTCTTCTACGGCTCTTTTCGCTTTCTTCGATTCCTTAACTTCAATTTCCCCATGCTTTCTCTTCAACCCTTCCTCAGCCACCCTTCTCTCGCTCTCTGGTGCCGGTTTTTTAGAAATTTTCTCAGCCGATGACCTTTATATGCCGAAACCATTACTCGGAGAGACCTCTTTTCGGGAGTAATGTTTTTCTCCGCCAACTTCATGGGTTTGGACATGGCTAGTTTTAGAAGATTCTCTAACGTCCACAGACTTCCAAGCGGTTTATAAACGATTTTCGTGGTGATTTCGAACGGTTTCTGAGCAGTTATGGAGCGGTGTAGGACGGTTTATGTGGCCGGTGGCAACTCTTTCTCTCGCTAAGCTTTAGCTTCTCTCTCTAAAACACTGTAGATGCTGGTTTAACAAATTTTATTAGGACATGCGAGGGAGAGGGAGATTTGGGCGGGTGGGAGATGAGAGTAAACCCAGAATTTGGCATTCTTTAAATGCTACTGGGACCCACATATCAGAAGATTTTATTACGTGATAGTGCTGGTAATGAAGAGAAAAGAAAATGATGCTATTTTTAATAATATTTTCCCTACAGGTGTTATTTTTGAAATTAACCTTAGAAATAGCATTATTGTCCCTTCTTTGTGCCCTTTACCGTTCCCTCTAGCTCTCCTACAATTACATGGCACTCCATTTTCAACTTTAGCACTCCGGAGACTGAGCAGCGGCAGCTCAAAATTAACTCCTTTTTTTTTTTTTTTTTTTTTCTTATTTAGGTTTGTTAATTTATTTCTAATTAAACAAATTAAAATTAAAATGGGTATATGAAAAGATTCAATATGATATTACATAAAAAACTATCTACAAAAAAATAGATTTAACATATTTATATTAAAAAACATTTATTAAATATGAGTATTAAATATTGTGAGTGTAAATATAATTATTCTATTTTATTTGTATTACAAATAAATAAAAAGATAACTTTTTTTTCAAACACACCTTATTACCATCCATATCCTAATGTGAAGTCACAATCAAAACTGATTAAAAACAAGTCTAAAAAGCCTAAAAACAATTCCCAATGAAACTTGTGTGTCAGAAAACTATACACTCATTGTTTATTTAATTCCTAAGTTGTATCTAATATTTTATTAGATATTAATCAGTAATTATTTTCTTCATTTTATCTCAGATAAAAAGTTTACTGCTTTTTAGTCCACATAGCAATTTTATAAATATATATATATATATATATTAGACATGACAACCCCTACAATATCTACGTTTTTTTTTAATTTTTACACAAATCTAGGCGCACCACACTTTTCTTAACTGCTACCACATCTTTAGGTAAGAACGTATATGCTTTTATCAGACTCTTCAGTACTCAATCTCTGTCCTTTTTTCGTCACTTTTATACGTATCTTCTGCCTTCTTCGTTCCTGCCTTCATTCCTTCTTCCACCTAAAAAGCTACCGCTTGGCTTCTTCCTCTTGCTAATAATTTCTTCGTGAGGTATTCTCTAATTTTATTTCCTAAGAATATTAACAATCATGGCTTAATATTTTACTTTTAACTAAGTTTTGTTATCTTGTTTTTGGAAATTGAATGGTTGTAAAGAACAATTTAATGTTTATTATATATATATTTTGTTTGATGGTGATTGTTGTTCTTTCTCACTGACAATAAATTTACTGCTAGTCTTTATTTTTTTCCTGATGGAAATTGTTGCTCTTCCTTGTTGAATAATGAGTTGAATTTTTGGTAAAAAGAATTTCATTTGAAGAATTTTGATACAATCTCAAATAGATAGATAGAATATGTATAATAGCTACGTTTAAGCTTAGCTAAAAATATGATATTCCTAGAGGGATGGGAATTGTAACAGAAAATAAAAAAAGAACTGTTGACTAGATTTATAATAGATATGCATGGGCCTCAGTTTGAATAAATGATGATATGCAAAGCTTTGTAAAATTCCTAATCTCTCTTTTGGCTTAAAAATTTCTAATTTCTTTATTTACTTGTTAGACTCGTTGCAAACGCCTTTTTTTGGCTATGGAATAAAACATTGTAAGTTCAACAGTGGATGATATATATATATATATATATATATTTCACACCTCAAAGTGACATCATTCCATGGTAAAATGAAATTATTTTTCTTCTCTTATAATACCATCATAACGTATGACCTAATATATATATATATATATATATATTTTTTTTTTTTCCTCAGAACTTTCCATCTCTACAAAGTCTAATAGTTCCTTCCTGATTAATCCTCATTTCCAAGAGGTTCTTGATCTCAAATCTTGGTAAGCACATTTATTCATCCCACTAATATTACTAATTATAATGCTTGATATTTATTTTTATGCTTATTCTTTCATGCCACTAACTGTTTTTTACTTTTTTGTCATTAATATGGGTGGACAAAAAAACGGATAAGTTGAATGATGTAATAACTAAAAAAAGTTAATTAACATCAACACCAAAACTATCTGCTCCTCCTCTAGATCAATTAACAACATTAAACAAAATTCAAGACACGTTGTTCATGGTAATTAACTCTCATTGCTTATTTTATTAACTTTATTATTTGTTAATTCAAAGAGAATTACAGCAAATGCTTGATATAGACTAGTACATAACCATTTTCCCATTTACAGCAAACCTTTTTCTGGGTCAAGGTTAAAGTCAATGTCAAAAGTTTAGATCAACCATTTTGGTACATGTCATGTGAAAAATGCAACAAGATTTCAAATTCAAATTACAATGAAGTCCATGAATGCATTTACTGCAAAAGTGCTCAACACCAAGGTCAAGTTATTTTATTTTAGGTTTTTCTTTTTTCTTTTTTCTTTTTCCCTTTCAAATTTAACTGATGCTACCGAATATGGATAAATATATATATTAATATCTCCTTATCAAATTGTATATTGTGCTAGATTATAAGTCTTGTCATAGAGTGCCCTCCAACTCGCTGAATGATTTATTTACTAATAAAAATATGTTGTTGTTATTTTTGAATTTTATCATGTATTTATGAATTCTTCTACTTCACTATTGTTATAGAGCTAGAGCAGATGTTGAATTACAAGATTCTTCAGGCTCAATCAAAGCAACAGTTGTCGGACAACCAGCTGAAAAACATCTTTACTTTTTTTGTTTTTTTTTTTTTTTTTTTTTCAGGACAAAGCTATGAAACTTGATGAAATTATTCAAGTATCATCTGAAAATGAGGTTATATTTTATCTAAAAGCAGCAAAAAGGGTTGAGCGCACCACCTACTATAAATATAACATTATTTCAGTCTTGAATTTAACCCTCCACACTGAAGAAAGTATTTCGATCAGCAGTCTTGAATTGGTTCTTCCTGAAACAAGTACTCAAGCTGAAGATGATTTCAAACCAAAGAACAATTTCAAACCAAAGCAAAAAGAGCTTTATTTCTACCAAGTCACTCTATTAAGAAACCAAATCAACTAAAGGAGTTTCCATGGAAGATGATTTGCCAAAGGAGAATTAAAGTTGGCATCTAACTAAAGCAATCTTATTGAGAAATGAGAGATTGCTTTATTTTTTGGCTAAATATTATCTAAGATATCTATCAATAACTTTTTAATATGAGTCAATAATGGGATTAAAACTTTTTTGAGATAAGAAAATGCAACTCTATATGTTTTAAAAAAAAAAAAAAAACACGAGTTGTGTATTGTTATCTTATATATTAGAATGTTTGATTTTAATACTATTGTGTATATATATATATTATGATTGTATCATTAAGTTTAACTCTTCAACTTTATTTATTAATCTGTATTTTTTATAGTCTCTTAAAAAACATTTCTTCGTATTAAAGTTATGAAAATTTTCATCACGACTTAACACGTGTGTTATGCACGTGCCTAAACTAGTTATTTCTTAATAAGTTAACCGACTCTCCCTCTATCTTGTTATTTTCTTTAATGTTTTTTCTCTTCTCGATCCCCGAGTTTTTAAAAAATTATGGCATCGTTTGGCGTTCGAGTTTAAACTGTACTTTTTTATCTCAGTTTTTGTCTTTTCTGAAAAGTTTTTGTCTTTTCTGAAAAGTCAACAAAAATTTTCAACTCAAACTATACTTTTTCAACTCAAGTTCATTCACCAAATGGACTCTATATCTCTTTGGCTCCTGCCATGCATGCATGCCCCTCAATTTTTTTGCCTCAAATTGCGCCGTCTAATTCAATCTGGCAGTGCATATAAAAGTGCCACATTCATCTGATAAATGGGGTGTCGCAATCAAGACTCTTCCTATACATATATTATTTAGGACAAACTGTGGTTGAGAGCAATGAGTCTCTACCGATACAGTTATTTTTTAAACCACAGATATTGAATCAAATGATCTATATATTGAGGGTGCACATGATAAACTATAGGCACCACCCATAATATAATAAAATAAGTGAAAAAGAGAAAGAAAAAGAAAAAAAAAAAAGGAAAAAGAAGAAAAAAAAAAGTTGAAGAAGATCGTGAACGGGAAGAAGAGAGAGGGGGTGGGGGGGGGGTGCGCCGGGCGGGCTGGGGGCAGGGGGTTGGCCGGGGAGAGAGAGGAGAGAGAGATAGAGGGGGGCTTGGAAGAGAGAGAGAGAGAGGGGGGGGGTGGCGCCGGGGGAGGGGGGCTGGGGTGGGCGAAGGCGTCGGGCGGGCTAGGGGCAGGGGGCCGGCCGAGAAGAGAGAGAGGGGGGGGTGGGGGGGGTTCCGTCGGGGGGGCCGAGTGGGCTGGGGGCCGGTAGGGAAGAGAGAGAGGGGGGGTGGGAGGGGGGGTGGGCTGGGGGCAGAGGGGCTGGCCGGGAAGAGAGAGTGAGGGGGTGGTCGGGGATGGGGTGGGGGCCGGCCGGGGGTGTGGTCTCCCGCGTCGGGGGGACGCCGACGATGGGGGGCAGGTCACCGGCGATGACCGGAAGGTCACCGGCGACGGAGAAGATAAGGGTGGGAAAGTTTATATGAGGTAAGGTGTATGGTAACGATGGTACACCAATAAGATATCAACCGTTCGATTAAATCTAACGGTTCAAAAAAGAGCTCTACTGGTAGTTACTCTAGAAGAGGCTCTACCACAGCCTCTCCCTATTTTATTTTTTAAAAATGATTTTAATTTTTTTTACGAATTTAGTAGAATCATGTAATCAATTAATAAGAAAATAAAATTCTAAATTGATTGAAAATCACAAAGTTTAGGTAAAATTGTACTTGTTTTCAGTCATTTTAACGAAATTTAATGAATAATAAATTTATCTACGCCTTCGTATGTTAATTACTTGGTACTGAAGCACATAATCTTTAGAAGCAAGCAAGCTTTTGAATTTTTATTTTTTTAAACAGTGATACATATTATGAAAAATTTTATCATGAATATCATGAATCATCAAGTGTTCAAATTCTGTAAATTCTGCCAAACTGAAACTATTATTGAGTCCCTATTGTTTTACGCCTAACAAATTAATTTTTAGTTTCATAATATATCATGAAATTTTTCTTTCATGATATGAGCCATTTTTCTTTTTCTTTTTGATTTTTTTTAAAGCAAGCTTCTGGAATATTAAATAAATGTTACGAATAAAGTCGAAGAGGAGAAGAGTAAAATAAATGGCCAACCTAGATTTGAAATGAACGTAGTAAATTTTTAAAGACAAATTCTTGAATTATCCAATATATTCTCTTTTTCTTTTTCTTTTTTTTTTAAAGGAGAAATTATATTCAACTAAACAAAATTTACGAACACTAATGTGAATAATCTAAGTAGTACACAATACAAACCCTCAACTATGATCAGATTCATTACTAAAATATGATAAAGCTTAGGAATAATGATATACACCGAGACCCGATAACGGGGAAGTTTCTCGGTACACCAATATTCGAGCGTGCATAAAGCTCATTTTAAAAAGACCTCTACAATTAGTAGAATCTTCACATCAATGGAGAGCTAGTAACCACTGAGGCTACCGCCAATTATGTTGATAGAAAGCTGAGATCCCCGTAATCTCAGTCCCTTGACGTGGCTTGATTCACTAGAGACGATTTCCGGTGTTAGAGATCTAGAGCATACGGTTTCAAATATTTGAATCTCAAACACAAAGTTATGACTATTCAATATCTATATTCAGAATCTCGAGTATTGAAGATATATCTACATTCAAATTCAAACATGAAGTATTTTGTATTTCAATTATTTGTTAACGGTTATATCTACATGATAAATAGGCCTACGGAAACTTAAGAAGTTACATTTAACATATTACACCACTTGTAATCAGGAAAAATAGTGAAACCTTAGCACCAGAAAGGATGTATAGCACTTTTATTAACGGCGAACCTCTATAAATCTCTATCTTCTCTATTTTCTGCATTCTTTATTTTTATTGCTATTCCTCGTTGTCGTGATAGTTCTCGGATCATGATTTGTTAGGCGAGTTTTACCCATCAACAATTGAAGCTACAAGGAGGGCTCGAAAATCCAAACCCTAAGAAACTAGTGGAAAAAACCCTTGAGAATGGTCCATTGTCAAGACACCGAAACCAACCTGCAAGCAGAGGCGAGCGAACATTCTGCCAGTAGTTTGCGTATGAGGAATTGCAAAGGGAACGCATGGTGAGAGATAAGTCTGGCCAATCAACAATAGGAGCTTAGAATAGGTGATGTCTCGAGGCCACCGGCTGCCAACCCTGTGGTTGATGCAGGGACAGTCCAAAATCCAGGCCAGTCCACCCCCAAGAGCAAAGACCTCCAGAACCAAATCAGGTCAAGGCGGACTCAAACATAGAAAACTGTTGCGATTGCCTCACCTTGGCTCTCGGAGCAAAGGTCACTGAGAATATCCTAGAGCGGTTTAAGTAGCAAGCTAGAGACTCAGATGAATAGGGAGCCTGAAGAGGAAGACAAGATCAACCACCCTTTCACACCAGAGGTGATGGTAGTACCCTTGCTAGAGAGATTCAAGATGTATCAGATCCCTATATATGACGGAACGACTGATCCGAACGACCACCTGAAATGATATGACTCTTATATCAATTTATATGGTATACCTGGAGAGATTGCATGCAGGATTTGACTCAACTCTTGCAGACTCTGTGATTGAGTGGCTTGGAAAGCTGAAGCCAAACTCTATCTCTAGTTGGCCTGATCTGAAAAAGGCATTCCGAGCCCAATACATCGGAGTGAAGAACTTATCTACTCTCAAGGAAAGGCTTATGTCAATGTTTCCGGGTCCGAATGAACTTCTTAAAGATAGGCTAGCTTTGTACAACAAGGAGGTATTCAGGATAGGAAACTGTTCTGAAGAAGTTTGCCTAATGTTTGCTCAATTGAACATTCGCAAGTATACGAGTCGTACAAGTAATAAAGTGTATACAATTGTACGGATATCATCCCTCGAGGATTAAATCACCAAAAATATCAAGTGAAAGCTATTTTAACACCAAATAAGGTATGAAATAAAATTGGAAATTCACTAAAAATTATGTAACAATTCAAAGCAAAGCAAAAACAAACAAAACTAATGAAAAGAACGGGATTGTAGTTGAGTTTGGGAAACCAATGGATTAAACAAGCTAGGACACCTAATTTCACCTTCGTTGCAGGTCTGCTACACGAATGCTACTAGAATGCTATAGCATGCTCTGCGCCTGTTAACCAAACCTCCGTTTTGATGCATAAAAATCTTCCGAATTATTATGGCTAATTCCTCAAACCTTTTTCAACATATTCCTATGTGAATCCAGCTCTTAGAATGCAATTTTAATGCTCGGGTCTAATGGGTTATGCAAGATGAACAATATATTCCTATACCATTCACAAATCAATGAAACTAGACAAGTATATTGAACTTGCATCATTCATGTTATTTTCAACTTAAATTAACCCTTCCGATATTAATCTAACTCTGATTTCCTACAGTTGATGGCCAGTCAAACAATAGAAATAAACATAACACACATTAGGGTCTAATGGGTTATGCAAGATGAACAAGAGCAAAACATTATCTAGCAATCCAACATCAACATAACATTCCTACAACCTTGGTTCCATTAGGGTCCTAGCTAAACAATTTAGTTCATAATCACGAAATCAAGTTCCTTAATCCAACAATAATCCATGAATAAATCCATGAGCAGAATACAAAAAGATTAATCTAACAAGAAAGAGAAAAGAATTCAGCCAAGTTTGGAAGCTTCTTCTCGCTCTCTTGTTGCTCCTTGCTCACATTTCCCTTCTCTCAGCTGTACTCTCTGGTTTTTTCTCATAAGCAAAAATGGTTACTCCCCTATCTCTTTCTCTCACGTTTTCTCCTTGTATCCCCCCAATTGGTGTGTCTCGAACGGCGGCCCCCTTTTCTTTCTTCTTGTTTCTTTGCTAGCTAGGGCAACAATGGTACACGTGGTAAAAAATGGTGGGGGGACCAGCTGAGCACAGATGCCCAGCTCATTCATCCCACATGGTCTCTCCACATAATGATCTGATGTCAGCAAAAACTGCCAGCTGTGCCCAGAATTTCGCCCAGAAATGTTGCAGCATAGTTGTAGCATTTACCTAAAAAACACAAAACCAGTACTTTAACGATTTAGCCCTCATTTTGCTCTATGATCCTTCAATTTAGTTCAAGAAGAGCATAATTATAGAAGCTGACCACAGCAAAAGTAAAACTTAAAAATCCAAAACAAAATACAAAGAAAAAATAATAAAAATTGCTCTTGGCTAAGCAAATTTGGACTAGAAAAGCAATGGATAACTCTAATGTCTTGGAGTCATCACACCCCCAAACTTAAAACATTGCTTGTCCTCAAGCAAAACAGAAACAACAGCAAAAACAAGACGCAAAACAAAAACAGAGAAAAACAAAAGCACACACTTTGTGGATAAATTTGCACAGGGGCTGTCTTCAAGAGATGGGATAATAGCATACCTAAAAGAGAAACACCATACTCATACAAGTGCTGATTTTTAAATTCAAAAGATGGCTTCTTCTCAGATTGGACTTGCTTTGTGAGTGTGTGAGCACCAAGCGTTATTTCATCAATGACAAAATAAATAGAACCAAGCATACTTATTTTAAACAAGACGTTTTCAAATTAAAGCTCAAACTCCATAAGCTTGCTTTTCAAATCTCTCTCCACTAATGTCGATTAACATCTAACCAAAGATCAATAGGATTTCATTGTGGTTGCGATGACGGGCTAGGATGAAGGTAGGGTACAAGGATGCATTTTGGCTCATCTCACCCTAAAACACATCATTACTCTAGGACCTTAAAGTACAAACAATGTCTCAAAAGAGCACACCCCTAAACTTAGTTTTTACTTCCTCTTGCCATTTATTCCTTTTTCTTTTTTTTTTCTTTTTTTTATTTTTTTACTTCCTTGTCATGCCACGTTGCCTTTTTATGTGAATGCCAACATTTGTGATGAAGTCACCCGGTTACTCAACAAAGTCGCAATTCAAGGGTTTTTTTTTTTTTTTTTTTTCACTTGCTCATGCTTCGGTTTACAGTTGGAAAGAGGGTTCATTTTCAAGCCAAACACTACTGCTGAATACCCATAATTTGTTCATAATGTGATTTCAGAGCATCAATGGAGCAATTTTTGTAGGCCCCAGAGCGCAGCAGTGATTCAATTGGTGAGGGAATTTTATGCCAACTATGACCCTGCTATGCCGGATTCCGTTTTTGTGCGAGGCAAGCACGTTCCCCTTACACCCGAGGCCATTAACCACGTTTATGCTCTCCCGAAAGTTGAAGACCAATATCAGGAGTTCTTCAACAGTATAGACGCCAACGAGCTCAAAGAGGTGCTTAATAGGTTATGTGAGGAGGGAGCCGAGTGGACTCGAGGGAAGCGGGGAGCAATGACTTTTCCTCGGGCATTTCTTAAGCCAGGGCCGAAGGTGTGATTTCATTTCCTCAAATTTAGGCTCATGCCCTCATCACATGATCATTTAATAAACAAGAAGCGGGCGATCCTGTTGCACTGCATTATGGAAGGACGAAACTTTGATGTTGGGAAGTTAATTCAGAAGCAAATTGGTGTGTGTGCACGGCGAAATAGCGGTGGGCTGTGGTTCCCATCGTTAATCACTCAGTTATGTGCCGCTCATGATGTTATCATTGAAGCCCATGAACCAAAGGAGCAGCCGGCAGCGCAAATCACCCCGATTTCCCTCACTAGAATCCTCCAAGAGGATAATGAGCCTGAGGCAGCACCACCAAATGCACCAAGACCTGCAGCGCCAAACTCATCGGCTTATGAGGGACCTAACCTTGATTTAGTTGCCGGGTTTCATCGGATGGAGCAGCGACTCAGCCAAATTGAGGTGATGCAATATGAGCATATTCAGCACATGCAGGACTTTTGGAGATATGAGCGAGAAAGAGATTTGGCACTTCATAAGCATTTTCAAGCCAACTCCAATAGGTTCCAATATTTCCCGAAATTTCCGTCTCATTTGTGTGACTCGCCTCCTGAGGACACCGCGTAAGATAGCCTCGAAGAAGCTGCAGGCGGCCCTCCTAGCACATCAGGACCCAAGCAGCCAGAGCATGCGGATGCAGCTCCATCAAAACAACGTGAAAAAGGGAAAACAGTGGCAGCCGAGCCTTCGTCGAGGCGACACTCATTGCGCAGCACCTTAAATTGGAAATGGCAGAGTTGATGGCCCTGTTTTCAGCTGTTCAGGGATGTTTTCGCCTCCTCTTTTATTGTCTCTTACATACTTATCCATGTTTTTTTTTTTTTTTTTTTTTTTTTTTTTTTACTTGCTCATGCTTCGGTTTACAGTTTGACGCAAAAATGAACATGGGGCTCATGAACACTCCTGGTTACTAAGCAATCCAAAACAGCAGAGCAAACAAGTGTTTTTTTTTTTTTTTTTTTTTAAACAAGTTTCCCACACCTCCAAACTTAAAATCAACGTTGCCCTCAATGTTGTAAGAGCTGTGTCCTAGAATAACATATGCTTAGGGGAGAAGGGTAAACGAGTGGAAACTTATTATGAACATAGGCTACACTAAAGCTCTGGGAACAAGAAAGAGGGAAAACCAGTGCAAGGTGGGCTTGAAAGGCTCAATCAGTCCAAAAATCAGCCTATCGTTAGTCACATGCTCATCAAAAATTTCGTCTCAAGAATTTATTAAGCAAGTTCTAGAGTTTATAGTGCTTGGTCTAGGGAATCATTGAGGCTATAACACACGGTGTAGTGCATAATGTTAATAGAAATCACAATCAAAGAACAAAGCCCGCAAATGAATAGAAAAACTAACACCTGATGAATACAATGTTTTTCCAACAAGTACGCCTAACTCATGCATATCATCATTGGTTGTGGCAAATTTCCACAAAGTTGAAAACAAGTAAAGACACACAAACAGAAATAAAACAGAACAAAAGAACAAATGTTAATGCAGAAATAAAAATGAAAACAGTAAAAGAAGCCAAGGCACGCAACAAAGAAAAAGAAAAGCATGGATAAGTATGTAAGAGACAATAAAAGAGGAGGCGAAAACATCCTTGAACAGCTGAAAACAGGGCCATCAACTCTGCCATTTCCAGTTTAAGGTGCTGCGCAACAAGTGTCGCCTCGACGAAGGCTCGGCTACCACTGTTTTCCCTTTTTCACGTTGTTTTGATGGGGCTGCATCCGCATGCTCTGACTGCTTGGGTCCTGATGTGCTAGGAGGGCCGCCTGCAGCTTCTTCGGGGCTATCTTGCGCGGTGTCCTCAGGAGGCGAGTCACACAAATGAGACGGAAATTTCGGGAAATATTGGAACCTATTGGAGTTGGCTTGAAAATGCTTATGAAGTGCCAAATCTCTTTCTCGCTTATATCTCCAAAAGTCCCGCATGTGCTGAATATGCTCATATTGCATCACCTCAATTTGGCTGAGTCGCTGCTCCATCCGATGAAACCCAGCAACTAAATCAAGGTTAGGTCCCTCATAAGCCGATGAGTTTGGCGCTACAGGTCTTGGTGCATTTGATGCTGCTGCCTCAGGCTCATTATCCTCCTGGAGGATTCTAGTGAGGGAAATCGGGGTGATTTGCGCTGCCGGCTGCTCCTTTGGTTCATGGGCTTCAATGATAACATCATGAGCAGCACATAACTGAGTGATTAACGATGGGAACCACAACCCACCGCTATTTCGCCGTGCACACACACCAATTTGCTTCTGAATTAACTTCCCAACATCAAAGTTCCGTCCCTCCATAATGCAGTGCAACAGGATCGCCCGCTCCTTGTTTATTAAATGATCATGTGATGAGGGCACAAGCCTGAATTTGGGGAAATGAAACCACACCTTCGGCCCTGGCTTAAGAAATGCACGAGGAAAAGTCATTGCTCCCCGCTTCCCTCGAGTCCACTCGGCTCCCTCCTCACATAACCTATTAAGCACCTCTTTGAGCTCGTTGGCGTCTATACTGTTGAAGAACTCTTGATATTGGTCTTCAACTTCCAAGAGAGCATAAACGTGGTTAATGGCCTCGGGTGTAAGGGGAACGTGCTTGCCTCGCACAAAAATGAAATCCGGCACAGCAGGGTCATAGTTGGAATAGAATTCCCGCACCAATTGAATCACTGCTGCGCTCTGGGGCCTACAAAAATTGCTCCACTGATGCTCTGAAATCACATTATGAACAAATTCTGGGTATTCAGCTGTAGTGTTTGGCTTGAAAATGAACCCTCTTTCCATGTATAACGCCCTCTGATTAGTGCAAGATTGAAATCTGTCAATAGCATCAGCGGAACCAAACCGCTCCACCCCTTCAAGGCTCTGTTCAGGTTCACTTTCGGAGCTCTCCGATTCAGTTCTCACTGGTTCCCTCCTACCTCTTCTAGCTCTTGTTGCGACTGGCATAATGTACGAACTTGTCCACAGAAAACCACCCAATTCTTGGCTTGCCAAACTCCCCCAAACTTAAGAATTTTCACAATCACCTCACTGAAACCCACAAAATCACACAATCTACAAACACACATAATCGAATTTTAAACCAAGCCAAAAATTTAAAACGAAACTAACCCACAAAAACATATATATATATAATTTATATATATATATATATATTCGACTGGAATTTAGCTGAAAAATGGAAAAAACATAAAAAGAACTTACGCCCCTTTTGAATCCGATGATTGGCAATGAATTTGGTGCTCAAATCTTCGTCCACATTGATAGCACAAACTGCAAAGTCACCTTCCCCAAACTTACTTTGTGAATTGTAGGAGGAATAGACGGCAAAAGAGGGAATGGCTGTTTGTGTGGACTGTTTTTGGGTGAATCGGTGGATGGGCTGGTTCTATGGCGAATGACGCTGGTTTGGTCGGAGGTTTGGATGGCCGGCGCACTGGTCTCGCCTGATGCGCCCGGTGGAAGCTGGGCTCGGGGCAAACAAAGAGGTGGAGAGGTGAGTCGGAGGCGCTGCGAAACAATGGTCGGGGGCTAAATTTCGCTTGGGTCGGGTGTGGGATGAGCTGTTGGTTCGACCGCAACTGGGCAGCTTGCACGGTGGACTGGTGCGAGTAGCTTGTGGGAGTAGCTAGCAGTGTGATGCAGATTGAGAGGTTGACGGCGCAGAAGAAGAAATGGACGAAGGGGGGGGGGGCTTTAGGGCTGCAGATCAATAAACTAAATATTAATATTATTATTATTGTTATATAATAATCGCCACATATATATATATAAGTACATATATATGTATATAGATATATTTATTTATTTATATATAAATAAGTATATGTATATAATTTATATATATTATTACTTCTTTTTCTTTTTTTCTTTTTTTTTTCTTCGAAATGCTGTAGCATTCCAGTAGCATTTTTAGCACAGATTGCTTCCCAGATTTTTCCAGAAATGCTGCAGCATTCTTGCAGCATTTTTAGCACAGATTGCTCTGGAAGGCTGATTCCTAGGCCAAAATTTCACGTGCTGGGCTCGATGAATTAAGCTCGAATCTGGTGTCCAAAATGCTAACAAAATGCTGTAGCATAATTATAGCATTCTGGATAGTTTTATGCAGAATTGCTTCCTGCTGTCACAACCAATTCTCTCAAATTTGCCTCCTTTGCACTTGTTCATTTTCTCACTGCACAGAAACATATTTGAGATTAACTCCACAAGCTAACAAACGAATAAACTACACACACAAAAACTAAAAAGAACAAAAGAAACCAAACAAAAGAAAAACTTGGGTTGCCTCCCAAAAGCGCTTGTTTTTAAGTCATCAGCCTGACTACTTCCCTTTTTCAAGCTTCTTTGAGAGTGATGGAGGTCTTAGAACGATCCACAGGACCTTCCCAATAATGCTTGACTCTCTGCCCATTCACTGAGAACTTCCTTCCAGACTTGTCATCTTGCAATTCCACTACTCCATGAGGAAATACAGTAGCAATTGTGAATGGACCTGACCAACGAGACTTTAACTTTCCTGGGAAAAGCTTCAGTCTTGAATTGAACAAAAGAACTTGCTGCCCTGGTTCGAAAGTTCTGCTCATGATTCTCTTGTCATGCCACCGTTTGACCTTCTCCTTATAGAGCTTAGAATTCTCATATGCTTGTAAACGAAACTCATCTAACTCATTGAGTTGCATCAATCTCTTTTCCCCACTGCATTCATGTCCATATTCAAGTGTTGGAGCGCCCAATAAGCCTTATGCTCCATCTCTAAAGGTAAATGACATGCTTTCCCAAACACCAATTGGTAAGGAGACATTCCAATTGGGGTTTTGTAGGCAGTCCTATTGGCCCATAATGCATCATCCAACCTTTTGGACCAGTCATTTCTCGTAGGGCTAACAGTTTTCTCCAAAATGGACTTGATTTGCTTGTTAGATGCTTCGGCTTGCCCATTAGTCTGTGGGTGATAGCTTGTAGCAACTCTATGGCGAACATTATACTTTACTAGCAATGCCTCAAAGTACTTGCTGCAAAAATGTGTCCCTTCATCACTGATTACTGCCCTTGGAGTGCTAAATCTTGTGAAAATTCGCTTCTTCATGAACTGCATCACCACTTTCGAGTTATTTGTAGGAAGGGCAACGGCCTTCACCCACTTCGAGACGTAATTTACTGCCACAAGTATGTAAAGATTGTCAAAAGATGGAACAAAGGGACCCATGAAGTCAATCCCCCACACATCAAACAACTCTACCTCAAGAATGTTGGTTAGTGGCATTTCATGCCGTCTTGAGATACTACCGACCCGCTGACATCTATCACACCGTAGCACAAAATTCCTGGCATCTCGAAACAAGCTCGGCCAATAAAAACCAGATTGCAAGACTTTTACTGCGGTTTTGTCACTTTGGAAATGCCTTCCATACGGGGAATCATGGCAGTGTTGCAGCACCTGTTCAATTTCCTCCTCCGGGATACACCGTCGCAAAATCTGATCCGCACATTTTCTGAACAAGTATGGCTCATCCCAATAGTAAAACTTGACCTCATGCAGGAACTTCTTTCGTTGATGGGCATTCAAATCAGGAGGCATCAACCCACTAACTAGATAGTTCACCAAATCCGCATACCAAGACACCATAGTTGAGACTCGATTAACAACAAGGAGCTGCTCATCGGGGAAAACCTCCTTAATTAGCGTCTAAATCTGTGTCCTTCTCAGCTTTCTCCAACCGAGATAAATGATCAGCCACTTGATTCTCCGTGCCCTTCCTATCCTTGATCTCCAGGTCAAACTCTTGAAGCAAAAGCACCCATCTAATTAACCTTGGCTTAGCATCCTTCTTCTCCACCAAGTATTTTATAGTCGAATGGTCTGTAAAAACCGTAACCCTTGCTCCTATCAGATAGGCTCGAAATTTGTCAAACGCAAAGACAACAGCCAACAACTCCTTCTCTGTTACTGTGTAGTTCAATTGAGCTCCTGAAAGAGTCTTGCTAGCATAGTAAATGGATGAAATACCCTGCTTTTGCGCTGCCCTAAAACAGCCCCCACAGCCCAATCGTTTGCATCACACATTACTTCAAACGGTAATGACCAATCCGGTACTACAATGATTGGCGCTGAGATGAGCTTCCGTTTTAACTCTGAAAAGGCTAACAAACATACTTCGTCAAAGTTGAATTGGCTGTCTTTCTCCAATAGGCTGCAAAGAGGCTTAGAAATCTTGGAGAAATCTCGGATAAATCTTCGATAGAAGCTCGCGTGTCCATGAAAACTCCGAATCCCTTTTACATTTGATGGTGGAGGGAGCTTTTCTATTATGGCAATCTTGGCTTTATCAAGTTCAAGGCCATTCTTTGAAACTCGGTGTCCCAACACTATGCCCTCCTTGACCATAAAATGGCATTTCTCCCAATTTAGGACTAGATTGGTCTCTTCACATCGCTTCAAAACCCTTGCCAAATTTGTGAGGCAATCTTCAAAACTTTCTCCAAAGACTGAGAAATCATCCATAAACACCTCCACAAATTGCTCCACCATGTTAGTAAAAATCGCCATCATGCATCGCTGAAAAGTAGCAGGAGCATTGCAAAGACCAAAGGGCATCCTTCTAAAAGCAAATGTACCGAATGGGCAAGTGAATGTGGTCTTGTGTTGATCCTCAGGAGCTATGACAATCTGATTATAGCCAGAATACCCATCTAAGAAACAGTAGTACTCCTTCCCAGCTAATATATCAAGCATCTGATCAATGAAGGGGAGTGGGAAGTGATCCTTCCTTGTGGCCTTGTTTAGCTTCCTGCAATCCATACAAATCCGCCAACCCGTTACTGTCCTTGTAGGAATCAATTCATTGTTTTCGTTCTCCACAACAGTAATTCCTTTTTTCTTAGGAACACACTGAACCGGGCTTACCCAAGAGCTATCAGAAATTGGGTAAATTATCCCAGCATCAAACCACTTAATGATTTCCTTCTTGACAACCTCCTTCATGATTGGATTCATTCTTCTCTGACCCTCTATGGAACCTTGCTTATCATCCTCCAAAAGAATCTTATGCATACAAAATGAGGGACTTATACCCTTTATATCTGCTATTGTCCACCCGATGGCGCCTTGGAATTCTCTCAAGATGACAAGTAACCTCTCCTCCTGCTCTTTTATCAACTCAGCCGAAATGATCACCGGAAGAGTTGAAGATTTTCCCAAATATGCATATATCAGGTGAGGTGGTAAAGGTTTCAATTCTAGGAATGGTGGCTCTTCTCTTGATGACTTGGGTGGTTGGTGTTCACGGTTTGCCAAATCCAGTGACTCAAACTTCCTTCGAGATCTAGGCATAATGGTATTGGCGTCTAACCAAGCTAGCTGCTCAACAACTTCATTTTCAATTTCAACTGATTCTAAGGACGAGGGAAGTTGCATTAACTCCCAATGGTCACTAGTTTCAAGCTCTTCAGCCACTAAGGAATCAATGACAGATATGGTAGAACACTCCTCCATCTTATTAGGAAACTTCATCGCCTTGAACATATTAAAAGTCACCTGCTCGTCTTGCACCCTCATAGTTAACTCGCCTTTTTGCACATCAATCAAGGTGCGGCCTGTAGCAAGAAATGGCATTCCCAAGATGATTGGCACTTCTCGATCCGCCTCATAATCAATGATGATGAAATCAGCAGGAAAAATGAATTTATCGACCTTTACAAGAGCATCCTCAATCTTTCCTTCAGGAAGAGCAATAGATCTATCCGCAAGCTGCAAGGATACTGTAGTGGGCCGAGCTTCACCAATTCCTAACTTCCTGAAGATAGACATTGGCATCAAATTAATACTAGCTCCCAAATCACATAAAGCCTTACCAAAGTAGTGGTTTCCAATTGAGCACGGTACTGTAAAACTTCCAGGATCCTTCAGCTTGGGAGGAAGTTTATTCTGCAAAATGGCGCTGCATTCTTCTGTCAAAGCCACAGTCTCAAATTCCCCAAGTCGACGCTTCTTAGTGACCAAGTCTTTCATGAACTTGGCATAATGAGGCATTTGCTCCAAGGCTTCAACAAGAGGAATGTTGATGTGAAGCTACTTCAAGACATCTAGAAATTTACGAAATTGACCATCCTTTTGCTGCTTTTGAAACCGCTGAGGAAATGGTGGAGGAGGTCTGATTTCGCTGCTTTCTGCTGCTCCAGAATGCTGTGTAAATGCTGTAGCATTTTCTGCAGCAGAGTCTGATGACTGATTTTTCACCATAATTTCTTCTTGTTGATGTTGCTCATCTTGTTCTTGGATTGAAGTGGGCTCGTTCTGTACAGCTTTTGACTTTTCCCTTCGCTCGATCTCCCTTCCATTCCTTAATAAGATTGCCTTGCAATGTTCTTTCCCTTCCCTCCTTGGATCTTCTGTATTACTTGGAAGAGAGCATTGCGGCCTAACATTCAAGGCGTTAGCAATCTACCCAATTTGATTCTCCAAACTCCTCAATGTTGCATCATGACTCTGAACTCTAGCATCATTCTTTGCTATATACTCCTTGATCAAATTCTCCAATGAGCTAGATGAGTCCATAGCTTGAGTTCTTGGTTGCTGAGATAGAAAGCCCGTAGGGTGAGAAGGTCGATGATAAGCATTTGCTCCACTAGAACTGGCCCCTTGATTGCTCCATGAAAAGTTGGGGTGTTGTCTCAATCCTTGATTGTAAGGCGCTGAATACGGATTGTTCTTGTTGAAATTACCCACATAACAAGCAGAGGCTGGATTAGAAGAGCAATCCTCATACAAGTGTCCCTCTCCACAATAAACACAAGTGACGCCAACAGATTGCACCGAATTAACCCCAGCCGACATGTTCATAGTCTTGATCATATTCGTCAAACTCGACACTTGAGCAGAGAGTGCCGTAATAGCATCCACTTCATGAATTCCTGTAGCCTTTCGAGCATTGAGTCTCTCGGTGGGCCAATGATAGTTGTTGGTTGCCATCCTCTCCAAAATCTCATACGCCTCATTATACGATTTGGCCAAAAGGACACCATTGGCAGCCGCATCCATAATGGTCCTTGTCTGCCAATTGAGCCCATTGTACAATGTTTCCATTTGAATCCAATGGGGAATCCCATGATGATGGCATTTTCGCAACAATTCTTTGAATCTCTCCCACGCTTCATACAAAGATTCTCTCTCCGATTGTTGGAATGAAGTGATGTCGTTTCTGAGCTTGGCATTCTTGGTTGGAGGAAAGTACTTCATGAGGAACTTTTCTGCCAAGACATTCCATGTTGCTATTGAATCCGGTGGCAGCGAATTAAGCCAGGCTCTAGCTCTATCCCTCAAGAAGTAAGGAAATAACTTCAGCCTCAATGCTTCCTCGGACACCCCTGGTAGCTTGAAAGAATCACTCACTTCTATGAATAGCTGAACGTGCATGTAGGGATCCTCAGTTGCCATTCCACTAAACTGGCCCACGGTTTGCAACATTTGGAACATAACCGGCTTGAGTTCAAACTGTGGCGCTTGTATTTCCGGCCTAATAATGCCTGGATTGAGCCCATGGAGAATGGGTACAGCATATTCTCGAATAGCCCTGTCTCTGTCATACACCAAAACCGGTTGAGGCACTAGATTGTTGACATTCACTTACTGTCCATCATTAGCCATATTGGCAGCAACTCTTTCTGCTATTTCTCCTACACCCGCTAGACCTTGTTGCTCCCTTCTCCTTGCTAGAAATGTTCTTTCAATTTCTGGATCCAAGGGCAGCAACTATTGGTTTCGTTGGTTATGTATGCAGAGAAATCAAGCTCCTGAAAATACAAAAAACTTAACCAATAAGAAAATGCAAAAAACAAGAATCAAAACAAAATAACTTTTACAAATATTTTTAACGATTTCAATCCCCGACAACGGCGCCAAAAACTTGTTTGCTCGATTGAAACTCCCAAGTATACGAGTCGTACAAGTAATAAAGTGTACACAATTGTACGGATATCGTCCCTCAAGGATTAAATCACCAAAAATATCAAGTGAAAGCTATTTTAACACCAAATAAGGTATGAAATAAAATTGGAAATTCACTAAAAATTATGTAACAATTCAAAGCAAAGCAAAAACAAACAAAACTAATAAAAAGAACGGGATTGCAGTTGAGTTTGGGAAACCAATGGATTAAACAAGCTAGGACACCTAATTTCACCTTCGTTGCAGATATGCTACACGAATGCTACTAGAATGCTATAGCATGCTCTGCGCCTGTTAACCAAACCTCCGTTTTGATGCATAAAAATCTTCCGAATTATTATGGCTAATTCCTCTAACCTGTTTCAACATATTCCTATGTGAATCCAGCTCTTAGAATGCAATTTTAATGCTCGGGTCTAATGGGTTATGCAAGATGAACAATATATTCCTATACCATTCACAAATCAATGAAACTAGACAAGTATATTGAACTTGCATCATTCATGTTATTTCCAACTTAAATTAACCCTTCCGGTATTAATCTAAATCTGATTTCCTACAGTTGATGGCTAGTCAAACAATAGAAATAAACATAACACACACATGAATGAACAAGAGCAAAACATTATCTAGCAATCCAACATCAACATAACATTCCTACAACCTTGGTTCCATTAGGGTCCTAGCTAAACAATTTAGTTCATAATCACGAAATCAAGTTCCTTAATCCAACAATAATCCATGAATAAATCCATGAGCAGAATACAAAAAGATTAATCTAACAAGAAAGAGAAAAGAATTCAGCCAAGTTTGGAAGCTTCCTCTCGCTCTCTTGTTGCTCCTTGCTCACGTTTCCCTTCTCTCAGCTGTACTCTCTGGTTTTTTCTCATAAGCAAAAATGGTTACTCCCCTGTCTCTTTCTCTCACGTTTTCTCCTTGTATCCCCCGAATTGGTGTGTCTCGAACGGCGGCCCCTTTTCTTTCTTCTTGTTTCTTTGCTAGCTAGGGCAACAATGGTACACGTGGTAAAAAATGGTGGGGGACCAGCTGAGCACAGATGCCCAGCTCATTCATCCCACATGGTCTCTCCACATAATGATCTGATGTCAGCAAAAACTGTCAGCTGTGCCCAGAATTTCGCCCAGAATTGCTGCAGCATAGTTGTAGCATTTACCTGAAAAACACAAAACCAGTACTTTAACGATTTAGCCCTCATTTTGCTCTATGATCCTTCAATTTAGTTCAAGAAGAGCATAATTACAGAAGTTGACCACAGCAAAAGTAAAACTTAAAAATCCAAAACAAAATACAAAGAAAAAATAATAAAAATTGCTCTTGGCTAAGCAAATTTGGACTAGAAGAGCATTGGATAACTCTAATGTCTTAGAGTCATCAATCCCCTTCTTTGATCTTGCAACTTCCATGCCAAGAAAGTATTTAAGAGCTCCCAGGTCTTTGATCTTAAATTCATTGGCCAAACTTGTCTTCAAACGGTTCATATCAGTTATATCATCACTTGTTAAGATGATATCATCTACGTAGACTAATAAGACTGTCATCTTTCCACCTTCTGAATGCTTCATGAACATAGTGTGGTATAAACCCAACTAGCTCTGGTATGGTCATCGATTGAAAGTAACAAACCATTTTTTTCGGGAAAGAGTGGGATCCTTGAAGGTCCCCAAACATCACTGTGAATTATAGAAAACGGTTTTGAGGGTTTATATGGACGAAGAGGATAAAAAACACGTTTATGTTTAGCCAAGACACAAATCTCACATTGAAATGAAGATGGATTTTTATTGAGAAACAAATTAGGAAATAAGTGTTTCAAGTACTGAAAACTAGGGTGGCCCGACCTATAATGCCACAACATAATCTGTTGACTACTGTCATTAGATATAGTATTAGAAAACGAACTTTGAACCAAATTACTAGAATGACATCCATCTTCAAACACATAGAGTCCTCCAATCACTCTAGCACTGCCAATCGTCCTCTCCGAGACCAGTTCCTGAAACTCACAATGGGATGGATAAAAGTTAACACGACAGTGAATGTCAAGAGTAATTTTGCTAATTGACAAAAGATTATAGGATAAATTTGGAACATGGAGAACATTATGTCGGGTTAAAGAAGAAGAAAAGAAGCTGATGGAGCTTATTCCGGCAATGACTGAAAAAGAGCCATTAGCAACTTTGATTTTCCTATTCCCTGCACATGGATTATATGATGAAAACAATTGGGAACAACTTGTCATATGATCAGTTGGCCCGGAATCCATGATCCAGGACTGCCGTGAATCGGGTTGCAACACTAGAACCGGCTAGAATGGGGAAGTTACCTTGGTGGGCTAAGGAGCAAGAAGGACTAACAGAAAGTTGTGGAGATTTAAATAACTGGTACAGGTGCTCAAGTTGTTCTTTGTAAAAGGTGGCGCCTCTGAGTTGACAATTTGCTCTTGAGAATCGTTGGACTGGGATTGGAAAGCACGGCCATCAGGTTTCTTCTTTAAGTGTGCTGGTTTCCCATGGATTTTCCAGCATGTCTCGCGAGTATGCCATGGTTTCCTGCAATGATCACACCATGGCTTCTTCGTTGCCCACTACTACCGTCAGAATCACGAGAAACTAGAGCAGACATCTCGGATTCGGGAAGGCCGGTTGGTTGCGAGTTTGCCATCATGATCTTTTTTTTTGCACTCTTCCTACCTGACCTCAGAAAATACTTCCCGAATAGAAGGAAGAGGTTTGCGGCCTAGGATTTCTTCCTTTTACCTCATCCAAGCTCCTGTTTACTCCTGCAAGAAACATGTAGACCCTGTCACTTTCTTCACGCTTTTGGAACCTCACGCAATCATTTGGATTTCCCAAACATCGTCATAGCACTAATCCAATTCCTGCCACATGGTAACCATCTCGTTGTAATAGATGGTAACGTCACGATCACCTTGTTTGGATTGCCACAGTTTGGATTTCAATTCAAAAATCTGGGAGGATTTCTCCAAGTCAGAATACGTCTCACGAACCGAATCCCACACATCTTTTGCCGTTGGGAGAAATAGGCTGGGTTTTGCAATTGTCGCCTCCATCGAGTTGAAAAGCCAGGCCATGACTAAAGAGTTCTCGGAACGCCAAGTAAGGAAGCTAGGATCGGTGGCTGCAGGTTTCTGAACGTCTCCAGTCTGGTAGCCTAATTTTCCACGGCCATCAATGGCTAGTTTGACTGATTGGGACCACTCCAGATAATCTTTTCCATTCAATTTATGAATGGTGATCTGAAGTGAAGCACCCCCAGACATTTGGTCAAAACTGCCAGTTGTTGCAGCGGGTCTACTACTCTCTGAAGATCTACCGGAAACAACATCAGAAAAAGAAGGAAGAGGATCGGTAGTGCCGGTCATCGCCGTCTTAGATCCAGCACGTTGCGCCATGGCTCTAATACCATGAAAATTTTGAGGGAAGAAATATTTTCATACTTTCTTCTTAATAAATTACATCAGAATTACATCAATTTATAGGAGAGAATCCTACCTAGAAGATCCCTACTAATCAGCCAGCTAATCAGCCGAATATCAGCCAACTGATCAGTAGGATATTATTTCCTATAATTAGGCTAAAATCTGTTCCTAAACTATAGGAACAAATCCTAACAAATAAAGTAAAAACAATCAACAACTTTAACTCATAATCCCTAAGTTTCCGACAAATCACAATACTTAAAACTTCAAAAGATGAGTAATCAACAGGCTACGGTTGCAGAGCAAGCAAGCAACCCCCCAAATCGCAGTAAACATGTACCCTTTGGCTTGTTACTACCTGTTTTAATGAACCTACTTGATTAAGATAAGGAAATGCAACTTCAGGAGCTATTTGGTAAACTGAAGGTGGATATTATCTACAATTTTTTCCATCAAATCTTATATCTATGATTACTTCTGTTGACTTCATTTTGGTTTTGTACTTTTAGAAAGAGGAAATTTCCAAAGAGTCATTTGTCCGGCTTATTAGAAGTGTGGTTGGGGAGCAGGTGCTTAGACTGGCAGTACTGACAGTTCAACAACAGGTGAGTAGAAATGGACTTGTTCATTATCTTTAATATCATTTTAAGCTAAAAACTAACACATACAGAATCTTTGACCGAGTACCAAACAATATCAGCTACAGTCTCAAGCATCGGCATGGAATTAGGCTCCATCTGTCAATTCAGGGCCCTCACAGTTTTCTGATCCTCGGTCATTTGCACAAGTTCATCAAAAGGGTACAAGCTCTTCTGCAGATGTTTCGCATGTACCCTCTTCAGCTGGCCAAGTTCAGACCAAGCCAAGCCAGTCGGATTCCCATGGAATGCAAGCAAGTCACAAATGCCTTCTTCTACCAATCAATAGGGTCTTTCTATGCAAGGACTTAACAAGCAACAGCAGTAGCAGCAGTTACATGCTTTGAAATTCTGATTTATGTTTTTTTGGTTGTTTGTGTATGAAGGACGAAAGCATGCATTCAGGAGTGGATGAGGGAGGCGTTCCAGGCTGCCCTAAATAGAGACATTGGAGGGGATGTGCCACCCGCTTCACAGCCCTATGACCTCCGATTCTAGTAACTGACTAAACCAGAATTCCTCTGTTCTTTTGTTTTGTTTGATTATTTTTCCTTTTTCAGTATTTAAATAGAAAAAAGGTCTCTTTAGAATTTGGGAAGATTGAAAGGGAGAAAATTTTGAAGATTAAAATGTTTAGGAAATAATCTATGCAAGGGCTTGGAACTATGCATGTTATATAGCCTGTCAATTTGTTTTGATCTTTCATTTATTCCTGCTTTAGTGATTACAAATTGAAACTAAAAAAATGTAGTTAAAATTAATTTCTGCAAATGTAGGAAAGAAAATGGTAATTAAAGCCTTGAGATCAAAATCTCTAGTTTCTGTTTTTGCTTATTTGGAAAAACTTTTATAAACAGTAAATGACTAATCTGAGTGAAAAATGTCAGGGGTTATTTCTCAAGGAACCACTAATACTTCTAGTCAGTCGTTACCACAGTTCCAAACTGGACAGCCGCGAGAAATAAATTCGTCCGGGGTGCTGGTGCAAGATGAGAATCTTCAGCAGCAACAACATAATAATAATGCATCACGGGAAGGCAATGATGTTACCTTGCAATCCCAAGGTGATCATCAACAGAGAGAGGGAGAACAAAATTTTCTCCTGGTTCCTCAATCAAACGGGGCTCAAATTCCTGGAAAAACACGCATCGCAAAGCATGAACCAGATAGGCCGCATAATCCAGACAGTGAATGTGAATCACAATACTTAAAACTCCAGAAGATGAGTAATCAACAGGCTACGGTTGCAGAGCAAGCAAGCAACCCCCCAATTGGCAGTAAACAAGTACCCTTTGGCTTGTTACTACCTGTTTAATGAACCTACTTGATAAAATTAGGGAATGCAACTTCAGGAGCTATTTGGTAAACCGAAGGTGGATATTAACTACAACTTTTTTCATCAAATGTTATTTCTATGATTACTTCTGTTCACTTCGTTTTGGTTTTGTTTTTGTGCTTTTAGAAAAAGGAAATTTCCGTAGTCTCATTTGTCTGGCTTGTTAGAAGTGTGGTCGGGGATCAGGTGCTCAGACTGGCGGGTACTGACGGTTCAACAACAGGTGAATAGAAAATGGACTTGTTCATTATCTTTGATATCATTTTTAAGCTAAAAACTAACACATACAGAATCTTCAACTGAGTACCAAACAATATCAGTTACAGTCTCGAGCATCAGCAGGGAACCAGGCTCCAGGAATGCCATCTGCCAATTCAGGGCCCGCATAGTTTTCGGATCCTCGGTCATTTGCACAAGTTCATCAAAGGGCACAAGCTCTTCCGCGGATGTCTCGCACGTTCCCTCTTCAGCTGGCCAGGTTCAGACCATGCCAAGCCAGTCGGATTCCCATGGAATGCAAGCAAGTCAAAGGCCTTCTTCTAACCAATCAAGAGGGTGTTTCTATGCAAGGACTTAACAAGCAACAGCAGCAGCAACGGTTACATTTTTTCCAGACATGATTCGGCACATATGGTTAAAGCAAAGCAGGAAGTAAAAGACAGTTACTTTTTTTATTTTTTTATTTTTTTATATTGTGGATGCATTCGGACATGAAAGCTGCAAAAGGCAAAGATAAATTAGTTAATTATGAGAACAAAAGATCTATTTATAATCACCATTAGTAAAAAGTAAATATTTGATATATTAATAAGTTTTTTGGTAGAAAGATATAATAATAAGTTAATATATTATGAATATTGCAATAGATTTTCATTTTATTTTTTTTTTTTAACGGAAGCTGGATTTTATTAATTACTTAAACAAGCAATGTTCGCCTTTATAAATGAGCCAAGAAATTTTGGTATGAAATCAATCCTCATTAGATTAAGAGCAAGGAAGTGGGCTAGCAAACAGAACTCTACAACTGACTTCAAAGATATTTTCTCAACTAAATTGTCTTTTTTTTTTTTTTTCTTCCCAGAATTTTAGAGATGCTAATAGGTGATACCTTCAGGGGAAAATTAAATTGGGTAGCTTATTTTGATTACCGAATCTAATAGATGACTAAACTTTATTTATTTATTTTTTAAGCAAAATGATCGTTTGTTTTTTTTTTTTTTTTAGACTTGATCAATTAGTAATTGACTTAAAAATTAATAATTTATGTTATGGTCAATCAATGATTGACTATGGTCAACCAATGATTTATTAAATTAACAATATTATATGGTCAATCAGTAACATTTAAGAAAAATGACCTTTTAATTAATTTTTAAATACTTAGGCTATTTGTTAATTTTTTTTTTAAAAAAAAAAAAAAGGCTATTTACCTTTAAATCCCACCTTCGGCGAGTATTGGTGGAAAAAAAACCAACAAGAACAACGAGGGTGAGGAAGAAGAAATTGCTTTGCACATCAATTCTGAATAATGATGAAATTATGGGTATTTGAATTTAAGAAAACAGTAGTTGTAGGCATAACATAACGGAAATTTCACACCCGACTCTACCTAAAGGTGTAGAGTTCGAATCCCCACTCCCAAGTTAATATATATATATATATATAATGATATTGATACAAATTTTGAAAATAAATCATATGAAAGTATTAATATTTATTTCAAAAAGGAACGATATTAGTTTATGATTCTATATGAAACACATATTTAGAATTGTTATTACCCAAATTAGAAGAAAAGAAAAAGAAAAAAAAAGAGAGAGTATGGACAGATTTTGGAGGGTGAAAAGAGGTTACTTTATTTATATATATATATATATATATATTTTAATCATTTATTTACTCTTATATATATATAATACACTGCATAATTGTATTTAAAATTTACATTTTTAACTATTAGGTTATATTTATTGGAGCCCGAAAGATCTGAGCATACAATGTGACTTGGGTAAAAGACATGGCGTTCTCCTAGTGGTTGATGGCGGCGATGACGTGTCTGAAATTGTTGCTGAACAGAGAGTGATGCAATGCCTTGATTGGGCTTCCAAGGTGAAGATGGGGCCAGCTAGACGCAAAGAAACCCGAAGGAAAGTGATTCCTAAGGACCCCCTCACTTGTGTAGATCACCAAGGTGCATCTTAAAAAAAATAAAAAATAAAATAAAAAAAATAAAAAAACCCCACAAGTCGAATAAGAGGTGGGAGGAGAAGATAAATAGTGGTGGAGAAAAGAAAGGCATAGTGGTTGTCTCTGGCCATAGCCCAAAAAATGCTCAAGTTATAACCTAGAATATGCTCTGGCTGTAGCCTAGAATATCTTTGGTGGGTTCTAATGATGGTGTATGGAATATGTGTGATGAAAATGATGATTCTAGGATGACTTTTATGGGTTTCTAATGATTTTGGCAGAGTTTTGGTAATGAGGAGAAATGGTTGTTTTGGAATGGAAATGAGAGGGTATTTATAGAGGGTGAAGGTGTTTTGGGGTTGATAGAGCTAGAGGGAAATGATCTCTAGAGAAAAGACATGCTAGAGGTGAAAGGTATCTACAGGAGAGGCGCCAGAGCATACTGCCCCATGCTTTGGCGAGGGTTGCTGCTACTTTATGCTATTTTTGGTTAAGAATGGGATTGACATCTTATTTGATGGCTAAGGAGCTCCTAAAATGGTATGATAAGATGAGTATCTAGTCCTTTTAGTTGGTTGGAGCAAGTTCCCCATGAGCATAGATGGTTCTAGAAGGTGCTCATCTTATCATATTTCTATTTAAGGGTTTGAAGTCTCTTTAGAGAGTGCTAATGTCATCCTATTTTTGGGTGAGAGTCTGACATGCATCCAGAGGCATCTTTAGAGCTGTTCCAGGACGAAGAAGCATATTCTTTTGTCCAGAGTACAAAATCATCTTTCTCTGATCTGTCGAAATTTCCTCTGGATACAAGAATTACACAATGACCGAAGGGAATCTTGGGTTTAACCTGTGGGACCCAGTCTTCCTAAAGGAAATGAGCTTCTATTACGCAAAGTATGAGTTCAACATATTGGGTTATCAAAGGTAGGCTAGTGGCATATTTACTATAATATTTGAACTTTAAAAATAATAATTTTGGGGTTTTAAGTACTAAAGGTAAAGAAAGCAATTTTATGATAATTTCTTTACCACTAACTTATTTATGATTGAATTATTCTTGAGACCCCCAAGTGGACCAAATTTAATTTAAGCTAATAAATATAAAAGGTTCTATTTATCTTCTCATAGCCCACCAAACTATGACCCACAAGGATTCTCCGAATGTGGCTTGGGTCCACGGATGAGGTCCACTATAGAAAGTGGACACGGGCCTCGTCGGAATGAGCCTCGTGTACCATGCATGGCTTGGGTCTACGGATGGAGTCCACTATAAAAGTGGACATGAACCTTATTGGAATGGGCCTTGTACAAAAGTGGGCACTAACAATATTTAATATACAATTTTATACATTCTTTGATTAATACTAATTTTGAATTAAAAATACCTAAAATATCCTAAAAATTAACATTTTATATTTTCCACATTATATCATATATTTTACTTTTATTTAATAAATATATGATACATTCTAAAATCATGTACTTTTATAATTTATATAAATCTCTATACTCTCAAGTAGGGGGTGGCAATACGGGTCGCGACACGACTCGAAAACGACACGAATTTCGCTGGTTCGGGTTGGGAAAAATAGGTGGCGGGTCGTGTTCGGGTTGGGAAAATTTGACACGAAAAAAAACTAGTCGTGTTCGGGTTGGACCCATTTTTTTTCGTGTCAATTTTCGTGTCAATTTCGGGTCAGTTTTGGGTCAAGTTCGTGTCAAATTTCGTGTCCATTTCGGGTCACTATTTCGGGTCACTATTCGTGTCAATTTCGGGTCAATTTTCGTGTCGCGTGTCCATTTCGGGTCAATTTCGTGTCAACTTCGTGTCAATTTCGGGTCAATTTTCGTGTCGTGTGTCCATTTCGGGTGAATTTCGTGTCGCGGGTCCAGTTCGTGTCGTGTCGTGTTAAGCCGTTACGGGTTCGTGTCGTGTTCGTGTCACGGTTTCGTGTCGTTTTCGTGTCACGGGTCGTGTTCGGGTTAGAGAAGAAAAAATTCGACACGGCTCAAACACGACACGAATCCGACACGTGACACGAATTGCCACCCCTACTCAAGGTCAACAATCCATTCTGATCTTAAAATGCCCAAAACACATTTAAATATGGATTTCTTCAATTATTTTTAAATTTTAATTTTCTTTTAAAAATGTTTCGGATATGATAAAAAGGAATTAAATTAAAAATTAAAATATACAAAAATGCAAAATCTTAAAAGTTATAAAAAGATTAGAGCATGTTATTAAAGAATAAAAAACGATGACGACGACGACGATAGGAAACATAAAATTAGGGGCACTTACATATAAGATCGTTTGTTGCCGTGCTGTTCTCTTCCCGAGTTGTTCTTCTCTCCTCAAATCATCTTCTCTTTCCGTCATGCGTGTAGTTCTTCGCCATCAATCTCCGAACTCCAATCTCATCTCCACCGTTGATTAACTGTTGATCTCTCTCTCTCTCTCTCTCTCTCTCTTTCTAAGCTTCAACGCTGCCGTACAATTAACTGTGATTAGTTTTTATACTTCAAGCCGCGATCAACGGTCACCGAAGGTGTTTCTCTCTCTAGTATGAGCTGAAATCCAGGTATTTCTCTCCCTCTCTCTCCCTCTCTCTCTCTCTCTCTCTCTCTCTCCCTTCTTATTTTCCGTTTTGCGCTTTTGGATTCCAAACGTATTTCGATCGGAATTCGAGTTTTTGAGGTTCCATTGGAGAGTGATTTCAGGTATTGCGTTTGTGGTGTTCCTTAATTTTACTCATTTTGTTCCTAGTTAAGGTTAATTATGCTTTAACTCACATTGCATTCCACATGTTCGATGAAAAGATTCTCCCAAAATATAGGCTTTATTATGCTCCGCGTGACTTAAGAAACATTGTTTTGTACATACTTCAAATATTTTCAAATTGGTGTAGAAAATTCAGTTTTAAAGGTATATGGTATCATTTCAGCTAGTAGTAGAGTGCATAGTTTCTATAGAGAGGCATAACATTCAGATGGGAAACCAAGATTTTTCGTCCATTTTGCTCCGCTAATTATCCGAAACGGTTTGAACTTCAAAAACTTATGATTGAAAGATAATTTAAAAATATGAATAATGCTAGGGACATCAATCATAATGGAAAATTTTTTATTAAAAAAAAAAAATTTAATTGACGTGGTACGTGAGCTATCAATTTGAAAATCTTAAAGAAATGGACGGACTTTAATGAAAAGGGATTTTTTTGCTAACGGTGAATAGATTGATGGTACTGAAATGGTACATTCTGAAGTTTGATGGGAAAAATGCCATTATTGACATAGTTTTGGGGCTTTATAGAAAAATTAAAATAATCCAAGAATTTATTGACAAATCCGATTTTGTCCTCTAAATATTTATGTAGTTCGAAACAAGAGGAAAATTATCATAATTTCTTTCTCTTTCTTTCTTTCCTTGCATTTTCCTTGATATTAATGTTCTCGTTTAAAATCCAGGTTCAAAACATAGCCTAGTTGATCCTTTAAGGTATAGAAAGCCTAGTACACTGCAGTGAAGAGAGAAGCTCTGAATATTGACCATCAGAAATAGCTATAGCAAGGTGTGAGTCGTTATAAGAATCTAGAAATATCAGTATGGACCCTTCAATTATGAAGAAGCTCCTTGAAGATGACGAGGTTCCTTTCTTTTCCTCTTTTTTCTCTCTGCGTTTTCTTTAGGCCTCAAAATTTCAATTTCCTCCCTTTTGTTTTTCCTCCCTGGAGTGATGAAAAGAGAAATCACACAAGAATACAAATTTGAATTCTGAATTTTTTTTGGTGGTTTGCGTATGAAGGACGAAAGCATGCATTCAGGAGCGGATGTGGACGCGTTCCAGGCTGCCCTAAATAGAGACATTGGAGGGGATGTGCCGCCTGCTTCACAGCCCTATGATTCCGATTCTGGTATCTGACTAAACCAGAATCCCTCTTTTCTTTGTTTCGTTAAATTATTTTTCCTTTTTCAGTATATTTATAGTAAAAGGTCTCTTTAGATTTCGGAAAGATTGAGAGGGAGAAATTTTGAAGAAAAAAATGTTTAGGAAGTAATCTATGCAAAGGCTTGGAACTAGGCATCTTTGTTTAGCTTGTCAATTTGTTTTGATCCTTCATTTATTCCTGTTTTAGTGATTGCAAATTGAAACTAAGAAATAGTTAAAATAATTTTTTGCAAATGTAGGACAGAAAATGGTAATGAAATTCTTGAGACCAACATCTCTAGCTTCTGTTTATGCTTATTTGGGAAAACCATTTTAAACAATAAATGACTAATCTGAATAAATAATGGTAGGGGTTATTTCTCAAGGAAACAATAATACTTCTAGTCAGTCGTTACCACAGTTCCAAACTGGTAACCGAGAAGAGAGTAGTAACTATCAGTTTCAACAAGACCAAAAAACTGCACAGCCGCAAGAAATAAATTCGTCCGAGGTGCTGGTGAAACATGAGAATCTCCAGCAGCAACATAATAATAATGCATCACAGGAAGGCAATGATGGTACCTTGCCTCAAACGCAATCCCAAGATGATCATCAACAGAGACAGGGAGAACAAAATCCTCTCCTAATTCCACAAACAACGGGGGCGCAAATTCCTGGAAAAACACCCATCACAAAGAATGAACCAGATAGGCCGCATAATCCAGACAGTGAATCACAATACTTAAAACTCCAGAAGATGAGTAATCAACAGGCTACGGTTGCAGAGCACGCAAGCAACCTCCCAAATCGCAGTAAACAAGTACCCTTTGGCTTGTTACTACCTGTTTTAATGAACCAACTTGATAAAGATAAGGGAATGCAACTTCAGGAGCTATTTGGTAAACTGAAGGTGGATATTATCTAAAATTTTTTTCCATCAAATCTTATCTGTTGATTACTACTGTTAACTTCGTTTTGGTTTTGTACTTATAGAAAGAGGAAATTTCCAAAGAGTCATTTGTCCGGCTCATTAGAAGTGTGGTTGGGGAGCAGGTGCTCAGACTGGCCGTACTGACAGTTCAACAACAGGTGAGTAGAAAATGGACTTGTTCATTATCTTTAATATCATTTTAAGCTAAAAACTAACAAATACAGAATCTTCAACCGAGTTCCAAACAATATCAGTTACAGTCTCAAGCATCAGCGCGGAAACAGGCTCCAGGAATGTCATCCGCTAATTCAGGGCCTTCACAGTTTACTGATCCTCGGTCATTTGCACAAGTTCATCAAAAGGGTACAAGCTCTTCTGCGGATGTCTCGCATGTTCCCCTCTTCAGCTGGCCAAGTTCAGACCAAGCCAAGCCAGTTGGACTCCCATGGAATGCATGCAAGTCAAAGGCCTTCTGCTACCAATCAAGAGGGTGTTTCTATGCAAGGACTTAACAAGCAACAGCAGCAGCAACAGTTACATTTTCCACAGACATCTTTTGGCACTCACTTGTATTCTGGGACAAATGTCAATACTTCAACATTACCGCTCAAACTGCAACCACATGATTCACATATCCGGCAAATTTCACAACATCAAAGCATGGGAGCAGTTCAGATGGGTGGGGAAACACAGGGCACAAACGTCTTGGCTTTACCCAAGCTGGAGACACAAAATTTTAGCGATTCTAGTAGAATACAGGGTGGATCTCTTTCTCATTTTGCAAGTTCAGGTAATCAACAGAAGCCAGCTCCTTGGCAACAATCGACAAATAAAGATCAGAATGCCAGCCCATTATCAACAATGTCTTACGTAAAACCTGAGCCATCTGATCAGGCTATTGAGCTGCAACACAAGCCTCCACCGTCCAATTCACAGGGATTACCTTCTGTTTCTTCTGTACAGATTGAACATGGAAACATATCATCTGGTGCTTTAAGAGATGAGTCTTTAGAGAAGCAGCATTCAAGAATGGGGTTTCCAACTTCCGCGAGCATAGTTCCTTCATCATCCACAAGCATGGCACCCCCCAACACAATTTCTTCTTCCATGCCTATGCAGCTCGATCCCAATATCCCGGTAATTCCATCTCCATTATCTTTTTATGCTGCATATGCTATTTTAGGTCTACATGTCTTGTTTAACTTCATAATATCAGTATTTTTGTTGGTGTGGCATACTTCTACGATAACTATTTTTGCTTTTCATGGTGATTTCTTCATATATATCATGACAAGTTTATTTGCTGCTTATCTATATTTCAGTTAGGATCTCGGGCACCTTCTGGATTACCTCCTGCTGGAAACATAAATAAGACACCTCCTAAAAAGCCTTCTGTTGGTCAGAAGAAACCGCTTGAAGCACTTGGCTCTTCACCACCGCCAGCAAGGTGAAATAGGGAATTGACTACTGCTAATGTGTACTTTACATTTTGAATCATATCACGTTTTCCTCTTATTCTTTCTGGATATCGTACAGTAAGAAGCAAAAAGTCGCCGGGAGCTTTTTGGATCAAAGCATCGAACAACTCAATGATGTTACTGCTGTTAGTGGAGTTAACCTTAGGGTAATGTATTTAGCCATTTTCAACTCTGGCGACATTGGGTAAAAACTAAATTGGGAGTATAGTAACCCTACCATTTTTTTTTTTTTTTTTTGGCACCGCATAGGAAGAGGAAGAACAACTATTTTCTGGGCCCAAAGAGGATAGTCGTGTATCTGAAGCATCTCGAAAAGTTGTGCAGGAAGAAGAAGATAGGTTGATTTTGCAGAAGACTCCCCTTCAGAAAAAATTAGCGGAAATCAGTTAAGATATCTATATTTTCTCTCTTCCAGGGATTGTTTTACTTTTAGATTCAATTAAGGTATGCAGTGGTGGGAAAAAATGCCATTTGTTGATCTTGGTTAGTTTGGGCATATGTTATGCTGCAGTGGCAAAATGTGGTTTAAAAAGTATAAGCAACGATGTGGAGCGCTGCTTGTCACTGGTGAGATTAGCACTTGGTTCCCCACCCCCCTCTTCACTTTTTTGTTTTTGGTAAAATTGCGTTATGTTTTAATTTCTTCTATGCTAATGCAAACTAATTATCAGTCTGTGGAGGAAAGAATGCGTGGACTAATAGATAATCTAATCAGATTGTCGAAGCAGGTTAGTTTTCATTTCTTATTTTCCTCCTATCCCCCTTAATTCTTGTCAAAGTTTTGAACTATCTCTTTAATGTATTCCTTTTATTATGCGAAAATTCCTTTAGCGCGTTGATGTTGAGAAACCAAGGCACCAAACAATTACCACCTCGGATATTCGGCTTCAAATAATGACAATGAACCGAAAAGCAAAGGAAGAGTGGGAAAAAAAAACAGGCGGAAGCAGAAAAGCTTCGTAAACAAAATGAAGTAAGTCCTGTGCATTTTAATATGTACACGCTTGGTGTAATACTTGCTTATACTTAAGTTTGTGTATTTAAATTTTTGAAGCCTTAATTAATATCTTCGTACGCAGCCTGAAAGTAATAATGGAGGTGATGGTGAAAAGGAGAAAGATGAGGGTCGTTCTAAATCATTTAAGGTATCAATACTTCTATGTTAAGCATTGCTATCTTAACTTAGACGGTCAAAAGAGATTAATGTCGTTTCTATATTTATTTTTCGCCCCATAGATGCCTGCAAACAAAGAGGAAGATGACAAAATGAGGACAACGGCTGCAAATGTTGCTGCCCGTGCTGCTGTCGGAGGAGATGACATGCTGTCAAAATGGCAAATGATGGCTGAGCAAGCACGGCAAAAACGTGAAGGAGGGATGGATGCAGCATCTGGCTCTCAGGCAGGTAAAGATGCAAACCGCAAGCCTTCAACACCTGGAAAAACCACGAAAGACCATCAAGAAGCTGAGAAAAGAAGCGGCTCGTCTTCTTTTGCTGCTCCTGGTAAGTGTTATTAGGCTTATGTTTTAATGAGATCTTGATTATGTAGCTTGTTCTGTCGATATGTTGATTTACCGTTGATATTATGAAGTGTGCAGAAAGGGAATTGCTATAACTACAGACTTTATTTTTGTATTTCAGTAATATTACGACTTTCAATGGTTGCAACTTGATTTTTTAATTTGATTTTTTTGTGTTTCCAAATCCAAACCCAATATGTAAACAGCGTGCCAAATACTCGATGATATCGGTGCAGAGCTTGTTGTTGGTTTTATTTTCTGTTTTTGTGGGAAATTAGTTGAAGAAAACCTCCTGCCCTCGTATATTCTGTGATGATCATTATTTCTTTGCTAAAGTATTCACATCAACGTTATTTTGGCAGGTATGGTCAGAAAATTCGGAAGGAACCAGGTTATTGTGCCTCAGGCTCGGGTGGCTCGTAGTATAACCGTGAAGGATGTAATTGCCGTCCTAGAAAGGGAACCTCAGATGTCCAGGTCTACTCTAATATATCGTTTGTATGAGAAAGTCAAATCCGATACCGCTGCTGAGTAGTCCGATAACACTGTAGCTCCTTGTTATCCTAGCCACAGCTGGTTCTTCAAACTCACAGAAAGATTTTAGTTAGAGGAAGAACCGACTTAGCGGTCCAGTCCAACTTATTGAATATAAGCGTCTTAGGATTACATAATTAACATTTTAGAATTTAGAATCAGCTAGTAGTTAGTTTACACAATTCTGGAAGAGAGAAAATGCAACTGAAGTGAGTTTTGATGGCTTCTGTTTTGTCTATGGAGACCAGTCGGAAACCTGTGTAGCGATGCTCTGAGCCGTTCGATTATAGTTTTTGAATCGATACTATATGTTTAAATTTTAAAACAACTTTTGTTTAAATTTCGAATCGATGCATTAAATTCGTGTTGAGCTCATCATGAACTGTTGCGACTTTGTGAAGGTTTGTTGTCTCTGATTGTTCATTGTGGCTGTCCGTTGCCCCCTCTAGGTTGGGGCTGCGCGGGAGGTGAATGGAGTTAGGTTAGGGTTCAAATAAGGTCTTTTAGTATGGGTCATGACATGACAACAAGACTCGAAAATGACACAAATTTGACGGGTAGGATTGGGAAAATAGGTGTGGGTCAGATTTGGGTCGAGTTGAAATTGACACGACACAAATACGAAATGCAACATGAATTGTCATTCCTAGGTTCGAATTTTAATTCGTGACCGATCAATTTTCTTTTGTTGAAATTTTCAGTTAAAAAATGGTAAATATTGGTAAATTATCAATCAATTGGCCCATGATTTATTTAAACAATATTTATAAATAATCTACTTGCAAATTTTATTTTTGATTTTGTCACTAAATATCGATAGAGAATGTACGCCAAAAAAATAAAACAAATCAAAATTCCAGTCATTTAGTTCACCAAAAAATTTTCAAATGTCCTGGAAATTTTACTCTTGGGATGAGAAATATGTAGCTGCTTAATTTAAAAAAGTTGTTTGGGTCAAATTTCGTCTCCCTTTTATGTAATGTCTAGGTTACAATGACCATCGGACCAATGAGCGATGGACATTGAACAATAGTCCATAGACCATCCATTGTGTTGTTTAGTCCAGATGCTATTCGGAGACTTTGGCCCAACCCAATGCCCGATTCCTTATCATTTAGATGAAGGACCGAGAAACATTGAACTGTGGTTCATCGACCACTCGGTATGGGTCCCATTAACCTCCTAAAATCCATAAATTGCTAAGTATTTCGTTCGGCTTGACAAACGGCTCAACTTGCTAAACAACGAACGAAGATGTTTGATCGCCCAACATGTAGCCAACAACTGCCCATTGCAAATTGATGCTTGGTTCATTGCTCGACGCTCACCTTGAGCGAATGGTGAACGACGGAAGATCAACTTCCAAAACCGTCAAGCCCACAATCAATCGTGGCCCACGTTTTTACACACATTTCGAATTACTCAGAGTAGTGGGGAACAATCCACTACTGTCCTGAAAATCCGGACCCATTACTTTTCCTCTATAAATAGAGGAAGACCCCTCACATTTGAGGATCTTCTCCCTTTTCCCTATTGAAACACTGTCAAATTTTCCCAAGAAAGTTATAATCTTGTACTCAAGTTCATATATAGAGTGAAAACTCCAGACTCAGAGGACATAGTACATTTTCGGCGAACTTCTCAATCTCGGTGTTGTGATCTGTATTTTCTTTCCTTGCTTCTTTATTTACGTCGTTTATGTGTTATGAATGTTTTATGATTCTCAAATGCAATATCTAAGGACCCTAATAATTTCTATACGTTGATTCTTATTGATTTAACTTGAATTGGAATTTGACCGTAAATCCTAACATCTACAAAACTCTAGTCCAAATGTGTAATTTTGCATCCTATTAGCCCGCTCTAGCAGCAGAAACTTCAAGTAATCAACCAAATATTAATAATAAGGAAAAATTTGGTAAGTCTACAGTTTTAAACAATTATTTAAATTAATGGCCGGAATTTTTTTTGTTTAGAGTGGTCAGTGAAAAATATATATTAATATATGTTAATCACTAATTTATCATGATCAATCAATGATTGATAGAATGAATCATTTTACTAATTTTATGAAACTTCAGTCATTGATTAATAAACTTTATAAAAAAAAAAAAAAAAGGCTATTAACCCATGTATCCTTAATGATGATGACAATAATAAGAATAAGAAAATTAAGTGGGGTAGCCTATTTTGTTTACCCAATCTAATAGATGGCTAGATTTTTTTTTTATAAGTAAAATGGTCGTTTGTTATTTTTTAAAATTTGGTCGATCAGTGATTGACCATGATCAATGAATAATTGACTTAAAAATTAGTGATTTACTTATAGTCAATTAATGATTGACTATTGTCAATTATTGATTTATCATATTAACAATATTATATCATTGATTGATCATTTAAAAAAATTTATTGACTATTCAAAAAAAAAAGTTTTTAAATTAATTTTTAAAAATTTTGACTGTTTGTTAAAAAACTTCTTAAAAATATACTATTTACCTTTAAATAATAATAATAATAATAATAATAATAATAAAAGGAAAAATCCCAAGCATCTCATTGGATTTGGTAGACAAACCAAAAGATATAGCTCATCTTCTCCATTATTCAATATATCCGAAACAAGCTGTGAAAAACACTTCTTCTTTTTTTTCCTCTCATGATTTAACTACATTGAGAGCAATAGGACTCCTAACTCTATGAATGCCGTTGCTCCATGTCAAAGCTCCAAACACAAAGCTTCCATTGCTACCTTTTATGGGACTAAAATCAACCCGGAATGTCTTCTTTTCCCAAGTCTTTGCAAACTCAAGTTTACTCGGGTAAACCGCAATGTTAACACCGGTCGGGAGATTGATGTAAGGAACGTACACTGTTGGACCCGTGCCGTAATAAGTGACGGTTCGGTAAACGGATAAACTTCCATTGAGACTAGACACACCAATGGAAGGATAGTTAAAGTTGTAGGAAGGTGTAGGAGGGCTCTTGCAATAGGTTAGATCCCCTGTGAGGTTCTTTAGTTGCAAAGGGCTTGCACCAAAGCTACATAGGAAGTTGATAATGTCATGAGAATCGAAATCGTATACGAGTCCCGGATCTACTGCTGCAACCGGGTTTACATGTCCTGATCCAAAATCGAAAGGTGTGGCCTGTGTGCCATTTGGATCTCTTCCGATAGGGCGCTTGGTGTTATCTAGGACAGTCGCTACAACAAAACAAGAAAGGAAAAGTTAAGTAAATATGCAGTTTTTAATCACTTATTTAAGTAAAGAGCTGAAAATTTTATTTTATTTATGAAAATGACCGATGATGTAGTTAATCAATGATTGACCATAATCAATCAGTGATAAATACATATTAACATTGGTCAATTACTGATTAACCATGGCCAATCAGTGAACGACCATCTCATGACTACTTTTAATTGAGAAAAATGATAAATTTTAGATATATTAGTCGATATCATGCTGAGATGTTTTCCATTTGTGGTCACCTGTTGTCATAATTGCAGATTTTATGGCTGCTGGACTCCATGAAGGTCGGTAGGACTTTAAAATCGCTGCGATTGCTGATGCGTGCGGGCAAGACATGGAGGTACCAGAGATTATGTTGAAATCAACAGACCTACCACCGGTAGCCGCAGTTGAAACGGGAGACCATGCTGCCAAAATGTTCACTCCCGGTCCTGTAATATCGGGCTGCAGAGGGGCATGCGTAGGTGAGCACGGCATTTTGAAACTCTCTTTCTTTTAACTTTAGTTTAGAGCTATATTCGTATAGAGATAAATAAAAATGGATAAATTGAAATTAATTGTTAAGGATATTTTAATAAATCTGCACAATAACAGCATAAGCAGTTGTATAAAAAGCAACCCCTCAAATTTTTCTGCGGGACAGTAGTTTTTAGAATCTATTAGCAAAAAACATGGTTTTCTAATCGTACATGTTGTAGATTCTTTAAGAATCTAAAAGCAGCATTCAAAAGCAATGCCAAACGGCCCCAAAAAAAATTTGATTGATATGACTTACTTTGATAATGTCTGGTGTTATGATATTTGGTCCTGCAGAAGAAAAAGCTGCCACTTTTGGTGCCGGTTTAGTGTAGAGAATCGTTTGCGTTGGTGCAATTCTAGCTGTTGGATTCCTGAAAGAACATAAAGAGATCAACTAGTATTCAAAAGTCGATTTACTTGAATTTAACTGAGAACTTTTATTCTTGTATATTGACAGATACTTGAACAAATAGTCTGAAAACTCACTTTGATGTCTCGATGTACATTTGCAGCTCTTTGGCTTCTTCTTGACCGATTAGAGTGCCGGGTATGACAAACTGAAAGCCGACATTATTTATCAAAGGGTCCACAAGAATCATTCCAACTCCACCACCTTGTCTTACAATCACGGCCTTTTCTCTTCGATCATCGGAAATGGCCTCCAGTGTGCAGACGACGATTTTCCCCTTGATTAGTTTGCTGTCTAGAGTATTGTTCTTGCAAAAGCTGATACACGGAAGTTAACAAACGGTGCTTATTTGTCAGTGAATGAATGGTGAACAACATGGGCTAAAAGCAAGAGAATTCCGCGGCTTCAAATAATTCATGTACCTCGTTTTCAATGGGATATCGAAAGCTTAGAAATAGAGATACCTGGCCTTCGCTCTTGGGACTCCTGTTGCAGCTGCATCACTCCCAGCGATGAGACCGAAATAGCCTTCCATATTCAGTGGGTTTAAAGAGAAACCCTGAAAGCAGAAAACTCATCTTTCTAATAACAAGTACACATTTAATTGATTTGTGTCTAATTTTATGCACGGTTTCATCTGTTTCTGACGATGAGATATGGAACGTTTCGAATGAGAAATTTACCTTTATAACTCTTGAATTCCCGAGATACACATTAGTAGGGAATTCCCTATCCAGAGTGCTTGCAGCAACTGTGAGGATCCAGGGAGCAACATTGCTTGCAGTACTCGGGAAAAATGAGTTTCCAGCAGAAGCAGAGACAAAAACTCCTCTATCGAACGCATGGAATGTTCCGATGGACATTGCATCTTCGAAGTAATTTAGCTGCGGAGGGTCAGGGCCAAGTGAAAGAGAGACTACATCCACACCATCATGAATGGCATCATCCAGAGCAGCGAGAATATCCGCATCACTGCACAGGTTAAACCAGCATGCCTTGTAGATAGCGAGCCTTGCTCCCGGAGCACCACCTCTCGCAGTGCCTCTGGCTATCCCAAACAAGCTGACATTATGTACCACAGATCCTGCTATTGTTGAGGCAGTGTGGCTTCCATGACCATCACTGTCTCGAGGTGATCGAAAGAAAGGCCCACCAAACGATTCTATAGGACCGTTCTCTGCTTCGAATCCTTTAACGTAGAAACGGGCACCTATTATTTTCCTGAAAATGCAGATGACATTATTGTTAGTTTACTAATCCATCCCAAAAACTTAAGCTGTTAGGAGGTGAGCAAAGAATGGTTTCATATTTCAACACTCCCCCTTACGTGCAAGCCAGACAATAAGAAAACATGCGGACTAATATTGATTTAAAAGTACAACACAAAGAAGAAGTCTGAAACATATTAAACGCCCAACACGCGAATGATAATAAGAAAACATGCGGACTAATATTGATTTAAAAGTACAACACAAAGAAGAAATCTCAAACATATTAAACGCCCAACACGCGAATGATAATAAAGGGGTTAAAGTGTGCAATTACAAGGGCTCGAACTCAAGATCTCCCTCTCTAATACCATGTTAGTTTACCGATCCATCCCAAAAGCTTAAGCCTTTAAGAGGTCGGCTAACAATAATTTTACATTTCAACAATTACGTTACTTTACAATGTGTATTTGCAAAGTGATCAAAAGTGGTATCAATGTTCGAAGTACTCTTTCTCTCGTGTTTGGAAAGGTCGTTTACCTGTTGCAGTTGGCCAATGTAAAATTCTCACCCGTAACACACTCTCCCTTGAATTTCTTGGGCACAGGACCCAACCCTTCGTCACAAAAGCTCTCCGACTCCGGCCATACTCCTGCAAAGTAAGCAAATAGTATAAGAAAAGGAAATAGAAAGAGAATCTATATACCTGTAATATCGCGCGTGTGTGTAAATCACAAAAGGATGACGGAGGCATACCGCCGTCTACAACACCAACGATGACATTGGATTGCGAGACCGATGGCAGTTGGTTATACTGGTAGACAGAGTCTACGCCTAGGAAATCCCAGGAATGAGTAGTGTGCAACCGGTTCATCTTACTCTCGAAAACAGAAACCACTGCATCATGTTCTGTGACACATAAAAAGAAGTCAAATACATTTGTAGTCTCAAATTTCTTCTCCTTCTTTGCAAATACTTTTCCATCTTTAAATTTTATTGTCGTCAGTAGTTTTCGCGTACCTGCAAGTTTTCTAGCTTGCTCTGGTGTGAGTTTGGCCGAGAAGCCTTGGAAGCTTTTACTGTAATGGTGAACTGATGCTGCTTGTGCTTTGTCAGGACTGAAAAAGATTCAAGGACAAGTTTTAACGTCGATAGATTTATACATTTAGGAAATAAGAAGAATGCAATTGCTAATATAAATCTCAGTCAACTTGTAACAGAACAGTTTATCACTTACCTTCCAACAACTGAAGCAAGAAGCTCATGGTTTGCGCTAATGACGGCTTCGGAGTTGGGGTGCGAGTGATGCCCCACGTAAACAATGTAATGCTGCAAATTAGATGAGAACAAGATTAGGAAATTTAAGAAGTTTTTAATTGCAATAAGATAGATTTTTAGTAACCCCAGTTGTACATTTTGATGTAAATAACTGTCCCTCGAATATCTAGTTCTGTCGGAGGGACAAAACAATCCGTCTCTAACTAGAATACAAATAACATGTCACCTTAAACCTTTAAAAGAGTAGGTTGAAATTACAAAACTGACAAGGAAAAATTACATGACATGACACTAGAATGTGGAGAACGGGGTATGCAAAATAGACCGAAGATCTAACAACAGACTGATATCAAGGTTTATAAGAATAGAGATGGAATATCTAGATAACTCCGGGAGGCAGGGCATCCCCGTGTGGCGTATGGATCCCTCACGAAGTGAATTTTCCCATATACCCCACCAACCAAGGTGAGACTGACTCGAACCCAAGACCTTGTCGTGGAGAACGAGTGAGCAGCCTTACCACCCTACCAAGTGATCGGGGGTTCCTATAATTCTATTTTGTTTGGTGTTCTAGTATGGTACCTTTGTGTTTGCACTGGCTGCATGCATCAAAGAAAATCCGAAGAGCAGTATTAGAAGAGTAAAAACTCTGTCAAGATTCATTGTTTCGGACGAGCCCATCAAAAGGAAAATGGCGGAAATCAATCAAGAAGGTGGAGGTGATAGTCAACACGTGCATCTACAAGCTCCTTTTATAGCAACAATTCAACAAAGCTTAGGAACTGTCTAAAAAGTCGATTGCCGACTTTATCCGACTTAATTTCAGTTGAAGTATGTTAATCAGTTGACATACTCGGACAAAAAATATTCTTTTATGCTTAGTGCTAAGCATATTAGTTCGTCATGAAAGTCTTGTTATAGCCGGCTTTTGTTGTCTTCATAAGAAGAAATGTTCAACCATGACCCTAAAGCGAGGCGGGTTTTTTACATCAAATTGGAATATTTTTTCTATCTCCATTTGGAATTAAACTGCACTTTGATTACTGGATTATTCTTAGACAAGAGCAAAGGTTCTAACATAAAAACAGTCCACAAGTTAGAAAACAAGCATATGTTCATTCGGACAAGAGTAAAGAAATCAAGGTTTTATAAATACATTTTCATATATAATAGTAATAAAGTTGAAACAGATTTTTGTCCTCCATATTTTGTATTAAGTTCTTGACTAATTCATTGGCGGAATGGAAAAAAAAAAAAAGCAAATAATAAAATAAACCTCTCGACTTGTACAGATTCCTTTTTAAGTTTTGTTTTTTAGATAGAAGGAATATGTTGCAGCTTCCAAGTGGAGCTTCTCTTGTTTTAGAAGTTTTTGAACTTGTTCAAATCACAACTTGTGTAATTTCTTTTAAGTTGTTAGCCCAAAGGCCATGCTAATTTGATGGAGAACTTGAGACGGACCCCTTCGCAGTTTGTACAATGTTCAAGCTGTTGATTGATCTTACCCGAGAGACAGAGAGATAATATTATAATATTCTCTTATCGTATTATGATTCTCTTGAAGAAGAGAGTTTTAGATTTTTTTTTATTTTATTTTTACCTATGTTACCTAACAAATCATTATAATAACATTAATTATTTATTTTAGCATTGTCACATTAACTTATTATTACTCATCTTATTATTATTCAACTCTGCCTAAGAAAGTGAATCCCATGTTTCTCCCTGTTTTGCAGTATTGTAAAAACCCATTCTACCACACTCCTGAACCACTGTCCATGACAAGTTGACCAATGCATCTTAATTTAACTTATAATGCAACCACTTCCACTTAAACCCGCTATGTGCTGGAACGGATTGTAAGGGGAGACCAATGCATCTTAATTCAACCTATAATGCAACCACTTCGACTTAAACCCACTATACGCAGGGACAGTTTGGAAGGGGAAACACGTGGGTTTATAAACCTACTATTTATCTTATGACTTTTCCATGTAGGACATTTGGTACTGAAAATATAGTTTAACATTAACAACCTATTTATAGCAATTCAGCAATCACCCACTTCTTTCTTTTTCTTTTTCTTTTTCTTTTTTCCCCATCATTTGGGGTGAAAAGGAATTATCTAAAATTGACTTCAATTTGTCACGTAAAGAATGCCCCAGCAGTGAAAAGAAATTTGCAGATTTATGACACAAATATACATACTCAAACCAGCATCAAAGACTTTCTGCTCTTCCAAACCAGAAGGAACATAAATCGATAAATACAAGCATGATTTGAAAGAAAATTAGCCAAACCCTGCCAAGAATAAGTGAAGCAAGCAAGCAATTTGTTTTACGCCGGGGGGTGAGAAGCAATCCTAGTATTTTTGTCGTAAAAAATGCTCAGAATTATCGTGTAGGTCCGTTCCGCTGCTCAGAATTATCGTGTAGGTCCGTTCCGAGGAGCCCCAAGCACTCTTATAGCATCAATCTGTATCAGGCACAGAAGATTAAGGGCCCGTTTGGGGGGATATCTGGATATTGTGTTTTGAAAGTTGAATTGAAAATTTGTGTTTGAAGGGAAAACTTTTGAAAAAAATATGTGATATAGAAAATAATGCAAAATTTTAAAATGTATTCGAAAAAAAATATACAAAATGTATATTGTCTTATTCGTCTCGTCGATGCGAACATTTTAACATAAGAATTATCTTATTTTGATTTGAAATGAGAAAATTATGAATTTTTAAAATTTGAGTTTTTTGAAAATGAAAGAGAGGAAAAATTTGATTTAGAATTGAAATTTTGAAATCAAGATGATAAAGATGACGCCCCAAACGAACCCTAATAAATGAACACCACTAAACATCCCAATGCGAGTTGAGTCAGAATCAGATCTCGACTGACCCCATAGGGACGTAAAAGCATTTTCCTTAACAAATCACTCCTTTTGCGGCCAACAGTGATCCAACGAACAGAATTCACGCCAAAACTGTTTAGTTAAGTTCAAATTAAACGAAATGGACAACGATGAATAAGATTCAAACCTCGGTAAGTTGCTTCAAAAGAACTAACTAACATTAGCCGACTCGAGAAAGAAAGGGGGAAAAAAAAACGGCAAGAAATGAAAGACTGACCATTGTAGGCAACCTACATTTATCAAAGCATCAGCATTTTTTTAAGCATTTTTTTTCCGAACTGTAAGTACTTTACAGAATTTTAAATAAGAAATCAACAAGAGTATCAAAGACCGGTATTTCCATCTCAATACAGGAAACTGAAAGGGAGGTCATATCGCCTACCCATTCAAAGAAACTAATCAAGTAAAACAAGCCATCGGGTCCAGCACCAATACGTGAGCCGCAATCGTTGCGATATGATTGCACTGATGATTAGTGTAGTAGACCGATGTGATATAATTACAGAAAAATCCGTCACCCTTCCTCTCCAAACTCCTTCGTGAATCTCTCGTGGACATTGAGATCGGCTTTGCTCACCGTAGGCCTCTGTCTAGCAAGCACCTTATCAAAATCTGTTCTTGAGATTGGAGGCGGAAGGATCTGCCAACATGTGCATTAATTAATATTAACATTCAGATACTTTAAAGAAGAAGTATCTTAAAATTCAGTTCTTGTGCCAGAGATAATTCTATTATAAAGCGGGTTTCCTCAAAGAGAAAACAGATGAACCTTCAGATCAATCAGAAAGATGGAGAAAAATAGAATAAAAATAAAACTTCCAATCACTTGCTAAACCGTGAAGTTTCCAAATGGCTCTAATGGATATTAAAGGAGATTAAAGCAGTAAGCTAGTATTTTAAACCAAGGATCCGAATCTGTCATACCTTTGAAGCTTGTCCTTCTGCTGCCAGCTCCTGCATGGTTATTTGGACGGCGCCTTGTTGCTTAGGACCACATGGCGTCAACATACCATTAGAAGTCTTGACAAAAAACATAGCATCTTGGGTTTTACGAACAGGTTCAAACAAAACATCCTTAACCTGTACGATTTAAACCAAAAAAAAAAAACCACAAGTGATTCAGGTACTACAATCTAGCCTCTAGGAAAAGATAATATCACCAAAAGGTCCTGTGCTTACACAAACAGCAATATCTGATCCTGAAAAACCTTCCGTTTTGCGAGCTAAACTTTCAAAATCACTTTCGGTCAAGTTATGAGGAGTATCTCCCAGATGCACCTGCGAAGGTATGCCAAAGCCAGAACAACAGAGCATAGCGTTTTTATGGAGAGAAAATAGATTTATCACAAAACCAGAGTAATCATCTATTACTTCTTTCAGACCATAAAATAATGAAAAATGGAAAAATCAAAGATAAATTTAAGTACTTTGAACATATGCTGCCGAGCTTTCAAATCTGGCAGAGGAATGTAAATACGCTTGTCAAAACGCCGTCGGATAGCCTGCATTTCTACTGATTAGCCACAGCTACAAAGTGGTCCCAGTATTTTAAACTGAAAACATCAACTTTACCCATTTTATTTTACCTGATCTAAAGCATAAGGAGTATTTGTTGCTGCCAGAACAAGTACTTTCTGATCATTGTTCCCCATACCCTAAATATTTGAAAGATAATCCAAGTCAACAATTAAGACTACGAAGTTTGCTCATAAAAAAGAAACAAAACAAAACAAATCACATCAAATCAATCAAAATAAAATGAAACAAAAACGATTAATCCATTACAACTTCATGAGTAAGTAAGATAGCATCATATGCAATAAGCAATGCAACTAACTGAAACCAAGCTGGAAGAGTAAAGTAAAAAATGACAAATAGGATGCTCTAACGAAATAACATCACTGTTTTTTTCCCCAATAAACTAAAAATATGTAAACATCAACATGAAGAAGTAGCAAACTAACGTAGAGAAAAGGAAATAGAAAACAAAAGGTAGTACCTTTTTAAAAAGAATATAGCCAAAAGAAAATGTAAATAGTTTAGGAAGCAATAACGAAAGTAAAAGCAAGAAACCACAACCACAATGTGGCACATTTTCCTAACGCAAAGCCCTCAAAATATGGACGGCCACAAGTGATAAGTGAAACAGACGTCACTAGCACTATAGACATACGATATTGTTCTATGATGTTGAAGAAATTAGAAACATGGCTATTCCAGAAATGAGTGTTATCTTCATTTACAGCTTTTCTTTTTAGACAGAAAGCGTTATAAAAAAAAAATGTTACTGATTGAGAAAGATTGGTGAGAATCAAATTAGTTTAGATCCAATTCTTAGGACATAAGAAAGTTTGCTTCTTTTACGCATGAATCCAATTCACAAGATTCTCTTCTTACCCTGCCATAAACCCATACCATATTTTACATTAATGCCTATCAATTTTTATTCAATTCTCCGAAGTCATTTTGTCCACCTAAGTTCGAAAACCATAAGTGGTGATAGCCACAAGCCTAGAAAAAATATCCAACAATAGCCTTCTTCACAATTCAACTAAATACTAGCTAACCTTCATCAATGTATTTATGTTTCAAGAAAAAAAAAAAAAAAAAAAAAACCGTAACTTCATTCTGCACCAAATATTAGGACAGTCGCAAACAAAATTTGAGAGTTATACATCTAATTAAACAGAATTTGCATAAAGTTATATCTTCGAAAAACACAATCGGAGCCCAAAAAGAAAGGAATGAAGTTTTAAATAAGTTTAGAAAAAACAGGTGTAATAATCTAAATAAAAAGTATAGACCAGGTGACCTCAAGAATCTATTTCACAACTTCCCGCCACATGAAGATATACCTGCATCTGCACAAGAAGTTCAGTCTTTATACGTCTAGACGCTTCACTCTCATTGCCCTCTCCACGCTGACCACATAAGGAATCTATTTCATCAATGAAGATGATGGATGGAGCGCTTTCACGTGCCATTTGGAAGAGATTAGAAACTAACTTTTCACTTTCACCCATCCACTTTGACACCAGGTCTGATGAGGAAACACTACCACGAAAAAAAAAAATGAAATCATTAAGCCCCAACCAAAAGTAAATCACATGCAAACTTTTTACCTAATTCATAAACATAAGAAAGATCTATGTTAGGTTTTTTTTTTTTTTTTTAAGAATTAAAAAATTATGGAAATGTAAGGTACTCAGATACTTGAGGCACCAATTGCCTGACAAGCCATCCAAACATCCTTGGCGCAAACATAATGGATTGACAGTATAGATTGTATATGATCGATTCTCACCTACACTAAGGTTCCAAAGGGAAAAGATATATATATAATAGTAAACTATAGATTTGGTACGCGAGGAACTAGAAAGCCACTTAAGAACTCGATACTCCTAGCATGGATTGCCAGACGAGCCATCCAAACATCCTTTGTACAAACATATGGGACGGGTTGGTGGTATAGATTGTATTCTGATCTCACCAAAACTCATGAAAAAGACGAGGAAAAGATGTTTGTATATTTGTAACCGATAGATTTAGTACACAAGGAACTACCGAACTAGTAAGCTATTAATATTTGAAATTAAAGTAGGAGGGGTAGAGCTGCAAATTTCTTGATACGGATAATGCAGAGCATGCAAATGCAGGTGCACATTTGCAGAAAACTAACAACTTATCATAGCACCAACAGGGGTGTGCTTCCTATTTGAAAAAAAAATGTAACTAATGGAAATTCTGGATATGACTGATTAAAAGATAAATTCGAACGTATAAAGATAATAGAACAGGTATATTACCTGAAAAACGTAGAATCTGCTTCAGTTGCAACAGCCTTTGCCAAGTACGACTTTCCAGTTCCAGGTGGCCCATACAATAGGAAAGCTCTCCACGGACGTCTCTTCCCTAAAAAACAGCAATAAATTATGTTAAACTATTACCCATCTTAGTAACATGATATCTACGACCTGATAGATGAATTAGCACGTATATAAATGATACAATGAAATAAAAAGAGTTAAGTCTTTTTCCCCTAGGGAACCAGCCTATAACAGTGTTTTTTTTTTTTTTTTAATCTTTTGCTGAACAGCATTAACAGTTACCACCGTGAAACTTCTCCTCATAATAAGAGCAATCCATTTAAAACCACAAAGTAGAAGACTAGAGGACATTACTCCTCAAAATTCAAAACATAGCATTAGCTGAGAACCAGGATATACTCTATATATGACATACAGTTCTATAAACACAACAATACGCATACATATTATATATATATATATATATATATATGTATATTTAGATTTAAGTGAAACAACACTTCAAGATAATTGAAACTACTCCCTTTTCTCAGATCTCCTTTTAAGTTGAAAACCTTGTCCTAAAAGTGTGCTTTAAATTAATAATAAACTTGGGAGTTTAACAGTTCTTCTGCTCTAAACATCTAACCCCAACATAAAACTTCCTCAAAATAATGTTGCTAAACAGCTTGGCGATGCCAAATCTTTCCCAACAGAAAATTGGATAACCCTCTGCTAAACAAATATACTTTCTTATATTGAACAAGGATGGAAAAGAAAAAGAAGCACTACCTACATTGAATCATTAAAAAAAAAAATTATGGAGAAAGTTTAAACTTCTAACTAGAATTAGCTAGATTAGCAAATCCAGCATCTTAAATTGACTCATGACTGTACACATTGATTTCAACATTTTAGAACTACTAATAAAATCCACACAGGGCAGACAATTAAAACTAATAATTACAAAAAGGCAATGAGTGCATTAGGTATAAATGCATGGAGCCCGCTATTATGTATATACTAACATTTAACGAGAAAAATATCATGGATCACTCTGCAAGTATAATAGTTAACATTTAAAATATATTTGAAAGAAAATGAGCACATACTGATACAACAGCATCAAAGAGTACTATGCATAAAATATTACCTCACAGTTCACAAGTAGTGGCAATGTTGAAGCCAGTAAATATAATAAACATGAAATTGAACGCCACAGATGTAGAGATATTATCAAGTATTAAATATTGGTGGTCATGGGTAGAAAGAGTGATGAAAGCAGTGTTCATATTCTTAGAGAAATAATCAAGAGGTGATAATGCTTTAGAGAGGGAAAAGCATTTTTGCACATGTTGCTACAACTATCGGCGGAAGCAGTAGAGGTTGCATCATACATCATAAAGATTCAAAAAATGCAGAACTTCCAATTTGATACATACCCTAACTTTGCACTATCATAAACTGGTAGAAAAGTCCCAGTTCTAATATTCCGTTTTAGCTCCAACTTTGAAAGATCACTTTATCCATGTTACAAGGACCAATAAAAATATTCATGTACACTTAAAAAATCAAAATTTATGTAACTACCGTGATAAATGCTTAGGAGGAGTTCCGGATTCCAAATAACATCTGCTTAAGCCTCCTGCAATAGTCAACACATCGGTATAGCCATGGATTCTTTTGGTTTTCTACTAAATCATCATTAAGGCAACCATATCTTGCTCTTATTGACAACACTAAATTGCAGTAAACTCCAAAACCCTACAAACTTATGTCTTCCTAAAATTCGAGAACTAAAATTCAAAGAATCAACAAACGACATATCTATCAAGAAGCAAACATGCATACTGCAAAACCAAATCATATATAATCCAAAAACAAAGATAAACCCAACATTATTTCTCGACAAGAAACCAAGCGCCTCTTATTGACAATGATAGATTCCGCCTTACTCTAAAACCCTACAATCAATCTTTTATCGAATTCAATGAAATCTCTAACAGGACAGGAAGAAAACATGCATGCCACAAAATCAAAGCATAACACATCCGAAAACCAAGTTAAACCAAAGATTAAGATCACCATTCCAGTCTAATCCGAAATCCTACAAATTTTAGCCTTTTGTCAAACTTGAGAGCTATACTTTACAGCTTTAACTACCAACTTCATCGATTTCTACAATGCATAACACTAATCAAAGCTTATCGAATGCAAAAACAAGGAGAAATCCAATAATCACGACCAAAAAAAGGAAACGAAGCTGAAACAACTTACCAGTGAAGAACTGCGGGAACTTCACGGGCAGAATTACAGCCTCCTGCAAAGCTTGCTTCGCGCTCTCCAACCCCGCAACATCGTTCCACTTCACATTTGGCTTTTCCCTGACAATTGCCGAGTTAAGCCCCGCTCTCAGCTTCTCCTTCTCCGGATCGTCCCCATCGCCTCCTTCCCCGCCGTCCTTCGGCTTCGTCTTCGGCCTCGTCGCCACCGCAGCATCCCCGTTCGACGCAGGGCCCGGCCCGCCGTCGTCCAACACCGCGCGGATCTCCTCGGCACGGCGCAGATACTCGGTGAATTTCTGCGTAATTGCCTCCTTGATCTTAGGATTCTTCTCGTACTTCAAATGAGTTCGAAAGTACTCCAACGCGTTCATGTACAAAGGAAAGGCCTTGGCGTAATTCCCGGCATTGTCCTCCTGTACGGCCTGCTTCACGTACTCTATCGCTTGCTCCTTGAAATTGCTATACATCGTCGAGAACAAATCTCACATACAGAGAAAGAAATCCAAACCCTAGAAATCGAAATCGAAAATCGAAAAATTGAAGACCGAAAAGAACGGTGAAGGTTAGTAAACCCTAGGATTTGAATCGCCTCATGTTCGATTGGATCGGAAGTTGATTTCGAGGTACAAGGAGCTCGGATTCAAGTTTCAGTTTGGTTTTCTTTTGGCCGAGAAAAGTCGGATTTTCTAGGGGAAAATTTTGTGATTTGGTCGAAAATCGAATAGATAGAGAAAGGTAAAGAAAGAAAGGAAGAAGAAGAAGAAAAAGAAGAAGAAAGCGAGTACTTCGTTTTGGTCAAGTGGACGCGTTTGGGATACAATTCGTATTAATAATGCGTTTTTTCTTTTTCTTTCTTTTTCCCTTTTTATTCCATTCTTAGAAGGTTGGAAATTTGGAATTTTATGACAAAGTGAAATATAGAAACCTAATTTGATACATTTCGTGCTAATAATGCAATTTTCCCCCCCCTTTTTTTTTTTTTTTCCTCTCTCTCCTTTTTTTTCTTTTTTTATAAGGACTCTATCTTTTTCTTTTCATGAATCTCTTTTTCGAAAAATTATTTAAAAGCCGTTTGGAACATTAATTGAGAGAGAGGCTGTGGTAGAGCCTCTCTCAGAGTAACTACCGGTAAAGCTCTTTTTTGAACCGTTAAAATTTAATCGAACGGTTGATATATTGTTGGTGTATCATAATTACCATACACATTACCTCATTTTACCCCTTCCTACCCCAATCTTCTCCGGCGACCCCCCAACGCCGATGACCATACTCCCAGCCCCCCCCCCCCCTCACCCTAGGCTTGGTCGACCCCCACCCCATCACCGGCAACCCCTCCTCCACCCCATGCCCCCTGCCCCCGCCCCCCCCCCCCCCACCCGAGGCCCAGCCAGCCCCACACTCCCCCCCCCCCAACCCCGACCCCTACTCCCACCCCAGGTCCCCCCCCTCCCCCAATCCCCCCCACTCCCCGGTACCCCTTCTCCCCCCAGCCTGGCGCCACCCCCCCCCCCCCCACCCAGACCTCCCCGGCCCTCTCTCTCTCTCTCTTCCCCGCTCTCTCTCTTCTCTTCTCTCCCTGCCCCCGGCCGCCCTGGCGCCCCTCTCTCTCTCTTCTCCTCTCTCCTTGCCCCCGACCCCCCGGTGACCCCCCAACCCCACCCCCGACGAGGACCCGCCATCTATCTATCTCTCTTCTCTCGTCGGGGGTGTGGGGGGGCCTAGGGGGGGCCCAGGGGCAAGGAGAGAGAGAAGAGAGAGGGGCGCCGGGGCGGTCGGGGGCAGGGAGAGAGGAGAAGAGAGAGAGTAGGGAAGAGAGAGAGAGGGGGTCGGGGAGGCCTGGGTAGAAGGGGGCCACCGAGCTGGGGGGGAGAAGGGGGTGCCGGGGAGTGGGGGGGGGGGGGGGGGGGCAAGGGAGGGGGGGACCTAAGGTAGGAGTGGGGGCCAGCCGGGCCTGAGGTGGGAGGGGGTGTTGCTGGTGATGGTGTAAGGGCCAATGATGGGGTGGGGCCGGCCAGGCCTGGGGTGGGGGGGGGGCTGGGGTGTGGTCGCCGGTGTTGGGGGGTCGCCGGCGACGGCGGGAAGGTCTCGGGCGACGGAGAAGATTGGGGTGGGAAGGGGTAAAATGAGGTAAGGTATATGGTAATTATGATACACCAACAATATATCAACCATTCGATTAAATCTTAATGGTTAAAAAAAAACTTTACCGGTAGTTACTCTAAGAGAGGCTCTACCACAGCCTCTCCCCATTTATTGAATACAAAAGTTGTCTATTTAATTTTGAAACTTTAAAATCTACATTTCATTTTTATTTTCATGAAATTCAAAATTTAAAAATCTAACTTTTTTATTTCTAGTCAAAATCGTATGATTCTTATATTAAATACTCACAGCAATAAGAAGAGTGAAATGAGATATGTTTTGTTTTTTTTTTTTTTTTTTTTCTGAACACATTTTAAAATTTTACAATATTCTCTATATGACAATTTATTCTAATTCACACTGTATCAAACACACTTTTCAATTCTAACTTACAAAACTCCAGCTCAAATCATTGTTCCAAACGGACTTCTAATAAATGAGATAGATTTGATAAACAATTGATATTTAGGTGATTTGTTATCGAAGTGTTTATAAAACTCATAACCAAATAATTGAATATAAAAATTTAGTAAGTGATAAAGGTGATCAAAATTTAGGATAGAATTAACATTGATAAATCATCTAAAAACAGTTATATGTATTAAATAGATGTATCATCTAATTCCAATGACATAAAATATCGGGTCGAATTTCTTATCTGTTTCTTGTTTGTGTTTTTGAATGACATAAAAACTAAAAAGTTTTAGCATAAAAGAGAAGGAAGAAAAAATGACAGGTTAACAATGATAACAATAGAATCTGCAAAAAAAGGCAATAATGTTTCTACAAAATAAAAAAGAAAAATGCAATAATGAATAATCTGAAAGAAGATTCTTCTTTTATTTCACATCTATTTATTTTTTGAGACACTTTTTTATTATTATTTTTATTATTATTTTTGCTTTATTTCCTCGTTAGGGGAAAAAAAAAAAAAAAGGTAAGTATATTTGTGTATAGAACACAGTATCTCTTTTTTCAAAAATAGATAAAACACAGTAATAGGAGAATTGTTTCTAAAGTGCTTTTTTATTTTTATTATTAAGAGAATAGTTCCTAAAGTTCTTTTATCTAGTATTCTGTTTGGAGAGGTTTGAATAATAATTTTGAACATAAAAGACTGTAGAAAAAAAAATTAAAAACGAGACTTAATTTACAAAGTTAATTATATTTTTCTTCTCTCTAACAATGTACTTTTAAACTCTATCAGATGAAATCTTGCCTCAATGCTTATGGGCTCTTTTGCTCCGCCTAATAGATTATACTGAATTTGATAGTGCAGTGTTAAGATAAGTTTAACAACAACAATTTAATTTAGGGAAAAAAATTTTTTTTACCTTTTTTCCAAATATCTGATTTAAAAAAAATTGTAATATGATTTTAAAAGTTACTGTTTTTCATTGTTTTTAGAGTAATTGACAAATATATCCCTAAATTTTTAAAATATGACGATTTGATTCTTTTACTTCCGATGTTAAATATCACTGATGATGGCTCAATTACAAGTTTTCTTTATTTTACCAAAAAAAACTACATGTTTTCTTGAACAAGTTAACGGATTTAATGGACAAATATGTAATTTAAAAAAAAATGCAATATGATTTTAAAAGTTACTGGTTTTCATTGTTTTTAGACTAATTGACAAAAATATTCTTAAATTTTTTAAAATATGACGATTTGATTCCCTAACTTCCAGCGTTAAATATCACTGATGATAGGTAATCTACAAGTTTTCTATATTTTACCGACAAAAAAAAAAAAAAACTACAAGTTTTCTTTAACTAGTTAACGGATTTAAGGGAGACGATCAAGATTATTAATATTAATAAAGGGAACTAAATAATTATCTTTCAAAAAATTTAGGACCATTTTGGTCAATTTTTTTTTCCCTACGAATAATATTAATGATACTTCTTGAATTTTGTTAACAAAAACAAATAATTGTTTAATACCATCAAATTGAGTTAGTAAAATCGTACTAACTACCATCATGACTGGTCAAATTTGGATGCATTTTAATAATAATAATAATAATAATAATAATTTGGATGCATTTTTTCTACATGCAACTTGTTAAAAAAAATTTACATTGAAAGAGCTAGCAAAAAAAAAAAAAAAAAAATTACATTGACCTTTAGAAAAATTGGATTAAAAAACTTGTAAAATTTTTCTTTTACAAAAAAAAAATAATAATAATAAATAAATAAATAAATAAAAATTACTTGTGAAAAATTAGAATTAATCTCATTTATGTCATTTGAATTTTAGAATCATTCTCATTTTATTTCTGAATTTTAAAAAACTCTTACTTTGCCTTTTTAGACTTTGAATTAGTTTTACTTAATCTCTTTTGTAAAATTTTGTTAAAAACATAATTAAAAAACAGACTTAAGTGCGGTAATGTGGTATTTTTTCGTTTGTTTTTACTACATTTCCTAATTTGATGTGTTTCGAAAGAAAAATTTCTCATTTTTTCATTTTGTTTTTTAACCAAAATTTTAGTAAATGAGTGGTTAAGTTAGACTAACTCAAAGTTCAGGAAATAGAGTGAGAGTATTGGACAAATTTCATTTTTGCTCCCTAAACTTTGATGCTCTAATAACTTTGCCCCCTAAACTTTAAAAATTGGTAAAATGCTTCATGAATCTTTGCCACTATTGTCAGTTTAATTATTGAAATCGCTACTATGACAACAATTAAAGTGTTTTTTTAATAGTAAAAAACTTTATTTTTGTCCTTTGAACTTTAATACTCTTGTAACTTTAACCCCAAACTTTGAAAACTGGTGCTCATACTCCCCGTTTAAACCGTTAGCAATAACATTTACATTTGACAAATAGCAAAGTTGCAAAACAAAAAATATGAACAAAATAAAAATTGAAAATGCAGAATAAAAATTCTTTATAACTCAAATTATCAGACAAAAAGTTATGGTATCAAATTACTGTAAATCACTGCAAATTATTAGACGCAAATTATTGTAATTATGATGTATCTTATAATCAGTAACCATTTCTCATTCCTCAAAATTACGATGCGATCATTAATATTCAGAATCGCAAACTCAAAAACATTAAAGATCTAGAAAAACACAGAATCAATAGTGAAAAAAAAACAATCGATTACAAGCATATAATTAATCCAAGAAGCACAAAACGAAACAAAATTTTAGTAAATGAGTGGTTAAGTTAGACTAACTCAAAGTTCAGGAAATAGAGTGAGAGTATTGGACAAATTTCATTTTTGCTCCCTAAACTTTGATGCTCTAATAACTTTGCCCCCTAAACTTTAAAAATTGGTAAAATGCTTCATGAATCTTTGCCACTATTGTCAGTTTAATTATTGAAATCGCTAATATGACAATAATTAAAGTGTAATTTTAATAGTAAAAAACTTTATTTTTGTCCTTTGAACTTTAATACTCTTGTAACTTTAACCCCAAACTTTGAAAACCGGTGCTCATACTCCCCGTTTAAACCGTTAGCAATAACATTTACATTTGAGAAATAGCAGAGTTGCAAAACAAAAAATATGAACAAAATAAAAATTGAAAATGCAGAATTAAAATTCTTTATAACTCAAATTATCAGACAAAAAGTTATGGTATCAAATTACTGTAAATCACTGCAAATTATTAGACGCAAATTATTGTAATTATGATGTATCTTATAATCAGTAACCATTTCTCATTCCTCAAAATTACGATGCGATCATTAATATTCAGAATCGCAAACTCAAAAACATTAAAGATCTAGAAAAACACAGAATCAATAGTGAAAAAAAAAAAACAATCGATTACAAGCATATAATTAATCCAAGAAGCACAAAACGAAACAAAACAAAAAAAAAAAGAGCAAAATTACAACCAAATTTACATGAAAATACCCAAAAAATTCGAGAAAAACAAGCTCAAAGAACCAGACATGACCGCACCAAAGAAACAGAGCTCGGATAGAATTCTGACCTGATTGAAGAAGATCTTGGATAGAAAAAGAGCTCGGATAGAGAAAGGAAATGACAGGTCACGAATAATTAAAACTGTAAAAAGAACGAGGAGAGCGAAAGTCAAAAAAGAAGAGAGAGAAAGAGAAAGAGAAACTAAAACAGAAAACTAACTCAAAAAACTTAAAACATGATTAAAAAAAAAAAAAAACACATATGCCTAAATTTGATTATACTATAAAAATTTTCAATAGTTCAATAATATGTTGTTAACTTCCAATTTCAAATCACTAATTAATAGGCCTTTATAGTGCAATTTATATTATATAAAAAAGATAAATTAAAATAATTAAAATAATTGAAAGTTAAAGATAAATTAAAATTAAAATATAATATATTATTTTTGCTATAAAAAAATTTATTATATAAAAAAAGAAAGATAAATTAAAATAATTGAAAGTTAAAGATAAAATATATAATTAGTCCGTAGGATTTTTACTTTTAACATATGATCTTGATATATTTATAAATTTAATAGACCAAGCATTTTTTTTAACCAATTTAATAATTCCAAAAAAAAAAAAAATTAAACTAGTCACAAACACAAACTATAATAAAGTACCCACTTGGGCATTACAAGGAATACTTAAAGCTATTGCCCTTTTTTCTTGGTTACAAAGAGGTAGGTTTGGCTGCAGAGCGGCGGTGGCTGAGAAAGAAAGTGTGTAAGTTAGGGAAAATGGGGAAACGAGACAAGAAGCAGAGACACCAACATAAACAACACTCTCGTCGACCACTCTTTCCCGACGCCGACGAAGAAGACGCCGACGATTATAGCCTCCCTTCCTCTGCTTTCTCTTCTTCCAAAACCACTCTCTCTGACCAAGAAACACCTGAAGAAGATGAAGAAGAACAAGAAGAAGAAAATGGTGACGAGCATGAGGAAAAAGACCAGTCTGAACTATACCCATCAACGGAAACTCCCTCAAAATTCCTTCTTTACCAACAATCCGTGCAGGTTATAGTCCTTTCACTTTCTATTTTTGGATGCCCCTGTTTGGTTTTTGGGAAAGAATGAAGCAACAAAAGATATTAAAAAAAAAAAAAAAAAACTGTTGTTTCTTGCTTGCCATGTAAAGGCGATTTGATTGGGATATATATATGTATATGTGTGATTTTGTTTCTGGTATTGGAGAAACAGTCGCCAAAAGGAGACATAAGCTATTTGCAGAAGTTCTTTCTGATGTATGTGGGTGGGAGATTGCCCCTCCATTTCCAAGAAGATTTCTGTGGTACCGCACTTCTTAGGTATACTACACGCAAATCATTTTAATACCCCCATTTCTCATTGGCATATGAAAATGCATATTTTGAAGTGGTCACTATGTCCACAACTAGCACATCCTATTACATCTAATAAGTCATAACTTCAACTATGATCATTTGGGCGTTTTTGTTTTTTGTTTTTTTTTTTTTTTTAATTATTTGTTTTATGGTTGGTTTGGAGATCACATTCATTATATTGTATTGGATGTAACATATAAAATACTTTATGCATTTTGCATGTCCCCTTTATACATTGTATTCAAATGTGATGTGTATTTGGGTTATTTCCATTTGAATAGTTACTCTAATGTGTATTGATGAGAAAGATTAGCGTATATGAGGTACTCAAACACACATTGCTTTACCTTGGAACGTAGTTTCCAAACGCACCATTAATCATTTGCTGCTTGAATGCATGAATTGGCTTCAAACTAGTTACAACATTTGTACCCTTAGGCACCAGTTTCCATGTTAAATAAAACACGTTTGCTTGTAGTTGGAGTAGTCTTGGCTCTTATTCTCTCTTTATTTTATTTTATTTTTTATTTTTATTTTTTATTTTTTATTTTTTTTGGCACCAAAGAGGGGTAACAACGATTGATGACGGTGTATCCATATAACCCTAGGGAGGGAGTGCATCAGTGTATGGTATATGGTGCACTCGCGAAGTAGATTGTCCACATACCCTGTCCACTGTGGTGAGATAACTTGAACCCAAGACTGTGGAAGAGAACAAGCAGCCTTACCTCCCCACCAAATGACCGGTGGTTGATAGTATTGGCCTTTATTTTTGGCTTAAATGAGTAGTCTTGGCTTATTTATCAGGAGATTATGCTCCAAGTTTTAAGAAGAACTTTCTATTTTCAAGGAGTCATAAACCTTTTAGTTACACGAAAAGACTCTTGCTTTGCAACCTGATTTGCATTCTCGAGACTACTTCCTGGTGAACTTGTGTTAATTTCCAACTGCCATTACTTAGGACCTGTTTGTCACATTCACTCCAATCATACAATTCCAATTGTTTTTTGTCTTTTTCTTCATGAGTAAACTCAATTTTACTATTTACATTTCCACCTCTTTTAAAAACTCAAACTCTAAACGTCCATCACTTTGTTATTTTAAATCGAAATGAGATGACCTTTTTTTTTTTGCCTTCTAAATTGCATAGAATTTTGAGAGAAACGAAACAAGATCCTTATTGATATTTATTTCCCAAACGCATTTCAAGTTTTTACACTTTTTAACTCCAAATAGTTCATCAAATGGACCAACCAAATGGGGCTTGAGCTGGTAAATGGCATGAAATTGTGCTGCTGACACAATTTTGAGCTATTGTCTGTGTGCAGATTTGTTGTTGAGTAGCACTTGAATTGGAAATTTCTTTGGTCAACAGTTATTAAGTTGCTTCATGATTACTATGCCAATCTCACCCAAAATACCTAATACTGATTGGATTTGACAGTACAGAGTGGCTCCGGAGTGACCCTAGAAGGACCGCTGTAGGATTGGATTTGGACCTAGAGGCACTACAATGGTGCATGGAGAACAACATAATTAAAGTTGGGGCTGACGGGTATTCAAGAATAACCCTTTTTCATGGAAATGTTCTGAATCCACTAGAGGCCAAATTGGTAAAATTTGATCCCCAGGAGGAGCTGATAAGGAACATTTCACTGGAAGAGAACAAAGATGGCGTCGAGAAAGTTGCACCAGGATCTACTGTTTCAAATGGGTCTTCATTCGCAGTTAATGATAGAAACCTGAGGGATTTGTCACTGCCTGCTAGAGACATCGTTTGTGCTTTTAATTATAGCTGTTGTTGTCTACATACGCGTGTGGAACTGGTTTCGTATTTCAAGCATGCACTTTTGGCCTTGTCGAAGAAAGGTGGAATATTTGTGATGGATTTGTACGGTGGTGCATCGTCGGAACAGAAGTTAAGGCTTCAGAGGAAATTTGCCAATTTTACGGTATTGCATACCTTCTCTAAGTACTTGTTTAAAACTCCAAGGTTCCAGCACTGATGCTTTTTACTCTGCGTGCATCAGGGAGTGCTTGAAATAGAACATTCTAATGAATTTCCAGTAGTTATTGTCATATCTACTTTCAGATTCAGACGTGATTGAATTTTAGGGAAAATTTCCATTTGATTTTCTGGTTGCCTTATAATATCCCTTGTGTAATAAAGTTATAAATTGTTCTGACATATGCAGTATGTTTGGGAGCAAGCTGAATTCGATATCATTGAGCGAAAGACAAGGATAAGCCTCCACTTTCATTTCCATAAGCAGCAGAAGAAACTACGCCATGCATTTTCATACAGCTGGAGATTGTAAGTTGTTTATTCAAATGGTCTATTTAGCTTTCATCTTAATGCTTTTCATAGATATTATTTTAGTATATATTCGCTTTGTGGTAAGTTGCAAGGTGATTCTAACAGCTGTTGTTCATGTTCCCAAATCGCAGGTGGTCATTGCCTGAGATCAAAGACTGCTTACAAGAGGCTGGGTTTCGATCTGTCCATTTTTGGCTACGGCAGATGCCCGACACTGGAGAAAACAGAAGCACTGTTGGGTTTGGCGCTGGAAGAGACATAAAATACGAAGAAATGAAATGCTTTGAACAACAAGATGCTTGGAACGCGTACATTGTTGGCGTTAGATAACACAATACTTCTGAGTAACTGAGAATCTTTCAGGTGAACTTACTTTTGTTGCTGCATTATTATCCCGTCAAAAAAATTGCAAATTTTCGAATTCCAGAACTGATGATGGAGTTGTAGTTTTCACGAGTTCAAGGTTCGTTTTGCAATTTTGTTGATTTTCAAATTTGTAGTTTTCTATATTGTATAATGTGTGTTTGAGTAGTAGCACTTAGTTTAACCTGAGAAAAGCTTCAGACATAGATATGTTTTCGACCTGTCAAAGGTAAGTAACACGGGTTTTGAATTTTCTCAAGTTCCTTTTACGTTTGTCACTTCATTTGTTCTCACAATTCAACCCCTAGATTTCCCCTTCGGATTGTGGATTCCCACACGTGCCGGTAATTGCACAAATACATGTATGCGATATCATTATTTTATTATTATTTTTTTAATGTGGGATAGAATTCGTCCCCTCCTAAACCGAAGGTCCATTCCACCTTTTAGTCCATGCGGAATAACCTCGTGGTGATTGGCGCATTATTGTATGTATTACTATTTATGCTGATGAACTTTTTTTTTTTTTTAATTGCTTATGCATAGTGGTTGTAGATATAGTTTAGCGGTCATTTCATATCTGACTCTATCAAAAGGTGTAGAGTTCAAATTTTGCACCCTCAATTTCACAATTAAAAAAAAAAAAAAAAAGAGCCTGTGCATGTATTTGAAGCTAGTACTCATTTAGAGACTGATCGTCGCCTGTGATATAAAATATGATTTAGACTTGAGTTTGAGTATTAAATATCGCTGTCTCTATTTATCTTTTTAGCACTACATAATGTTTTAATATTTTCAGAAATGCAACTGTGGCTCTCTACTATTTCACGAATGAAAATGGTTTTCCACGTATAAAACTTTTGATATTTACCTTCTCTTTCTGGCAAAAAGAGACCTTCCTTGTGACCTTTAATGCTGAAAAATAAAATAAGTGAATACTTGTTGGCTTTTTTCCCATGACATTAATTTTTAACGGTTCTAAAATTGTTTATTTTAAAAGGGGTTAATTATATAACGGAAATTGTACCATATGGCATATTTTATAGATACTCATGAAATATATAATATGTTTTTAAAAGTTGATAAATTATAGCATATTTTAATTAATCTTTTAAAACAAATTTAGTTAATTCCAAATTTACCCCTGTTTTTTCCTCCTCACTCTCTCTATCGTTTGTCTCTCTGTCTCTCTCTGTACTCTCCCTTGTTACAACATCACAGAAAGGGGCGCGTCTGCACGTGCCGGTGACGAAGGATGCGGTGGTAGACAACGATAGGATAGCTCGTCTTTCTCTTCGCGATCTCGCACAGTGGGTTCTCCATCACGTTTTGGAGGAGATTGATTCTCTCGAGTGGCGTCTCGCGATTTATCGGTCGTCGGCATCTCGCGATTCTTGGTTCGGTGCTTTAATCTTCGTCTTCTCTGACGACGATTACTAAGATGGCGGCTCTTCAACGCGTCCTTTCTCACGATTCCTAGCAAGATTGCGAACTCCCTGGCAGACTTCAAGGTCTCAATCGCGATCTCTTGACACGATCTTGGAAGACAAATTGAGCAAGTGATGGTGGCGATCTCAAAAGACGAGTCGAGCAGGAGATGGCGGCGACTCGCGAAGCTTCGCACAATTTCTAGCGATTTGGCGATGTTGGTGATGGCAGCGGCAATTTGGAATTAGGGTTAGGTTTGATTGAATTTGGGACTTAATTGGGGACATTTTTGAGGCGTATTTTACGATTTAAGAAACTTAGTAAATAAATAAAAAAAATTTTGAATAATAAAATACTGATTAAAAAATTATTTTATTTATGAAAATCAATATATTTACATGTAAATATTTGAATTTACTAACTATACAACAAATAACATATTTACATTGTAAATACGCATATTCACAGGTTAATAAAAATATTTACTTAACAAATTTAGTACTTATAAGGTAAATTAAGTAATTATTTTTTTTGTAATTCTTTATATTTACAGGTTCAACATAAGAGTTAGAAAAATATTTACTTAACAAATTTATTATTTACAAGGTTAATTAAGTAATTATTTCTTTGTAAATCTTTGTATTTACAAGTTAAACATGAGAGTTATATTCTAAATCTTAGTTAATATTAATTTTTATCCGATATTGAATTTACTATATAATCTCAAATTTAAAAAATTTTCATAAATACTCATATTTACAATTTAATAAATATATTTACTCAACAAATTAGTATTTACAAGGTATATTAAGTATTTATTTCTTTATAAATCTTTGTATTTACATATTAAACATGGGAGTTATCTTTTAAATCTTGTTTACTGTAATATTAAATTTCTTTTCAATCTTACTTATATAAAAGATTTACGCGAAAATAATTGGATTTACTAATTTTTATCTATCTCACTTAATAAATCCATTTTATTTCACTAATTAAATCTATTTACCTACCTATAAATATTTAGATTTACCAAATAAATATTACATTTAATTTCATTATCATTAATATATTTTTTAATTTCTTTCTTGTTTTTTCTAATTTTGTAAATATCACTTTTTACTTGTAAATATATTTATTGATTTTTTTTCTATTTTTTAAATCAGTTAAATATCACTACTTACCGATAAATATCGTGATTTACTGGTAAATATCATCATCTCCTCTTTTTACTAGTAAATATTTTAAACATTTATGGCTTTATTGGGGTTTTTTTATTTTTTTATTTTACGATTACATTTTACTTTAAACTGTAAAAATAGCCCTCAAATTTATTAAAACCTAAAACTAACCCCAAAGCATCCACTTGCTATCGGAGTTGCCGCCATCATCGGAGATGATGGAGACATAGCCGGAGAACACGATGCGTGGAGGTTGTCAAAATCTGGACTCGAATCGAAGTTTCACGTTGAGGTTCCGTTTGTTTCTCGAGGGGATGGAGATGACAAGCGACGGAGATGGGGACGTGAGCCACGGCGAGGCGAAGTCGACAGTGAATCAGAGAAAACAGCCACTGGGATGGCCAGTGAAATGACCGATGATGACGGGTGAGTCGGAGAAAGCAGCTGAGACTTATCGAAGGTGTTGGGGAAAAACTTTAGTTGATGAAAACTATCACCAAATCAAAGATCTCATGTTAAATAACGAAGAAAAATTAACCAGAAGTGTATCTAAATCCATGAAGACAAATTAGAGAAGGATGGAGTCTTCCACAGTCAAATCTCTTTAGGTTCTTAAGGTGCTCTATGGATTCTATCTCTTAATGGGGAAGGAGGAGGAGAACAAATATTACGTATTATGATTTGACTTGGGGAACACAACCCTTATGATGACCCTTATATACTAACTTAAATTAGATTTCCATCAACCCTAATTAAATTAGTATTGGGTTTCTACATATTAAAGTACATACCCAATAGATATCTTTAGAGCCCAACTAATAGATCACTTATTTGGCCATATTCAATTAGATAGCCTATAATTTAATTGTTATTTAATATGTAAGCCCAAAATAGAAAATTAATAAAATCCCAAAGGAGGATCTATCGGGCTCGCGATTCACGCTGAGATCTGAGGCACTTCGTAAACGGCAACAATCTTTGACTGGAGAGAAGCAGACAAGATGCGACGATCTCAGACCAGCAAGGAATATACGCGGTTCTCGCCTCCCTCGGAACTGGGAGCTTCAGATCTGGGTAAGAGTAGGGGCAGGGGAGAGAAAAGGAAGAGAGAGGGATAGGGGTAAAACGGGGAGGTTGAAAAAAATAGGACTAGGATCTGCTATTATTTTCCACCCAATCAAAAAAGGCTATTATTTTCTATTCTATATTTGTATTATGCTATTCCACCCATTCTTCCATTATATAATTACATCTTATAGTTTAGATTATTTTTAAATTTGTCCTTCCCTCTTTAGAAATTACAAATGTATAATAAACTTGAAAAACTTGTTTTAATTTCGTCCACACTTATGGACGAAAATACAAGAGGAAAAGACAATACGCTCTTAATTAGACCAAATTGATTTTTAATTTTTTTTCATAAGAAAATTTTGAAAAGTATTTTAAAATTCAAGATCTTTTCCTTGACATTAGATGTTTTGTTTTAGGGTTTTTATGGTTTTTAAATGTATGAAATAATTTTCATAAAATATTTAAGAATAATTATGTCATAAACAAGCAATTATACTTCTATCCGGGAGAGAAAAAAAGAACTTAAATATTTAACATGAATATATTAGCATTATAAGACTTTACATTCTTTATAGAAAGGGGGAAAAATTGACATACATTATTTCAAGGGAAAAAAAAAAAAGTACCTACGTTCATTTTTCTACAAACAAAACAAGTGGAAAACAATGTGTCAAGTATTCAAAAAGTACTAAGAAGAAAAGGAGAAGTTAAATAGAATATTGTTTCAATACACATTAGAACCTATAAATATATAGAAGGGAGGAAAGATGTTACTATTTAGGACGAAATCAGTTTTTTTTTTTTTTTCAGTCCATTTTTTAGTTTTTCACCCTTCTTTTTTTCCATTTTAGTTACTTTCTTCATATTGGTATATTTTTTTTTAGTCCTTTTATCTTTTTTATTCTTTTTTAAATTAAAAAATAATTTTTTTTATTTTTTAATGTTTGTATTTTTTTTTATTTTACTTTGTTTATCTATATCACACGCGCAACATTTTAGTGGGGGGTGTGTGTATAAGGAAAATGCTAGTAGATGTGGGGTGGGATGTAGAAAAGAAGTAAAAAATGAAAAAAAAATATTAATAATGCTTTGGTTAATTGATATTAAAAAAAAAAAATTGAAGCATAAAGGGGGAAAAGAGAAAAAAAAAAAAAAAAAAGTGGAGCTTTATAATGAGGAGCTTGGCTTTTTATTAAGCAATCTTTTGTAAAAGGCATGAACGGCCTCATGCTCTGAGTTCAAGTGCCATAATGGGGACTTTCGGTTAACTGTATTCTGAAAATTAAAAAAAAAAAAAAATTAAACGTAAAGAGCAAAATAAAAAAAATGGGGTTTTTTTTTTTAAATAATTTTATGAGAAACTTGCCTTTTTTTTTCCCTTTTTTTTTTAATGCAATATCTTTTGTTGTACACGAGTTTATTTTTCTCAATGCTTTTGAGTTCCGTTTTTCAACGGGGGCTTTTCGTTTCTTCAAAGATGGTGGGTTTCAATGGTGATTTCTTGTTTGGACAGTATAGATCATTTAGGATGTGTTTGTTGAACCGGTTAAGAATATAACTTTTATAATAAAGTTAGTTGACTTTTTAAAAATCAGTTAAAATTTTTATTAATTTTTCAGAAAAAAACAAAAATTAAAATGAAATTTTTGGGTTTAGGATGAAGAGCCAAACAAAGGTATATTAATAAAAGAAAATGGTACTTAATTGGTGATTGGGTCCCAGTTTTAACAGTTAGGGCTCGTTTAAGGGGGACATATGAAAATTGTATTTTGATGATTGAATTGAAAATGTATGTTTGGAGGAAAACTTTTAAAAAAGTTCCGTGATATAGAAAATTGTGTAAAAATTTAAAATGTATTCAGAAAAATTTATGTATGGCAACTTAAGGGTTAGTTCGGGATTGCTGTGCTTATGCCATAACTTCTACTTTTATTTCTAGTAAAATGAGAAGTAAAAGCTAAAAATAAAAGTTAGAAATTATAACTTCTCCAAATAACTATTAAAATGTATTGATATTTGTACAAAATGATTTTTGAGTACTTTTACCAAACACAATATGTACATTGTATTTTGTGAAAATGACTTTTTGGAGAAGCCAAAAACATGATCAAACTAACCCTTAAGAGGAGATCTCCGAATCCAACGGTCAAAAAAGGAATTCCACACCATGTCAAGAAAAGCAATTACGGCATTCTAAGAGCCCCATTTCAGCTTATTTCTGCGTGTTCCATGTAGTGTTATTGCTACAAGTGTTCAATGGTCAAGGAAAGAGAGTGGATGCAGCACAGTGACAAAGCATTAATTAAAGGTTTGTCAGTGAAGGGGAAATAAAATAATAAAATGGAGGAGTTTAATGGTAAATTTACATGCATGAAAACAAGAGAATGTAAAAGTTAAAATCAAGATAGGGTATAAATGTTTTTTTTTTTTTTTTTCTTAATAATTTTTTTTAATGGTACTTTTTGTTCGCCCCTTGATCAAATTTGGTATGTATGTGAAAAGGGGTATTATGTTTTGGTGTTGGCCATGTTTAGCGGAAATTAGGTAGATAATTATGTAAGCATATTGTAAATGGAAGGTAAGTTTTCTATCTGTGCCTCCAGGACTCCATTGTTAGTGAGCAATGTTTTTATCGTCCAGTAATCCAAGATGGTCAAAGTTACCACTACTTTACTGGTTCAAACTGTAGAAGCGGTGGAAAAAATTTAATTGCTTCTAGAAAGATGGTATCATCTAGCCTTTTTTGATAGGGCGGAAAAGGGGGAGGAAGGAGATTATACAATAACAAAAAAAAAAAAAAAAAAAAAAAAAAAAAAAAACCTTTACTTACTAAACGACTCTAACACAGAACTAACAAAATACACAATAAAAACGTAAAGCAAAAACCAACTAAAGACTTGACCAATGACACCAAATAGTAGCAGACCACGGACAATAAAAGATGAGCAAGCCCCTACATCAAATCCCCCTCCAAATTTAAACTATTAATAAAAACACTCACTCTATCTCTATCATTCTATCGTATTTTAGCCAAAAAAAAAAAAAAAAAAATTATTTTTGTCCCATAAACTTTAACACATTTGTAATTGTATTCCTTCAACATTGAAAATTAATACTTACACATCTCGAACTTTAAACTATTAGAAAAATAACAATTTATATTTTGTCACTTTAGGTTAAAACAGCACTAGTTTAAATAATAAAAAGTTAATTTGAACTAAAAAAATAATTAATAAATTGATAATCTTAAATATCTATCAAAATTCAACGTTTTTGAACGTGCAAGTTCCTTTAATTTTCTTCATCTTTCTTGTAGTGATTTAAATTTCAAAACAATTCTTATAAATTAAGACATTAGTCATTTTCACGCTTTGATATATTGTCTTTGTGTATGTTTTTTTTTTTAATTTTTCTTTTTTTTATTCGTTCCAGTTTTGTTGACATGTTTGGGTATTTTAGTTGTTAGCCCCGTTTTTATTTGGACCTTTTGGTTTAATAAAGTTAAAACTTTTCAAAAGAAAATAAAAGTTAAGTTTGTGCTCTTTTTTTTTTTTTTTTTTAATAAAAATTTTCTACCTCATCCACTGATTTTATTCAGAAACAATTAAGATGATTATAAGTTATTGTACATGTTGGTTTGTTCTTGCACAAAGTTGTACTGATTTTTTCAAGTATTTTACACCGAGTTGTAATATATGTTTAAGGTTATTTTTGTATTAATAAATTTTTTTTTTCAAACTAATTTTTTATTATTTAAACTAGTGTCATGTTATCCTTAAGTGGATGACCATGACAAAATGAGTGCTTTTTTTGCTTATAGTTTAAAGTTTGAGAGGTGTAAACATCAATTTTCAATGTTCGGGGGTAAAGTTGCAAAGGTACTGAAATTTAGGGGGTAAAAATAAAATTTTCATATTGGTGCACCCTAAACTTATTATAGAATTACAATTTACACACTGAATTTTTAATTTTGATAATTTACACCTTAAAATTACCAATATGTAGCAATTTGTATCCTATTAATAAACAATATTGATTTTTTTAATGAAAATCGATGCTTCATTTGTATATAAATTATTAATTAACAAAAATAAAAATGATTTTTTATGTTATGAATTAACAATCTATGTACAAATCGCATATCAATTTTCTTCAAAAGATTAAAGTGTAAATTATTGTCAATGAGGTGTAATTTGCTACATATTACAACTTTATTATAAGTTTAGGGTGTACTAATGCAAAAATTATGACAGAATGAGTGCTTTTACTAATAGTAAAGTTTGATGGGTATTCTTGCTAACATTTTAAAATTTAAGGTGGCATAAGCATCAGTTTTCAAAGTTTAAGAGGTAAAATTCTAAGAATACTAAAGTTTATGGGGCAAAAATAAAATTTGTCCAAAATGTTAGAAATGAGGGAGTTTTTTTTTTTTTTTTTTTTGCTAGAAATGTTAATGAGGAGTTTAAACGAAAAAGCCTGGAAGCCGTTTCCCTTTCAGTCTGTGTCTCTCTCATATTTTCCCTCCAACCCAGAACCCTAGCGCCGCCCACCTCCGCCGTCCCTCGCACCCCGCCACCACCACCCCCCGCCGGCCGCCGCTGACATCTTCGCGTTGGTAAAGGTACTCTTGCTCTTTTTTCTTTCTTTTTTTCTTTTCCTTTTTTTTTTTTTTTGGCACAATTTGTAATGCTTAACCTATGAGTCGGTGTTTTTGCTTCTTAAAATATCCAATTTTTCTTAGAGATGAGACTTAAAATCCGATAAATTGGAAGTTGAACTCTTCAAATGGAATTTGTAATTTGCTTCTTAATCTTGTCATTTTTGTTTTCTTTTAGGAAAGAACCCTGTGTATCCCAGTATTTGGGAGCTAGGTTACATCATAGTGTATGTGGCTGTTATTTGCAATAACATTATGTTAATTCTGTAATGTTGTAGTTAACAGAGTCTTCCATGTTTTGTTCTTTAATGCTGTCGTCAAATTTTTTTTTGAATTTACGTTGTACTAGATTTTTGGTATTTTTGTTTTGGGGTTGAGGATTTTAGACAGCCTGTCTAAGCTTCTTCTATCGGGATGGATCGAGGAACTCTTGGCGGGTTGTCGGACATAATTGAGTGTGGCAGATAAATGTTTTCTAATGGCAAAAAACAAACAAGAGGGAGGGATGTTGATGGTTTAAAAGTGAGCACTATCGGTAGTGTGCTAGAAGCGGACACTACTGCAGATTTTTCCAAAGAGTTTTCATTCTTTATAGAAAATGGAAAATCTGTGGTAGTGTTTTTGGCGTACTCTCGGTAGTGCCCACTTGAGATCGTGAGGATTGAATTGAGTGGTGTTACATGATCAGTGTCATGAAATGGCGCTGCTAACATCAATCTCTCCTAAGCCTATCTTGTTCCTGCAATCATGTGATAGTTAGGGGCCACCCACAATCGGTTTCATGCCCTTGCTGGAGTTTCTTGCCTTAGACCAAAGCAGCTTTACCTTGATGAATAGAGCTTCAACATGCTATTTGGAGATTCTTGGTCTTAAATCACATACATCCCAAATCTATTGTACTGGAAGATCCTAAAAATTGGATGCTGAAAGAACCTATTTCTTGAGGAAATTCGAATACAAACAATCACCATAGTGTGAGATAGATTGTCTATAGCAATTACTTCTACAAAACCTGTTAGTCTAGTGATTTCACGGTGATAAAATCATGTGACCATCTTTGATGGGATAAAGGAAAGCTTATTGTTTAAACTTCATTATTCTAATAGTTTCTAGGTTGGATTAAATGGATTATTCTCTGGATTGCTTGTAGTGATCCTTTCCTTGTTCGAGATGTTAGTGGGGATTCAAGATCAATATTGACTCTCCGATGCCCACCCTATTGCATTTCGGTGTTAACTATTGATATTTTCAAGGTATGAAATGAATTCCATATGTGATTAAAAAACTTAAACCCATTATATTTTTAATCTAAATTAAGTTGTAAGGAGCTGATTCGGTGTGGGAAGGAACTCTTTCTGAAAACTATCCAACCATCCATTTCTCACAATATGGCCTATTAACCTTTTCGATAATATGTGCACTCATTCTTCGATTTATATATTAAAAAAAAAAAATTTATGAATACATACATAACGTTCCCTTACATTCATTTGAAAAGGAACTTATAATCTTTGGGGAAAAAAAAAAAAAAAAGTAAAAAAGCGTTGCTGATTCAAACAATAAAAAAGTGTAAAATTCCAAAAATGCAGTGTGTATTATTTTCTTAAGCAACAATAAGAAAAACCAAACACTAATACATGTCACATCAGTCACCCTTGCTCATTCTCATTTCTCTTACTCCTTCCACTCTCCCCCACTGCAACTCCCATCTCTGATACCTACTGACTCTGATTCTGCCTCCCAGGTCTGGAGTTTAACTATACTTCATTTCGTTAACATGCTTATCGTTGTCAACATGATTAATCATTATTGATCTGTTTCATTGCTTCAAAAAATAAAAAATAAAAAATCCGTTTTGCTTAGAGATGATTGCTCAGACTCGTATCTGTCAGAGAAAATTCTCTGTTTGTGCTTATAAATTTGGTTCAATGATAATAACTTAATTTGTTATCATTTTTTTCTAGTTCCCTGGGTTACTCAAGTTTTTCTTTGTGATAAATTACATTTTAGATAAACTGTTATAATACCTTTTAGAGTGTATATATCCATGTTTTGGGGGGCTAGGTTCTTTTGGAGCATTTATGGACATATCATGCTTTTTCTGTCATAGTTTATGTTAGTAATATTTCATAATTGCAATAACCTTTTATTAATTCTGTAATGTTTTAGTTAACAAAATCTTGCAGGCTCTATTCTTTGATGGTATCTTCAAATTTTCTTATGAGTTGAAATTATTTACCATTATGAACCATTTAATTCTCAACTATGTATTGTTGCTTATATTTCGTTAGTCGGATTGTTATGTTTTAGAGAACTCATAACTTGTCATTTCAATTGTTTTTGCAGGAGCTATTTTTCACCAGTCTGACAAAATAATCTCTGCTGCATCCACTTTGAAAGTTGCGATATGTCTGGTGGTCCGGGGCTCGAGTCTCTTGTAGATCGTATGTAAACTCTTTATAGTTCCTTAGTATTGACTTTCTGTTTTGCACTGACAGTACAATTTCTGTAGCCTAAGAGCTTGTTTGGTAGGAGGGAAAAGTGGAATGAGGGAGAGAGGTGAGGGGGATTAGTGGAAGGATTTTGGAACTTTTGTTTGTTTGGAAGGAGAGAAAAGAGGAGGGAATGGATTAGGTTGGGGACTTCAAATTCTTCAAAAAAAAACTTACAATTTTAATCTCTCCCAATATCGAGGGGGAGAGAGAGAGAGAGAGAGAGAGAGAGGAGGCAATCCATACCAAACACGATAAGAGAAAAGTCCTTCTCTCCCTCTCCATATTCCTCCCCTAGGTTATATACCCCTCTTTCCATCATATTTTAGTATTTTCTTTACCTCTTAACGAGCATAGCTTTTGTCAACCTTTGCACCCTCAATTGAGGAAGGGGATAAGCTCAAGGCATTAAGGCTTTAGCATTTGAAAATTTTCATTCGTCTATCGATGATAACATTCTTGTGAGCGTGCATTAAGGTGTTTTAGTGTTGTGTACCATTTAGAAGCTCTACTTCCCACTTAAGTAATTGATTGAATAGAAGAAAAGAAGAAAACTAGTGAAGTTTCGTAGTTTTAGAAGATAAATGGTACAATGCTTCGTTTCTTTGCTCCTAAAGGATACCATATGGTTTCCCTGTACTTCTTAGTTTCTTTGTCAAGTGCTTTTAGGTCCCTTGGATCCTATCTCCTTTTTGTCAGCAGAAAACGAACGCTCACTCTTTATCTAACTTCGATTATTTCCTATTTGTGCAGAAACAATATCTATTATAACAAATGACGGGCGCAATATAGTGGTAAGTTGTGTGCTAATTGTCCTAAACACAACATCTATATCTTATGAGTATAATTTGATTCTTGTTTCTTTATTCAGGGAGTCTTGAAAGGCTTTGACCAGGCTACAAATATCATTCTTGATGAATCTCACGAGCGTGTTTTTTCCACAAAGGTTTGCATTCTTCTATTCAGTGTTTGTTGCCTTTGTACTAGTGATTGCACACGTTGCAGAAGAAAGGACTTTTCAAGAATAGAATCCCATTCCTTCGGGCAGGGCTGGATGAATTATTCCGACTTTGTTTGTAATTTTGGCCACTTGGGAACGTTTCAGTATAAAAGAATGGTGTGTTTCTGGTTTCTAAATATCGCAGGGTTTGGTGGGGGCTCCAGCTTTCTCAAGCCCGCTAGGACAATAGTGTCATTCTGGTTTCTCATGCTCTAGCACTATTGCTAATGAGTTTTATTGAATTTAGACGAGCGGAATATGTACTTAAGTGCACGTGTTGCTGTCGCACTACTATAACATCTCGTAACTATGTTTTGCAGGAAGGTGTTCAGCAACTTGTGTTGGGGTTGTACATTATTAGAGGCGACAACATGTAATACTTGTACTTCATTATCTGACATGACTATATCGTTTATATTTAGTTCCTTCATCCTACATATAACCCGTGATTCGATTTATTTTACAGAAGCATTGTTGGGGAACTAGATGAACATCTTGATTCTAGTCTTGACTGGTCGAAAATGAGAGCGCATCCCCTAAAACCTGTCATCCATTGAAAAACTTGAAAGGTAATACAGAGCTCTGTTGTAGATGGTTTGGTCAACATCCTGCAAAAAGAATTGCCATGAGCATGACTTTGTACAATCATATTGCCTTGTAATAGCTTTTGATAAAAGGATGGTTTTTGTGTAGTGCTGTTAAAACTATTCTAAAATTTCTTTTTCCTCCTGAAACTGTTGTGATCATGAAAGGAGTGTTTCTGAAGTTGTTATGAAGCCTAATTGTGGTTGAGAATACGGCCATTTATTCTTATCACTGGTACTGCTGATAGCGCTAGTTATTGATAAAGCTAATCCTATTACATAGAATAGGATTCTTAAACAAAAAAAGGAGAGAGAAAAAAAAAAAAAATATATATATATATATATAGTGATTCTAGATATTGATTCCAATAGGTGATTACTGACAACTAGGGTGTTGGTAGAGCTTTTGTTTTTGCTTTTAGCCAATAGAGTAAAAGCTGAGATTTTTGAACTAGTGTTTGCCACCAAATAGTTTATGAGGTCAAAATAATTTTAAATTTTTTAATATTATAAATATTAAATAAAGTTTATAATGTCTAATTTAAACTTTGTTCTAAGTTTTAAAATCTATTTAAAATAGCTCTTATCAGAAGTCATATTTTTCATCTTTGATAGGAAGTTCTTCCGAAAACTTGAAGCTCTTATGACAAATCACAAATAATTTCAAAAATAGCTTTTGAAACTAGGAAGTCAAAATAGCTTCTAGTAAGCACTTTCAAACAGACTCAATTTGTAACTAAGTGGGTGTTTGGTGTACCGTTTCCAAATTGTATTTTGTTATCTGAATTTTAAATTTTCAACTCTACATTAAACTCTCTCTCTTACATTTTCAAAAAACTCAAACTTTAAAAGTTCGTAACTTTCTTATTTTAAATCGGAATAAGATGATTTTTATGTTAAAATGTTTGTAACGACGAGACGAATAAGATAAGATCTGTTTGTATATTTTTTCCGAATACATTTCAAATTTTTGCACTATATTTTATATCACATAATTTTTTCATAAGTTTTTCTCCTCAAACACACATTTATAACTCAACATTCAAAACACTATTGGGGTCAGACTCCGTCTCCTCGTAACACCATTAGTCTTCAACGGTTTGTCAAGTGAACGACGAAATCCGGATTACAGTCTATTTGGCATTTTCGAGCATTTGGGCTGGGCCCAATGAATAATCTCAACTTCGTTTGAGGGTGAATGATGATCGTTTGTAATCAAGCGATATTGTTTCCTTTAGTCCCGTCAGTTTTAGCATGGACCGGGTGAACATTTATGCCAATGAAGTAAGCCACGAACGATGCATAACCCTTAGCCTTCTTGACTGACTTTTTCATCGTTCATCGTTCATACTTGACGTATACTACAAATAAGGGCTAATCCCAATAACTGCCAAGCCCACGATCGATTATAACGTCATATCATATCCACCTCAATAACCGTCAAGCCCATGATCGATTATGACGTTATATTAGATCCACTTCAATAACTGTCAAACCCATGAAAAATTGTGGCATCAAGACCCACATTCTTACACGTATTTCAAATCATCCCTAGGAAGAAACCGCTCACTACTATCCGTGGGCTCATACCCGCTATTTTTCCTCCTATAAATAGAGGAAGACCCCCCTCTTGAAGTGGATCTTTTTTTTCTTTCATTTTTGCTTACTGTTATACTGCCAAATTATGCCCAAAACCATTGTATTCCAAAAATTCATATATAGTGAAAAACCCACATACTCAAGAAGACGTAGCACATTTCTGGCGAACCTCTATAAATATCGGTGTTGTTATTCTCATTTCTTTCATTTTCTGATTAGTTTATTTCGTAATTAAGATTGCTTTGTGATTTTTATAAACGATGTCTAAGAATCCCAATTAACGTTTTTATCATTATTAACTAACCCCGGTTAAAGTTTGACAGTAAATTTCCAGCATCTACAAACACCATCTTTAGATGTTATCCCAAACGGGCCCTAAATCTATCAAAAAGTCTTTTTGAACAAGGAGGTATTTGAATCAAACCAAATTAAGCATTTACAACTTGTAGATCTCATAAAAATATAGACGGATAGCAATCTGTTATGATAAATAAATAAATCAGTTAATCTTTTAGTTTAGTTTGTGTGTGTGTGTGTGTGTTTTTTTTTTTCTTTTTTTTTTTTTCTTTTGGAGTAAGTTGCACATTTAGTCCTTCAATTTTAACTTTATGCAACTTTGATTCATGATCTTTTTTTTTTTAATACTTGGAATGCCCCTAAACTATTAAAATGTTGCTATAATTGTCCTTTTCATAAATTTTGGACGGAATATGTTAGTAATTTAATCAAAAAATGATGCTAATTAACGGATTCTGTCAAAAAATTAACAGAAAGAACTATTGTAATAATGTTTTTAATAGTTTATGATCATTCCAGCTACAAAAAAAAAAAAAAGAACATGAAATGCCTTTAAACTATTAATATGTTGTTACAATAGTCATTTTCGCTAATTTTTTAGACAAAATCTGTTTGTAATTTTGTCAAAAAATGATGTTAACTAACGGATTCTACCCAAAAATTTAAGGAAATGACAATTGTAATTACATTTTAATAGTTTAGGGACATTCCAGCTACGAAAAAAAGATTAGGGACTAAAGTTACATGGGATTAAAAGTTTAGGGACCAACCTAACGATTTACCTTTTTTTATAGGGGAAAAAAAAGCTAAGAGGATTAGTGGATTACTTTTTTTGGATGTAGTGGAACTTGAAACTACATTTCTTGGATGTACTCTGTAGTTGGGATGTGTTAGAATTTCTTAATATCAATTATCTCCTCTCTGTTTATTCCAAAAGATTCACTAATTGAGTAACTTAAACTTGATTTTGTTTTTGTTTTCTTCACTCATTTTATCAACTTTCAACTTTCATACTACACGTTTGGCAGTAAGGAGGGAGGAGAAGGGGGAAAAAAGTTATTGTTATTCCAACGCATTGTTTGGTATGATAAGATATAAGAAAGTAGAATTCACTTTTGTTGTTTGGAATTCAGGTGAAAATGGAGGGATGGAAGTAGCATTATCCATTCAATTATTCTTTTAATACACTTTATATTTTTCTATGAATGAGTTAAATTTGGTAATTTTATATATTTATTAATTATTATTTTTCACTTGGAGGTGTATGATTCGAACTTGGCATTTTACAATAGAGTTAGATGTGGAATTATTACTAGATTATACTTACAACTATGATAATCTTATTAGTTTCACTTTTTTGTCAAAGTTTTTCTCGTCATTTTTTCCTAATAATTTTGGAGATTTAAAAACTAATTAAGTAAATCATAACAAATTAATTCGAACGTCCGTCGACACAAATATAATTATTGAAATAATACTAAGGACATCATTGATGTTATCAGTGATATCCAATTACTCTTTTACTACACTTTCTTATTTTTCAATGGATGAGTTAAATTAGGTGATTTTTATTTATTTATCTATTAAAAAAATTTTGAGCTTAGAGGTGAGAAATTCAAATTATGTACTTTATGATAGAGTTAGATCAGAATTACTGTTAGACTACTTACGGTCATGATAATTTTTTTAGTCTCCCCTTTTTCAAAGTCTTTCTCTTCATTTTTTTTCTAATAATTTTGGAGAGATTAAAAAACGGAGGAAATCATGACAAATTGATTTTGAACAACACAAGCATTATTAAAAGCACAAAATAAATAAATGAGTTAGACATTATTTAAGACATAAAAATTGAACAAAAAATTTGAATCCTTTTATTGTTACGTTTTGCTCGTTCCAGGTTGGAAGCACATGACAAATTGGACTCGGATTACGCTGACTCAGCTCCTCCTCCTCCTCCTTTACCCCCGAATCGAAATCCCCAACATTTACTTCCTCAAGTCGTAACAAATATTCAATTGACGGCAGCCCGATATCTTCATTGTCCACATCAACTGGGTGGGTCCCACACGAAAAGCGGACGGTTCATATTCACCTGAACCTTCCCTTGCCCATCAGTTCAGTTGGGTTCAAATGCCAAAGCCGGCCCCTTAACAATAAAATAAAATTATAAAACAAAATTATTGAAAACAAATAATAAAAAGCAAAGCAGACAAAGTTGGCTGGCGACGGAGCTTTAACGACTTCTAGAAGTTTTTATTTTTATTTATTTTCTGCCCTTAATTCCTTTTATTTAACGCGTAATTGAGAGAGAATCGCGTTTGGTAGTTAAAAGAAAATAATAATAAAAATAATAATAAAATAAAAAAAGAAAGAAAGAGAGAGAGAGGAGGTGTCTGGAATTTTCCTTTTATCTTTCTTAGAGGACCAGGAATCCCACGGACCGCAACCACATTTACCTTTCCTTTTTTTTTTTTTTCACATAATAAATTTTCGCTGGAGATTCCTTCGGTTTTCCTTCCAAGGCATACGCGATTCCTCTCCTTTCCTCTTCATTTTCCTTTCTTCCAAACAACCACCAAAAAAAAAAAGAGGGTTATTTAATCCAGATCTCGTCTCTTAATCCCTCGTTTCTTAGCAAATCCAAACAGCCAAGAAGGTATACATACAACACAATCTCTTATTTTCTCCGCTCGGAAAAATTTTGGTTATGAAATAGGAGAGATCCGATCAATCTGAATCCGATCCATCGGGAATTTTCCCGAAATTCGTAACGATTTTTGCTCTGGTTTGCAGTTTCTGAGAGAAATCGAGTAAGGTTCGTGAGAGAGAGAAAATCCATGGCGGAAGAACATCGATGCCAGGCACCGCGGCTGTGCGCGAACAACTGCGGGTTCTTCGGGAGTCCGGCGACGCAGAATCTCTGCTCCAAATGCTACAGAGATCTCCAGCTCAAGGAACAGCAAGAGCTCGCTCTCAACCAAACCCTAATATCTTCCTCTTCTTCTTCTTCTTCTGCATCCGTTTCTCCGTCGACGTCGATTTCCGTTTCGTCCCCGGCGACGATCCGGTCTCCGGCGAAGGAGATTGAAGAAGCAGCGCGCGTGGAGGAAGACGCGCGGGTGGTGACGACGTTGGCGAACAGGTGCATGACGTGCAGGAGGCGCGTGGGGCTGACGGGGTTCAAGTGCAGGTGCGGGATGACGTACTGCGGGTCCCACCGGTACCCCGAGCAGCACGGCTGCATGTTCGACTTCAAGGGGATGGGAAGAGACCAGATTGCCAAGGCCAACCCTGTCGTCAAGGCCGATAAGCTCCCCAAGATATGATGAGGGAGGGTATTACGGTCTTTTACTAGAAATTTGGTTTCGCTGGGTTGGGTTTTTTTTTTTTTTAAGTTTGATGAATGGGTCAAAGGGTGGCTTGGGGATAATTGGGCTTGGGTTTGTAATTAAAATTTCAATGACAAAGTTGTTGTTTCGGCACGTCTTTTTAGTTTTCGTTTTAGTTTTAGTTTCCATTGTTTCGATATGACCAGAAATTAAACTTGCGTAAAAAATAACCAGCCAAAAAAAAAAAAAAAAAAAAAAACTTGCGTAAACAAATAAAAGAAGACAAAACTAATATAAATATAAACAAAATTAAAAAGAGCAATGAGTCATACATTATAATCAAGAATCTAGCGATAATACAACACCTGTATGAATCCAGACATGAGTTTTTGTTTTTGGTTTTTTTTTTTTAACCTTGATTAGCCTTTTTTTATTTAGAGATTAAATACTAATGTTGAGTTAAAAATATAATGACGCGACATGTATCGAGTTCTAACAAATTTTTTTTTTTTTTTTAATTTTTGAAAATGGAGTTCCAACAAATTGAGCGCATAAAAATAATTCAGATCAAACTACAACAAGAGAGCTAGCATATGAAAAACAAACATACATCGAACTATCTTAATTATTACACAACAAAATCAGAAACACAACACAATCGCATAGATATATTAAAAACAAGAAGAGTCATGAGCCATACTTATGACTTTCAATGGCAAAGACAGTCTGGGGAATAGAGCGAGTGACACTGGAAGGAACAAAAAAGGCTGTTGATGAACCACCAAACAATGGGTGCGATGGAGACACGCGTTGCTTAGAATTAGCTCACTAATTCTATGTCATCGAGAGCTTTAAAATTTACAAGAGAAATAAACAATCATAAAACATTAAAATTTTAATGTGAGATTACATTATGTTCGAGTCATGTAGTAATTCATTTTGATCAAATAAGTTAATAAAATAAATCACACTCTCAATACTTTATGCGATTCTTTATGTAATTTATCTCATAATAATTCATGATGACGGTGCACTCTATTCATAAAAGTAAATTTAAGCAAAATTAGAAATGAAATCTCTTCAATACCCTTCATAAAACAAATCTGAAATAGTTAAAAGAATGGAGTCCCCGATATACCAGAAAGCAGTCCCAAAAAGCATTGTGAGTCGTGACACCAACAAAGAAGGAAATGTGCCCCGCCAAAAGCATCATGACATCAAGGAAACAAAAACCCACCCTAGAGTTTCCCTTTGAGTTTTTTGAGAAATACAACGTTTGTCTTTGTGCCTTTGGTAATCCAAAATCTACCATCGAGTTTTTAAATCATCCCAAAATTATCCCCTAAGCTTTAAAAATGAGTGGAAGGAAATAACGTTTTAGCTAGTAAAATTGTTAGAAATGTCATAGACATCATTAGTAATCAATATTTAAGTATTATCTTCAATATTAACAGTTTGGAAATTAAATTCAGAGCAAAAAGAACCAATAAAATAAGCTAAAGCTTATATATATATATATATATATATATATATTTTTAAATCAATTTATATACCTTTCTTTTTTATCAGTGTGACTACCACAAAAAAGGACAACCAAGCAAGCCCCTTACTGACGAACTCTACCACATATCGGATCCTCATTTTCGTTTGCACGCGATTGGTTTCCATTTTTTTTTTACTTTTGGTTTTTTTTTATTCTTAAAATTTACTTAATCCAATCTTTTTAATCATTAATGGTTGAATTATAAAAAAATACAGGACAAACGTTATATTTAGCACAAACTCAACATATATTTTGGACTTTTTTATAATTTAGAGGCAGTTGAATTGGTTCGTTTGAATTAGAGAATTGGAGTTTTGATTAAAGTTAAGTTAAGTTTTGAAATTGTGCGTTTGGTTGAAAGTGAACCGTTTTTACTTAAAAAAGGTAAAAACTTAAAACGTGTTTGGAAAAAATATCAATATCTTGTTTCGTTTTTCTCGAGATTATATAAAATTTTAAAATATAATCATTTCATTTCGATTTAAAATAACAAAATTATAAACATTTAAAGTTTGAGTTTTTAAGTAAGAGATTGAGATATAAATAGTGAAAATGATTTTACTTAAAAAAAAAAAAAAGACAAAAAAATAATTGGAACTATTTGGCTCATTTGGTTGGAGTGAACCAACCATACACCCTCTTGGTATATGTAGTATCGTTCGTTTTGAATTTTTACGTACCATATTCAACTGTGTCTGATCAAAACTTAGGCTTGTTTGGATTGCATACTCATTTCCGAAATGGAAAATTTGAGAATGAGATGACGTCTAAATGTTTATAAAAATTTTCACTCTTAAAAACAAAAGGAGTTTAAAATTTGTTTGGAAAGTTATAAAATAAGAAGAAATACGGTTGAAAATAATGCATTGCTAGAATAATTAAAAAGAATTTTAAAAGGGTACTACACTAAATATGTTTGAAAATAAAATATTCACCCTCTTTCAAAATGAGAAAAATCATGAAAAAAAAAAAAAAAATGGACATACCAAACAAACAAGGGTTATTTCCAATGGAACTTGGAGATTACAGCCATCGAGTGAATCTCCAGGTCATAGCCAGCCAATAAATCAGCGATCACACTGCCTTCCCAAAATAAATGGGATACAAACAACGAAATTCATGACATATAATATTACTCAATAGTTGTATGTCTGGTTTCAAAGTGAGAAAAACAGAAAACTTACGGTACATCATTTCTCTCTCTCTCTCTCTAAAATAAAATTGAAAAATAAAAAATAAAAAGAACGATTTTTACTGTTGGCTGTAATGGGCCATTAGCTTGGGTTAGAAGCTTTCTATATCTTAACTGGACCTAGCCGTTATTAGAGGTCCATTTGTATCAATCATTCCAACAACTATTATTTCAAGATCATTTACGTATATGACCCAATTGGAGCAGTAATGTCCAAAAACAAACTTATTTGTAAAATTGAAAAAAAATTAAAAGAAGAAAATTTATCATACTATCTTGACATAGATATCCTTAATTCTAATTTAAAAAATAAAAAACAATTTCATCCTAAAAAAAGGCCTCATTTATATCAATTGCCAAAATATTTTTTCCTAAAAATTATATAAGATTTCATCCTATAAAACTGATCATGTATATTTCTTTATTATTTGTTGTTGATTTTTTGTATTACTGTCCATATCATATTGATTAGGTCAATATGCTATGAAATTATATTTGCTGCATATACATTTTTTGTTTGCTCAATAACACGGTCAATATGGTAGTGATTGTGATAAAACTTAAAATATACTATGTGAATTAAAAATAATAATAATACGGTCATTGTCATATATATCATGACAGTATTAATACTAATTAGGAATACTAATACAACGATAAAATCCCTATAACATAAATATCGTATGACAAAACATGATCATTAAAATGACAAAGTCATTATCGTATTGACCATATTATTATTTCCACCGTATTAAAACACTAATTGATAATCATATTAATCACAAAAATCCGTAACTACATGTATATATATATATATATATATATATATAACAATGAATGTTGATATATTAATATATATACATATATTTGTATATAAAAGAGGAATTCAGATACGTAACAAAAAAAGTTTTTTTTTTTTTCCATAAAAAAACAATCCTTATATTTGAAAAAACATATCAAGAAAAATGTTAAAGGGTAAACATGGAATAAAAAAGAGATGGAAATATAAAATTTGTTCAAATTTGTAAATAAGTTGTTTTTAAACATTTTTAAAAACAGTGTTTAAAAATGGTTTTTTTTTTTTTTTTTTTTCTTCTCTCTTGTAAATAAGCATTATTTTACTCTAATAAAACATGTGTTTAGTTGGCACTTAAACATCCAAAGCGCATTTAAATTTTTTCACTATTTTACAACAAACAACTCAAATTTAAATCCAAATTTTCACCTTTTAGAAATTTATATAACACTTATATTTCTGCCTTTACATTATTCAAATGTTACATTTAACAAAAACTATCTAAACACACATTTGTGGTTAGTCATTGAGAGAGAGAGAAAAAGAGAGAGAGAGAATGTGTAAAGTAAGTGGATGCATTGTTAAAATGATGGTGTATTTAAATACAATGTATGGAGAAATCAAATAACTATTACGTTGTATTGGAGTTGAGTATGCAATCCAAATGAATCATAATACACAAACATTCAACTTGAATGAATATTTAAATGTAATATACGATCCAAATGAGTACTAAACTCTTAACAAGATTTTGAGCGTGGGAGTTTCTAAATGCAAAACAAGTTTTCCTTGCGAGCTGTGTGTTCATAATTGAACCTTCAAATTTCAATTAGAATTTAAACTTAAGAGAGAGTGGGATTACGAAAAGTAGTTGAGAGGCAAGATGGAGACTGGATGGTGGATGGTAAGGTTGTGTTGTGCCGGTTATTAGCAAAGGATTAGAAACAATTGTTAGCTTTCCGTTAGTAGACGTAATTTTTTAAAATCTACAAAAATCGTGACAACTTATATATCACATGTGTTGATAGTGAAAACGCTATTGTCTCGAGCACTATTCATGCATAAATTTTAACAAAAAAAATGTGTACATGTATATTTTACTGTTCACCAACAACTGTTAAACTAAAATTATGCCTCGGCCATACAACTAGCAGGGAGAGGAGAGGAGAGGAAGATGGGTATAGTCTTAGGGTGTGTTTGGTTGGAGGGAGAGATGGAGGGAGGGAGAGGGGTGGAGGGAGAAGGATGGAAGGAGAGAGTAAATCACTTATTTGGTTGAAGGAAAGGGATGATGGAAAGCAAATGAACTCTCCTCTTGGGCCCACAAAATAAATCCTTCTATGAGTGGAAGGATCCATGAAATCCTTCATTTTATGTTTAAAATACTTATTTAATCCCTTTAAAAAATAATGAACTAACAATAAGAAGGATAAAATAGTAATTATAGAATAATTATTCATCAATTCTTTCAACTCTCCCTCCTTATCAAACAACTGATAGGATTATTGCAATCCTCTCCATCCTTCACTCTCTCCATCCCTCCTACCAAACATAGCCTTAGGGTTAGCTATGGGTTTTAAAATAAAATGCTTGTATTTTTATTTTTCCATGAAAAACATAATAAGAGCTTAAAAAAAAAAAAAAAAGACATTTATAACTCCCACAATTATGGGCATGCATACTTGACGACAGTTTCTCAAAAACCGACATGAAAATCTTTGTGCTAGGTCTACCAAAACCCTTACCCCCTTGGACAACAAAAACAATTGTCACGAAAAGTCATGAAATCTTTTAAATAATCTCAATAATGGATTTAATGATGGTTTTTAAAATCATCATATAATCCTTTATATATCTTTCTCCTATCTTGGAATTTCCATCCAATTAGCTTTGAAGTTATGCATTAAAAATGAGAATTAGGGTACGAGCCCATTTGACAGAGCTTTTACTTTTGTTTTTAACCATTAGAAGAAGAGAAGTAAAATATGTGACTTCTCAGTAAATATCTGGAACCAAGAAGCTTTTGAGGTCAAAATGATCTTTAATATTTTCTAATAAGTATAAAAATGTTAAAATGAAATTTATAAAATATAATTTAAATTTTATTACGAATTTTAAAATTTACTAAGAAGAGCTTTTGCCATAAGCTATTTTTTTTATTTTGATAGGAAGCACTTTTGGAGACTAGAAGTCTTTTGATAGATAATCCAAACACTTCCAGAAGCTATTTTTGGACCTGAGAAACTAAAAACAACTTCTAGGAAGCTCTGCCAAACATGTCCGTAGTGTAACAAAACAGGTCGACTTCTATAGTTATGTATATTAACACGAAAGAACTTATATCTTTCGTTAACTTAGTCCCAATTTAACAGTAACCAAGTGAGTTTACCAACCCAATTAATTGATGCTTGGTATATTATGATTTTTTTCAAAGAAATTTTAAAGAAAGGAAGTATTTTTGTTCTACAAAACAAGTGTAACTATATTTATAAATGTCGTATAAATACTAAAAGTGATATGACAAACAATCTATTAATTTAAAAATAGTTTGAGACAGCTTCCACTAAAATAGGGAGTACGTTTGTACCTGCAAAGGAGACAACTCGTGCTCTATGATAAATATATAGATCTTCAACTCTTTCAAAATTCCTTTCATTTCCGATAGTTTCTCCTAATTGGGATGATAATTCATATATTGGTGATATTTTTCCAGCTAATAGACTTCTAAATTTGGCCCTAAAAACCTAATATCTAATAGGAAAACGTTGTGCAATTTTGATAAATTTGGCCCTAATAATAATAATAATAATAAAAGATAAATTACTAGGTTGGTTTATGAACTTTTAACTTTGTACAATTTTGATCCCTGATCTTTGTAACTGGAATGCCCGTAAACTATTAAAATGTTGTTAAAATAATCATTTTCATTAATTTTTGGCTTAAATCTGTTAGTTAGCATCACTTTTGGACTAAATTACTAACAAATTTCATCCAAAAAATTAACAGAAAAGACTATTTTAGTAGTATTTTAATAGTTTAGGAGCAGTCATTTTTTTTTTGCTAGTTGTAATGACCATAAGTATTAAAAAAGGTTGCTACAATAGTTTCCATTAATTTGTGAATGAAACCCGATAGTTAGCATCATTTTGTAACTAAATTACTAACGGATTTCGTCCAAAAATTAACGAAAAAGACTATTACAACAATATTTTAATAATTTAGGGATATTTTAACTACAAAAAAGATATCAAGGATGAAAGTTGCACAGACATAAAAGCTTAATAACTAAATAAACAATTAACCAAAAAGAAAAGTAAAGAAAAGAAAAAAACCAACACACACATAAATGAGAGAACTAAATGGGAAGTCACAAACGGACAAAAAAAAAAAAAGATAGAAGGAAAGTCATTATCGTTTTGGATCGGGATCTAAGGGCCCGTTTGCGGCGATATATTCAGATGACAAAATATAATCTGTATTTTAAAATTCCAACTTTACATAATCATTTTCAAAAAATTTAAATTTTAAAAGTTTATAATTTTCACAGTTTAAATTAAAATAAGATGATTTTTATGTCAAAATACTCATCTCGACGAGACAGACAAAACAATATCTATTTTGCATATTTATTTTCCGAACATATCTCAAATTTTTACTCTATTTTCTATATCACATAATTTTTCTAAAAGTTTTTCCTCCAAACGCATATTTCCAACCAAACTTTCAAAACATTATCTCTAGATGTTCTCCAAATGGAGCTGAAGTTTACATATACTATTGTAATCAAAGTTGACATCATTGTAGATCCTCTGAACAAAGTTCTAGTAAATAACATTTCAGCAAACAATAAAAAAAAAAAAAAACATAGTTTAAAATATTTGAAGTAAGTAATAAACTTTTTATTTATTATTATTTATCGGAAATATTTTAAAACATTTTGTTTATTTTAATTATTTAGATAAAATTACCCAATAATCATCTTTTTTTCATTAATTCACCAACATAACACAAAATCCCCTCTCTTAACCCATATGACACAAACTTTGTTTTTGTTTTATTTGTTTTGATTATTTTTTTAATTGTGACGAGGTAATTGTCCTTTTTATCCTTCGTTTTATGTAGGTATAATTAGGGGTGGCAATACATGTAATGTATCCGTGTCAATTTTTTTCTTCCCCAACCCGAATACGACTCGTGACACGTAAATGATTTCAAACTGCGACACGAACACGACACGAACCCGTAATGGGTTGACATGACACGAACCAAACTTGACCCGCGACACGAACTGAACCCGTGACACAAACTGAACCTGCGACACGATTTGATTCGAATTGAACCCGCAACTCAAATTGGACCCAAATTGAAAGGTAAAGTAAAAAGGATTTAGGGTTTTTTTTTTAAAAGCATGTCAAACTTTTCGGGTCAGACCCGGGTTGTGTTCAGGTCACCCGAAATTGATCCGAAATTGACATGGGTAAAAACGGGTCATGTTCAGGTTTTACAGGCCCAACCCGAGCATGACTCGTTTTTTCCCGTGTCAATTTCGGGCCCGTCTCCTATTTTTCCCAATCCGAATTCGTGAAATTCGTGTCATTTGCAAATCGTGTCATCGTGTCGTGACTTATATTGCCAGTCCTAGGTATAGTTCTATTAGATTTTTGTTTTATTTATCTCTCTCTCCTCTTCTCTCTCTCTCATTGCCCAGATACAACCGTCGTTCTCTCTCTAACAATGACCGGAGCTCGCGCAAAGTTGGCGAACGATGACGGAGCTTGCCATGGTATAGCAGGATCTCCGATCTACCTCACTCCACTGCTGCCGTGAGATCGCGCCAGAGATCGCCCGGTTTCCACTTTCTCATATCTCTCCTTCTAGCTCTTCAACCATACCGACACAAGAGCCAGCGCCGCCTCTCTCTCTGCATCGATTCGGCAAGATATAGCTCCACTGCAATGATTCGGCCAGATCTAGCTAGAGCCAACTTGGTAGGAGACGATTTGTCGCATTCGGTCAGAGATCCACCGGAATTCGCTCACCGGAGGAGCTCGCAACGGATCCAACAAATCGGTCACAGATCCGACCAATCATCAATGAGATTGTGCTGGAGATCCAGCAAATCGGAGTTTATGGGTGTAAGTTTGCTGACCTTTGTCTGTGTGGTTAGTTTGCTGCTAGGAGAATGTGTTATTTTTGTCTCTGTCTGGATGTGTTTTCTATGTCTCTCTCTGGGTGTATTTGTTCATGAAAAAGGAGCCGTATATTTTATATTCGTCGTTGTTGTTTTAGTAGTCTTAAGCATGCACTTTGACCCCTGATGTTAAGAGGTCTCTTTTTTTTTTTTTTTTTGAATAAGTTAAAAAGATAGCTGACCGTAAGTTTCATGCACATTTTCATGGTAAGTAAATGCATATAAGATCTAGCCATTCATGTGGAAGATAATATATATACGTATAATTAAGTAAAATATCCCAATAATCCACTAGAGTATTCTGGTATTGACGTCGGAGACATTCGATCATTAATGTTGAAATCTAAAAATATTATAGTAGAGTATGCACTATAATATGAATTATACTTCATTAAAGTATTCCGGCAATTGGTATCGACGGTTGAAGCCAGAGACATCTGGTCATTCATGTTGAAAATTAAAAATATTATAGTAGAATAATTACATTCTACTAGAATATGAACTATACTCTACAAGAGTATTTCGGTGACTGGAGCCGGAGACATCCGGCCATCCATGTTGAAAACTTAAAATATTAGTACAATAGTCATTATACTCTACTAGAGTATGGACTGTCCTCTACTTGAGTACGGACTAAACTCTACTAGAGTATTCCGACGACTGGCGCCGGTGACCGAAGCTGAAGACATCCGGGCATCCATGTTGAAAAATTAAAATATTCTAAAAGAGTATGCATTATATTCTATTAGAGTAAGGACTATACTCTACTAGAGTATTTCGGTGACCGGGGGTGGCAGTCGGAGCTGGAGACATCCGGTCATCCATGTTAAAAACTTAAATATTCTAGTAGAATAATATATACTAGAATATGAACTATACTCTACTAGAATATTTTGGCGATTGGCACCGACGGTCGGAACCGGAGACATCCAGTCATTCATGTTGAAAATTTAAAATATTCTAGTAGAATATATACTAGAGTATTAACTATACTCTAATAGAATATTCAGGCGACAGGCATCGACGGTCAGAACTGGAGACATCCAATCATCCATGTTGAAAATTTAAAATATTCTAGTGGAGTATGTATTATACTTTACTAGAGTGTTTCCGGCGATCGGCGTCGGCGGCCGGTGTTGGAAACCAACACAATGTATATGGTATTGTAGTAGATTTTTTTTACATAATAGAGACAATTTGGGTAAAACATATTAGATTAACCTGTGACTTTATAGGTTGATTGACCTTTAACTAGAGCTATTTTATGTCATATTAGTGAAGTAACAAAATTTTGTATCACGTTAATAAAGTGGTATTTAAGTTTACGTTATTTTGATGTTTTCCCCAATTATTTATTATAAAAGTACTATTTACCTCTTCTCTCATGGTTTTTTTTTTTTTTTTTTTTTTTTGCCCTTCCGTAATTCTTAGACGGTTTGGTGTCGTGGCATCATGGGCTTGGGAGAGTAAGGGCCCGTTTGCCGTTTCGAACACAATTTCAATCGGTTTACATTTTCAATTTCAAAATTTCTAACTTACATCTTATTTTCTCTCTCTCTTAAATTCTCATGAAATAAAATTTAAATTTAGACAAAATAAAATGATTTTATGTCTAAATGATCACAACGACAAGAGAAACGAAATAAGATCTATAACATTTTTTTTCCTGAACATATATCTAATTTTTATGCTATTTTTACATATCACTGTTCACTTCCACTTTAAATTTTAACATAACACACATTTCATATTTGGAATATAAATGTCCATTTAAAAAAAAGAAAAGAAGATTATTATTCGGAACGGGTCCTAAATTGCGTAGTCTTATATCATTTAAGGAAAAAAAATAAAAAATTAATTATTCCGTTGGAAGTTGCAACGCACTTTCATTTCGGCTTTATGCCGTTTAAATCAAGGCGTGGGCTGAAAACAACTGTTGCTGACTTCGGCAAGGCACATACAAGATGCATGGAATAAAGGATTTATTCAACGCTTCGGAGGGAAAGTGATCATAAAAAGTCCACCACGACAATTAAAACAGCTTAAACCATTGCTTTTACTAAAGCATTGAGATGATTTCTTTTTAACATCTTTGTTTTTAATGATTAGTGTACACATAACTTCTAAAAGATTCCCTAAAAAAAAATTACAAAATAAAATTTTACAAAGAATATAAGTTTGATTCTTTCAAAACACCTTTAGCCTTTAGTGTTTGTTGTTTAAATTGTTACTATAAAGAACCTATTATCAAATTTGATCTTAACTCGTGCGAGAATGTTTCAGTTTTAACTCCTAAAAGCTACGGATTTGACGAAACCATACAAAAACAACAAACCAAAACAGTTTATATGTAAAATATATATATATATATATAATAAATATAAAAGACAGAATCCAGAGCCAACTCTATGTTATCAATTTTACAGTTAATTCTACATGTAATATGCTAATTTAATATGTGCAGCCATAAATTCAACATATATAAAATGTTAGATTTTATTTTTATTTTTAGAGTTGATTTCCTTCTTAATTTTAAATATCATTTAAGGTTTCTAATACCTAATGCACTTGTCACTCTATCATCAAAATACAACAATGAGCTACTGTATTATTATGTGAATAAAAACTCACTTTGAAAAAGCTTATTGAACTTCATTCAATTGCTATAATTTGTTTAGTAGCTTGACTAAGATAATATTGAATAAAGACTTGCGTTAGTGCTGTAATATTCTATGTCAAAAGACGGTGAAGAAAAATAATATATAGATTTATAGAATAAAATATAGAAGAGTGATGCATGGATGCAAACGTAGAGGTTTTTTAATTTTCACTTTCACTTTTATTTTTAGTTTATTTAAAGCTAGTAGTAACATTGTAATTATGTAATGACACAATGTAATTCTGGAGACGTGTTGAAGCCTAATATTTAGCCTTTTAAGGGTATGCTAAATTTGACTCCAAAACATTTAAAGAATGGTACTAATTTTTTTTTTTTTAAATTTATATAACGTTGGATAAAAAAAATTTGTTCAAAATGTAAAATTTTAGCATATGCTCGACTTTTCATACAGTAGTGGAGATGTGATGTTCTGCAAGTAAGAGTTCTATTGTCGAGTTTTTTATTTTTTTTATTTTATTTTTTTAAGGGTAGTACTGTATATTATTATGCCATTCCGTTCCTCATCCCTATCGTATATAAAATAAATATCAAAAGGAGATAAAAAGGGTCTTACTTTGATTCTACTAGAAAATGAAAGCATAGTTTCTTTCGCAGCTATATGTGTCTAACGCTGTAAAACCTATTTCTATTTCTAAACTTCATGAATGCCACAAAAATGCCTCAACTTTAAATTTTTGCTTTCGATTTTAAAATTTAAGATTTGTACTACAAATGGACTTGGTTAACACGTACAGAAATCTGAACCATAAATAAATTATGACAAAAATTTAAAAGCATATAAACGTCTGATATGCCACTTAATTTTCTCATTTCTTAACCTTGGATTTGTCCTTGAGAGCTAAGGTCACATTAATGATTATTCGGTTATATATAGTAATGACTAGAGTTGAAAATACGAGCCGACCAGCTATATCCATGCAGGAATGGTTGGAAATGCAGATTTGGCCAACCCACATTAGGAACCGGACTAGGATCGGGTCACTAGAGAGGAGGGTAGGTCCAGCCTAGCCCTATGTCGGCCAACGGAAAATTGGGCTAGCTCATATTTTTGTTAATCGAAAATCATTATTAAAAAAATGAAAAAATATAACAAAGAGGTCTTTAAAAAAAAAATACTTAAAGTAAATAGCATTTTTGAAAATGTTTGAACTAAATAGCATATTTATCGTAAATAAAAATGTTAAGAATATCAACTCTAACCCAAACTTTTGAGTACCAACCTATATGGTATATAAGTTATCATTTTTATTGGTATTGTTTAAAGCATTCTAACATCAATTTATTACATCTACCAACGGAAATATGACACGTTGGTTGGTACTCAAAAAGTTAGGATTATAGTTAGTGTTCCTAACACTACTCTTATGATAAATTGTTTATTTACAAGAATATTTTTATGGTAATTTTATCATAAACGTAAATAAATTATTTATCTATTTATGATATTCATTGTAAATGTTTTATTCACAAGAATATTTTAAAGATAGTTTTTTCGTCAATAATGCTTGGAAAATACATTATATACCGTGAATATGCTATTTACTATCACGTAAAAAGTTGCCTATTATTTACCATCACTTAAAAGGTTTTAACTTATTTCCTTCCTTCTCCTTTAAAACATTTATAAGACATTATAAAGGTCAATCCAGCCTAACCCGATTGCCATATCTGAGCAAGATTAGACCAAATACGGGTAAAAAGGCAGATCACGAATTGCATCGTTTTTATTATACAAGAGAAAATTACCTAAATAATCACTTTTTTTTTTTTTTATCTATTGATTAATATGACATAGATTCCAATTCTTGACCAACATAACACAAATTAGTTAACTTTAGTTTAATTTTTTGTCATATTAATCTAGTGTTTATTTTTTATGTCATATTATTGTAATAATTTTTAAATTTGTGTCATTTAAATGCTTTTTACAACTCTAGACTTCTCTAGTCATGGCCCATGGGACAATAACGAGATCCTTATAGATTTGAATATCATATCAATGAGATGGTTGATTGTTTGTATCAAAACATATAATTGTGCTTTAGATAAAAGCGTAAAAAAATATAAAATAAAAGCACACATATAATTGTGCTTTTTTTTTTTAATATAAATAAATATAATTGTGCTTTAGAGCAAACGTAAAAAAATAAAAAATAAAAAATAAAAGCACACATATAATTGTATTTTTTTTAATAAATACATATAATTGTGCATTAGAGAAAATGTAAAAAAATTAAAAAATAAAAACACACATATAATTGTGCTTTTTTTTTTGATAAATCCTTTTCGATTGATTGTATCTTAAAATGGCGAATATCTAATGACTTTCTTTCCCCTTTTTTATTGAAAAAGAAAAGAAATAGAGTTTTCAATAATAAAAAAAAAACATATAATTGTGCTTTATGTTAAATGTTAAAGAATATAGGTTTGGACAAAACATACTTCTTTCTTTGCACAGGTGTGAACTAGAAAAATAAGAAAAAAATTGAATGAAAGATTCCACAGTTGACTTGAGTACATGAGGTTGAATTTAGGTCTAGGGGAGGTATATTGTCTGTTGTCCCTACCACTTATTTATTAAATTAGTTGTATACTACAATGTTTATATATAGTCTGATGACCAAGTCTGCCTTTGCATTGATTGGCTCAAATCCAAAGCTAAGTACGACCTTAGTCAGCAGTTAGTGTCACCCCATTTGGTTAATTCCTCTGAGTTTTTATTTTTATTTTTATTTTTTATAATTATTTTAGTATTTTTAATTTTATAATCTGAATGGATTTAATGGATGGTCTGACTTTCATCCTAAAAAGAAAAAAGAAAAAAATAATATTAATGAGTGGCATGAAGATATTGAGAAAAAGAAAAAGAATGGTCTGGAGATAGACTCTCTATCTTTATCTTTTTGGATAATTTTATGATAAGTATTGAAACATTAATCAATTGATTAATGTTTCTGTTTTAAACTATTAGATCAATATTAGAAATTGAAAAATTTAGAAACATGCACTACTAATAGAAAGTGTTGGGATATTATAGAGCTATAAGTACGGACTAAACTTATACATTTAATATGAAAGCTTTAAAAATTTAAACCGGAAAATCGTAATAAATAAAATTTAATGAAACCAAAGGAAATAATCAAATTAATAACAGTAAAGGATAAATTGTTTTTTTTTTTTTAAATGCAATTTTTTGACTAGACATAATGTTTAGAAACATGTACTATTAAGAAGAAGTAGTGTTAGGACATCATAGAGCTATATAATATGAAATCTTTAGAAAATTAATGCTAGCCCAAGCTGTGGGAGGCTTAAAACATCGGCTTAGCTTGAAAAGGGCCACGTCAAGGGTTGAAGTAGAGGGTCCTGACCCATCTAACCTGATCCATATTTTACAGTTCTAGGACATTGTATTCTCAATCATGTACCAAACTGTACAAATAATGTTTTTTTTTTTTTTTTTTTTTTTTTACCGCATGATCAATTATGCGGGCATGGTACCAACTTGAATTCGACATAAAAAAGCAAGGGGGTAATAACAAGAGTACTATGATATTTTTAGTTATTTGAAAAACTAACGTTTAATTTCTGATTATTACAACTTATTAATTTATAATATTGGAGGCAAATATTACAATGTTATCCTGAAAATATGGTCTGGCTGAAATTTGGTGGAAAAAAGGCTTGAGCTTTGGAGGGGCCCTTACCAAATGAAACATGCTGCTTTACTGAAAGACTAATCATGCCGAACCGTTTTTTTTATTTTTTTTTTTAAATTTAAATTTTTTTTTTATTTTTAAATTTTAAATTTTAAATTTTAAATTTTTTTATAACCCATACAAAACAAGGGTTGGTTGATGATACTAAAAGCATTGCGATACTTGCTTTCTCAAATCACCAATATTCAAACATTTAATTGACAAAAATCATGATTGTCAGAACAATTATTAGTAATCTATGTACTACGTTGGTATGACTTTGTAGATGGGTCAAGTATAATTGCATCTCTCATCTGAAAAAGCAACAAGTTGAGGTTTAACCTATAGTCTACATAAATTAGTTATAAGTTATAAAATCTATGCTATTTCTGAGCAAAGTACCAGGTGCGTATAAATTCACATTTGTAAAATATCAAAGAATAGAAGTAAGCTGTGAGCAATCATAGCATTAATTGTGCTTAATTATTATTCTATTTTTTTTAATATATATATAAATGAAATAATATCAGATTTTGAACATGAGAGCTCCTATCTAAATCACTCATTTTCCATCCACTAAGCTAGCTAGCTCCATCTAGCAATTTGTTCGCTCATTTTTTCAATTTGTTTATTGACTTGATGAGAAATTATAAGCTTAAATAATAACTAAATGAGTAATCTTTAGCCCAAAAAAAAAAAAAAAAAAAAACTCAATGAGTATTTTATTGCTGAATGTCCACTTCTTCAAAGATGCTTGCTTAGTTTGAGCCAGCCCAACATTTGGGGAAGACATTATCGACCATTAAATTGTGATTGATGTGCTCTTTAGACTAATACCATGTTTCAATAACAAAATAAAATCCTCCCAACTCCACAACATAGTGTAGTCCGCAGAGAAGTCCCACACATTATGAAAAAAAAAAATAAAATAGAAAAATAAAAAAAAAAAAAAAAAAATCACAAACGAGCAAACAAAAAAAAAAAAAAAAAAAAAAAAAAAAGCACAAAAATGATGATAAGATAGCAATATTTGTAATCTTTGTTTCAATAATAAAGGAGTAATTTAAACCATTCATCATGGAGTATTAGGGTCACTACTTATAAATAGAATCCCAACAGATCCGTATATAAATAATAAATAAAAAATAATATTATTCAACTGGTTATGGTTCTTTTACTTGTTCTTTGGATGGAGAATCCAATTAATATCCAACTTATTGATTTTGGTGCACGCTTTGCTACTAGTCTGTGATTGAATGTGAGAACAAGATAATTTAGTATTGGCTAATATGTACGATCCTTCAAAAACGTCAAAAAGCCGAAAAGTGCCTTACTAATCGACTTTTCTTTTAAAAAGGTAAAATTATAGAACATGAGACTTCGGTACAGTCCAATAGTATATATTTCTATTATATATATTTTTTTCAATTAAAAAAATCTAATAGAAAATCAAATCAATATAATCTAAAATTAATAGAATACGATAAGTTACCCCGGGCAAAATATTCCTCAAATCTGAATATATCTATACTATTCTTTTATATCATTTCGAGGTTATATATCTTTTATTTCTGAATTTGAGATGAGATTTCAAATTATATATTTTATAAAGTCAGATGGAAATTATTGTTATGTTATATTTTCAATAATTTTGATGTGTTTTTCAGTATTAGGGAAAAAAATAATTAAAACTATGTTAATAATCATTTTACCGTTTTATGCTAAGAAAATCTCAACATTATTTAGAGAAAAAGAAATTGTAAAGTGATTCAAATAATGTGCACATTTACCACTTTATTAAAGATTGGCCCATTGTTTCTTTATTTATTATTATTTATTATTATTTTCCTTTTTCCTTTGTCTTTTGTCCTCTTTGCTGGAAAATATTGGCCCTGATGTTACAACTAGTAATAAATAAACATTTTAGAATCATGTAGCATGCCTGCCAAACTGTCAGCTTCAAATGGCCAAACCCTTCCCCAGCTCCTACCACAACCTCAAATATTCATTGTCAAGTTCCAACCTTATCATTTTAGATCTTAAAACTTTTTGTTTATGGACTTCTATTGATAAAAAAAAATTGTATGCAAATCAATAATTAGTCTATTTTAATAGCTAATTAAATCAAACTCTAATTGTTTAAGAGAAAAGGTATAATTTTCATTATTTTTTGGATTCATTATATTGTAAGCTATAAAACTTTAAAAATAATTCAATTCAATCTTTTTCTGATAGAAAATTAACTAAAATCTTTATTTTGCCCATTTAGAAAGAAAACGTAATAATATAACCATCAAAAAAAAAAAAAATGTAGAAAGTTATAGATCTAAAAGTCTTCCATGATTATGAAAAAAGTAAGACTACATTAATTGCACAATTTGAAAAAAAAAAAAAAAAAAAACTCTATTGTTCTATTGTTTATTTTGTTTATATATTTATTTTACTTTCACATTTAGTTTAAGTTCAATAATTTTTTTATTGGTTTTTAAATGATTTGATCCTCATTTTGAAGAAATGCGATTAATTTTTAATTGAAGTCTTGTATATCATTGAACTCTTGTTATGATGAATATGTATCGTTAGATAGAAAATAAATGCGTACAACTAGTGGTAATTTCTCACTCCCAATTACTATATGAAGAGATAAGTTCAATTGATAAATTAGTTAGTTACTTTTTAGATAATCATTTCAATTATTGTTGTCATATTATTCATATAGTATTATTATTTAATTTGATGATGGTACTAGCATTTTTATGTTCTTTTGACTTCATTCATATTTTAGTCATATCTTATTTGAATATAATGGTTTTCTTAACTTTTCTCACATTTCGTGCTAGTCCAAAATTTCATAATAATTATGCCTCTTGATATAAATTTCTGACTATTGCTACAGTGTAGTCTCCATATATATATTATATTTACTATTTTACAATAATATTTTTTTGGTAAATAATTAATTTTGTAAGTGACTAAGTGAGTATTCGTTGTTCAATATAAACGATTATTATTAACCTAAAGGTGTATGAGAAAAGAAACAGAGACTGGTAATCTAAAGAAAATTAAAAAAAAAAAAAATTTGCAATATAGGAAAAACATAGGAGACTTTTCGTGTAATGGAGACTTTTGTGGTAGATGGGAGAATATTATACAGTTTCTAAGGATCTAATAATCACGTTAAAACCAAATTTAAAGTTTTAGAAAGTATGCAAATATGATGAAATTACCGAAAATCATATAATTCATAATTGTATAATATATCAGTATCGTACCACAGCAAATATATAATTAGAAAATAGTTATGCAATAATAAATAGTTATGCATATTTATATTTTCATCAAATTTTTGTTAATTTGAATGCTATTTTATTATAAAGAATTTAGGCTACATGTATTTTTTTTTTTTTGAATTTAAAAATGAAGGATTTGAACTTTTTACCTATTAAAAAGAGTCAAATCTCTTTACGCAGTTTCTACAACATAGTTATGTGGGGAACCATGATTAAGACTCAAGAAAATAACAACTAGCCTTAAAAATAAATAATTATATACATAACAGATACCAATAATTTCAACCAAGTTCACGCGTGCCAACGATTAATAGGATAATGTAGTGATTAGAATGTGTTCTTTTTTCTTTTTTCTTTTTCCCTCTCAGAATAAATATTAAGAGCTCTATCTGAGGTTGCTATCTGATTTTTAGCCTATATATGCAGTGTTGGATTAACAATGGTCGCTATTAGGTGTGAAAATTATACAGTTACTTATAGTTATGCATCTTTATAATACTGCATGAATCATGCCCATAAAAAGTATGGAATTTGAATTCTCAAAGTCCCAAAAAAAAAAAAAAAAAAAAAAAAATCTAATTAATTGAAAAGTCTGGGTCTTACAAGACTTGAACAAATTGATGTCTAAATGGTCAAATATATATATATATGTATATACACATACAATTTTTTTCAAAGGGAAAATTAAATTTAATAAAGCGATACAAGCACTTATGTATATAACTCTCAATTGAGACTAATTCCATCAGTAAATCTGATAAAACTCATGGAGAATGACGTACACCAAGACCCAACATTGGGAAATTTCCTCGGCAGACCAATAATTGAGCATGCATAAGCTCTTTTTGAGAATATCTCTATTTGATGTATGAGAGCCAAAAACATGTAGTACCGAGACCATGAGCAAAACCTCAGCATAGACAAAAGTCTAACGGGGCTCAAAAATTCACCAAGACACGATCCGGCGGAGAAAAAATAATTTCGGACGAAGAGGAAAACCACTTTCTTTATTAAACACAACCAACAAACAAAATCCAAAACCAATTAGGTGAAAACACCACCATTTATTACACACAAAGGAACACAAGAAAACAAAATGAAAAAATAATAGCACTGAGAGAGCCATCGTTGACAAGCTTGAACACATCATCAGGGTAGGCAAAGAGCACATAAGATAGGACGAATCAAATCTGGAACGGATGGTCTTCCTCTCCATCGGCGAGTGAAGCCCAAATGCTGCAATTTGCCTTAAATGCTGCCAGGTGCTCGATCAGGAGAGTCGTCGCTTCTCCAGAAACAAAGCCCCATGTGACTGAAACAAAGCCACACAGACCTCGCGGTGCCAATCATCATGAGCCCGCCTCCAAATATCGCTCCGCCAGTAGATCCCGCATCTGTGTTTGTGTCATAGACTGGTAGATATACTATACCATAAAAAGTTCGCATGCATAATGTTTTAATTTCCTTGTGACATTACTCCTCCAAAAAAAAAAAAACCCCCTTGTTGGGAGAGAGACAACATGATGGTCTTAAATATAACACAAACTAATAAAGAGTGAATCACATATAACATACGATTCATACTCTATTAGTTACGAGGAGTTTTTACGATTAATGTTAGTATAAAATTATTATTGACTTATTTCATAATAACTTAAATTTTGGGATTGATTTAAAAATTATAATCTGATCCATTGTTGGAGTAGTTTTGTATTATCCAATGAAAATAAGGCCACACTCATAGATCATGGATCAACAGTTAAAATTTTAACAGCTAAAAGACAGTTAAGAAGATGCAATCTTTTTAATTTTTTTAATTTTTTAATTTTTTAATTTTTTTAATGACCCCCACCCACCCACCCACCCCATCGACTCCACTCTACACCACTTTGTGCTGCGAAGCAGCCTATATCTTCCCTGCCCCATCACTCGCTCAAGGACTGCGCCAAAACCCCACATTCCACACACAACATACACAACACAACACACGAACACACTCCAAGCGGCCAAACAACAACTTTAATGTTAGAAAACCAAAGTGCCCAAAGTGCCCCAATTATTCACTTATTTTGACTCTCTCTCTCTCTTCATTACATTTCCGAGGCAAACCAAGAGGAGAAAGAGTATATCGCAATCTTCCGAACGTTAAAGAAAGAAAAACTCCAACCCACGCCCAATGCTTTATCCTCTATATTATAGCCCCTCCTCTCTCCTTCTCACCCTCCCATAGATATCCCTTAACTAGGTCATGAAATTCACCCAACTTCCCAAATGAATTCGCTAATTCAGATTTCAACTCCAAAAAAGAAAAAAGAAAAAAAAAAAAAAAAAAAAAAAAAAAAAAAAAAAAAAAAAAAAAAAAAAAAAAAAAAAAAAAAAAAAAAAAAAAAAAAAAAAAAAAAAAAAAAAAAAAGGAAAAAGAAAAAGCAATTCCAAGATCTGTTTTTTTAAAACTCCCGAATTTCGTTTTTTCCACTCTTATTATCCAATACCCACCTCGCAAATCGATCTTTTCCCTTGTTCTGGATGCCAAAATCTCCGGGAACCGAAGATGGGTCCGAGTCAAACAGGCTCAAGATCTCCACCAAGCTCTATCTATGGCCCCATTTAGCCACATCCCAAATCACCCCAATGAAGCGCACGGTTCGTCCTCTGTTCAGCGTTTTGCTTCTCCTCATCTTCGCTGCAACTATGATCTCTCGCACCCTCTTTCGACGAAGCCTGAACTCGGTCGAGTTCCGACTCGACACCACCACCTCAACCACCACCATTGTTCCCCTTCAAACTCAGCAGCTTGAAATGGTTATGTTCAACGAGACGCTGCTTAACTTCGCCGCCATCGATTTGGCGGAAGAGAAATCGAAGCAAGAGATATCGCAGCTGCTGGACGGAGACTTCGACAGTCTTGGACGATACAAGGCTTTCACCAGCTGGAGAAGATTTAATCACAGAGATATCAGGGCAAGAACCTCCAATGGAGCTTCTCTGTTGATCCGCTCGCCAAATTTCTACCGCCAATGGCTGGCTTTCAGAAGGGTCCTCCATGATTGGTCCAGAAACAAGAGGTACCAACCCGAAATCATGTCGGAATTGATAAGATTAGTTAAGAATCCGATTGATAAGTACAATGGAATAATTAGTTCTGATAAGAGATATTCTTCTTGTGCTGTTGTGGGGAATAGTGGGATTTTGCTGAATAGTGATTATGGACAGATTATTGATGGACATGAGGCTGTTATAAGACTAAACAATGCTAGAATCGAGAGTTACGAGCGAAAAGTCGGGTCGAAAACTAGTATTTCCTTTGTGAATAGCAATATCTTGCATCTTTGTGCTAGGAGGGAAGGTTGTTTTTGTCACCCTTATGGAGAGAATGTGCCTATTGTAATGTACATTTGCCAGGCGTTGCATTTCTTGGACTACACGGTTTGTAACTCGTCGCACAAGTCGCCGTTGATCGTCACGGATGCAAGGTTCGACGTGTTGTCGGCGAGGATCGTGAAGTACTATTCGCTGAAACTGTTTGTGGAGAAAAAAGGGAAGGCGTTGGAGAATTGGGGTAGTGAACATGATGGCTCGTTTTTTCACTACTCTTCTGGTATGCAAGCTGTGATGTTGGCTTTGGAATTTGTGACAAAGTTAGCATTTTCGGGTTCGGTAAATCGGATTTGGCTAAGCATCATTATCACACGAATCAGAAGGCCGAGCTTCATTTGCACGATTATGAAGCTGAGTATGAGTTTTACCACGATTTGGTTGAGAGGCCTGAGGTAATACCGTTTATTCCACGCACTTTCAAGATTCCTCCTGTGGTTGTATATCAATAATATATATATATATTTTTTAAATTTTTATAAATGGATGTGGTGATTTGTTTTTGATGATTAGATGCTTATTCTCTCATTTTCTTAAGTTAGTACCCTGAAACGGAAGAGTCAAAAGGGGATACAAATAAAATGTCCGAAATTTCGGTTTTCTGCTTTCAGATTTTGAACCCTGGTACTGTCAAAGATGGTTTTTGGGGGTGATACCAAATTGTAAAAGCGGAAAATTCTTGAGAGAATCTGGTCATCATTCAGTTTATAAGAAGAAACGGGGCTGATTTCTTGAAATGTATTCTTTAGTTTTCAATATGGAACATATATCACGTTGTTACTTCTTTTCTGTGTTTTAGCATATTCTCTGGCGTGTTTGGAGAAATGTCATTAGTGTTGGCATATTACCGTTGATAAATGGTTTGAATATAAAAACGTCGCAGGTTTCATGGGTTAACTATTAAAGCACAAGAAAAAGAGGATGGTCTTTCTTATTAAATTTGCTTTCACCTGATTTATGTGCGTAGCAATTTTTATTATAAATTAAGATTATTCTTATCTATACTTATGAGTTTTAGAATCACTTCATTTTGTAACTTGAATTTTAAAAATTTTCACTTTATCCTATGAATTTGGATTAAACCCCTATTTTACCCCCTCTATCAGAATTTCAAATTAAAAACAAACAGAAAAAAATAAGTTAAATACAGTCTTGTGATTTTTTTCTATTTATTTTTAACAGAAATCCTACCAAAATGGGTTGAGTCAGACTAATTTTCTTGAAGTTCTACTAAAATGGATTAAAGTGGGGTTAAAATTCAAAATTTAAAAGATAAAATAAGATTTTTTAAAGTTAGATAAAATGAGAGATCGTAAAAATCACAAAAAAAAAATGAAAATACTCTTATAAATTAAAATTGAATTAATTTTTTAAATATTTTTATTGTTACTTTTATCGTTACCTTTTTTTTTTTTTTAATTTTATTTTTTGCTAGAATACTTTCATCATTACTTGTTTATTCATAAGTGCGGATTTTTTTTTTCGGAATTAAGTAAAGGTTGTGAGGTGACGTGTACGTTAATGTTGAACGTTTACCTGAACTAACTCTTTGGTTCTTCTGTCTTTCTCATATTCGTTCAACTTTCAATCAAACTTCGTTTCACAGATTTCTTGAAACTTAATATCGTTGACACCAATTCTACGTCATTTAAAAAAAAAAAAAAAAAAAAAACCAACTTACGTATATGTAGTTCTCATCTTTCTACCCTAAATACATAGAGGATACGTTTATTAAACCGTAAATGAATGTAATAATAAATATAATGAGATTAAAAAGTAAAGTAATATAATAGAAAAGAGGATCATTGATTTTTTTTTTCAATGTTTACTTACTTATTAGATGATATAAAAAGAAACAATTTTATTCCCTTTGTAGCGTTTATTAACCTTAATAATGGTTATCTTATTAATGTAATTACTAAAATATCATTACATGATTAAAAAAAAAAAAACAATAGCAATGGAAACTTATTAAGGGTATATGAGTAAATTTGTTATGTATTCCTTTTGACAAAAAATCAATACCAAGGGAATGTAAATATTGACATTCCCCTTATTCATTCCCTTTTCCTTGGATGCAAAGTAAAATGTTTTATTAGTAGATGGTATGACATCTTTTAAACACTAGGAATTAGGAAATTATGGGATAACCTTTGAAAACATAGTTTTCAAAAGTTTTTTTATTTTTTTGGTTCTTTTCCTTCAAATTTACTATTTATTTTTCCAATCATTTTCAAAAAATTCAAACTTAAAAGTCTATAATTTTATTATTTTAAGTCGAAATGAGATGATATATTTTTTTTAAATTGTATTGAATTTCAAGAAGAACGAAACAAGATCCAGATTGCTAATTTTTTTTTTCTGAACACATTTAAATTTTTACACTTATTCACTCCAAACAATTCATTTTCACTAAATAAATATTTTCAAAACTTAAATCATATCCAACTTCTCAAACACCATCTCCAAAAGTGATCCCAAATGAGCCCAATTCGATATTTCTATCATTATTCAATGAATAAATCTAGAAGTTTTACTTGAGAAATTTTCGAGACTGATTCTTTTAGTTTTAGTAGTGCCTATATAAACGAAATTTTGGTGCGAAAAATCTACAATCAATTTATTCAAGGACAAGTGATTGATTTAAACACTGTTTGATATAAAGCCAAGTCGAGAGTCAATCCAACGATGAACAAATAAATAAAATGTAGAACGTAAATAATTGAGACTAAATTTATAGAGGTTTGCCCTAATTAATTAACTATGTTCTCTGTGAGTGCTAGCTGTACATAGATTTACAAGTACAAGAGTGCACCAGAAAACTTAATAAGAATAACAGTAGAGGAAGAAATATTTCAAAGGATTTTGGAAAGAATATTTTAGAAAATGGCAAAGCTTGGGCGTAATTGAGTGTTTTTCATCAACTGAGATCCTCTCTTTTTATAGCTGCAGCCTCTCAAACGCACCATCTTCTTATTTGGATTGGTAAACTCTCTTAAATGCACCCTTTTGTCTTGATTCCTAAATGAAGATCAACATACTGGTGCCAATCACATCCCAACTAATTATAAGGGGTTCAAATTTCATTTTAATCTTCATAATTCACATCACATGATCAAGGATATCTACGGACTATTTTAGAATATTTTGGGAAACATCGATTGGAGCTTATTTTTCTGTTGACTCTAAGCAGCTGTAGTCGATTTCAATTATGATTCCACTTTGACATTGTTAATAATTGTTGATATAGAATGATACATAGATGATATGAGTGACAAAATTCACCTTCAACAGAAATCATATACTACTTCACTCTCATGAGTTTTTTTGTTTTTTGTTTTTGTTTTCATCCAAACGCACAAAAGTAAATACAAGAAGATACAAAAACAACTATTGGACCCTTTTATCGTTTGTTTCTAATTCTTCACTCCTCCGTCTCCGTCACAAGATCCTTTGAAGAAATAGGTATATTAAAATGGGCAAATAATTAATTATGTTCTAAATAAGCTCTATGAAAAGAGGAGGGGGGGGGGGGTGGTGTGGATAGAAAATAAATCACCGTGGCAAAGCGCTGGAGTTCTTGAAAAATAACTTTAAAAGGTTGTGTCCTTGCAATATCCCCAAGTTTAAAAGGTTCATAGCTCCTCTCAAGGTAATTCATCAAAGGGTGAAGCCACTCGTATCTCCTCTAAGACTCCAAGCCACGATTACATCTCGGGCGCCAAATGAGGTAGGCAAGTACTAGTATCATCTGTAGAGCGAAACAAACCCGTTCTCGATCTCGGACACGATCTCTGTCTCACTGACAAGATGTGCAAGTTCTTGAAAGTCCTTGTGGAGTGCACAAGCATAAACCATCTATCTCTAGGTAAAACCTGCAAATCAAACTGCTTTTGCTTTTTCTCGAGGAGGGTTTTGATAAATGCCACAAAATCATGCCTTGGATTGATATTTGCCACATAGGAAAAAACTCTTGCAAGAAATGTCATTGATGACATCATAATTATTTATTAATTAATTTATTTAAAATACTAATTTTAATTACTAATTAGCATCCACGATGTAATCACCTAGCTTACCAAATGGTAACAAGTTAGTTACCGACCACCGCTGGCCTCCGGCGAGTAACCAATTGGTTACCAACTGCCGGTGGGTTTTTGATCGATAACCACTGCCACTGTCAGCCTCTGGCAAGTAACCAGTTGGTTGCCGACTGCCGGCGAATCCAATTTATAATCGCTATCGCCGTCGGCCTTCGACGAGTAACCAATTGGTTACTAAATGGTAACTAATTGGTTACCAACTGCCGATGAGTTTTCAATCGGTAACCGTAACCGTCGTCGGCCTCTGACGAGTAACTAGTTGGTTACCAAATGGTAACTAGTTAGTTAACAACTACTGACGAGTTTCCAATAGGTAACCGTTGCCGCCGTCGGCCTCTAAAGAGTAACCATTTAGTTACCAAATAGTAACCAATTGGTTACTAAATGGCAACCTATTGGTTACTAATTGCTAGTGAGTTTCTGATCGGTAACCGCTGCCGTCATAAGCCTCTGGCAAGTAACTAGTTGATTATCAATTGCCAGTGGATTTCCGATCAATAACCAATTGTTTACAGAATGATTACCAATTGGTGACCAAACAATTACCAACTGAAACTTGGTAACCAAATAGATATTAGTTGGTAACCGGCTGAAAACTTCTAATTTGGCCGGATTTTTCAAATTTTGTCACTTTGAATATTCATACAAACACCAGATTTTATTATTGAAACACTAAAAAATTCAACAAAATCATCAAAATTCAAAAAAAGAAAAAGAAAAAGAAAAAAAAACTTAGAATTCACAAACCAAAATTTTTTCAAAAACAAAAATTAAAAACAAAACAAAAACAACAATGAAGCAAATGGATGTCTGCAATCGGTGGTTTCAGATCGACAGTGACCGCATCAAATCCCTCAGATTTTCGTGATTTTCTCACCGGAAGATTGACAAAAATTCAATAAAATTCACTAAAAAAAGAAAAAAAACCACCACAACATACAGGATAATTAAGGACTTGTTTGGTATTCTATTTCATTTCAAACTAAACTGTACTTTTTTATCTCAATTTTTATTTTTTTCTGAAATTTTTTTTGTCTTTTTCTGAATTTTTTTTTTTATCTTTTCTAAAAATTCAATAAAATTTACTATTTAAACTTAAAAATCTTAACTCAAACCCAAACAAGCAAAGACCCTCTGAAACAAAGAAAATATTCAGATGCCAATACTCAGCAAAAAAAAAAGCAGAACAATAAGAACACTAATTTTTCCAATAACCTGCTTAGAAAAAAAATCATCACAAAATTATTCCAACAATATACTCAACAAAAAAAAAAAAAAAAAAAACAAAAATAGAATGACAAAAAATCCGACGACAAGCTTCGATTGGATAGTGCAGTCGCCGGCGGTGTGGAAGGCGGATCGGATAGTGCAGTCGCCGGTGGTGTGGAAGGAGGATCAGCTGGAAATTCTTGCCGCCGCTGAGAGATATTGCAGCTAAGCCTCAGATCAGCAAGGCTGCCACAATTTCGGCAGCGTTGACTGCGCGAGGCTCAGATCTTCAACCGTCGCGATCTTCGCTGGCCCGAAGTCGAAATCTCTGCCCAGGCTCCGATCGCCTCCCATTGGCTTGATCTCCTCTCGTCGCCTTGATCCCCTCCCACTAGAGCCCGATCACGTCATCTGCTGCTCAGGCGAGGAAACAACGACGGCCAGTGGGGGTGGTTTGCATATTTAACCTTAAAAGGGACATTTGATTGCATGACTAACCTTCAATGAAAATGCTTTACATTAATGACCTCCCCTTTTAATGAAAATTTTAGATTCTCTAGAATACCCTTTTTGTTAAATATATAATAATAATAATAATAATAATAATAATAATAACAAAAGAAAAGATGACAAATCATCCCATAAAAATAAAATAAAAAGCTATCTGCCCTTCTTCTTCTTCTTCCTAAAAAACCCACGTTCGTTCCCTAAACAAAAAAAAAAAAAACCCTCATCCTCTCATCCCTTTTTCTACCATTGTATCACCGTCCCATATATTCCGGCCGAAATTGAGAAGTAAAGGTTGAAAAGTTTTGGGGAGTTTCAAATTTTTGAGGAAGCAAGCTTCAAATTGAGTATGTTAATCTTAAACCATCTGTTTTGTTTTTTTTTTTTTTTTTGTTGCTTGAAATTATTATGCAAAGTATGGGCATTTAGATTTTGGAGTTTAAGTTGGAAAAACAACAACATTGGTCTCCTTTGCATCTGTTTTTTTTTTTTTTTTTTTTTTTTTTTTTTTTTTTTTAAATCTGAAATTTTGAGGAAAAAAACGGAGATGAACAGGGAAACCCATGCAGACCGTCAAACTGTTCTTATCGGTTGGTACGGTCAGTACAGTTGGGACGGTCAGTATTGGCTGATTTCAACTATCAGGAATTTCTGACCCTGAACGATCCCTGACTGGCCTTCCAACCGTTTGGACAATCTATACGGTCAGTACGGTTGGGACAGTCAGTATACAGTCTTCGTATTTATTTTTCATGTTCTTTTAAAGTAATTATTATTATTATTATTATTTTTTAGGAAAATGGCTGAGATTGTCATATATTATCGATTTGGTGGAGAATGGAAGGAAAAAGAAGATGGTTCTTACAAATGGTGTCCAAGGAATAAAGAATTGAAGAGCATAGTATTATTGGATGATCCGAATAAGGTAAAATATTATGAGATTGTTGATTGCATATTTGAAAAGCTTCCTGTAAGTCGAAGGAGTACAGATTTGAAACTAAGTTACATCCCTTTGGTTTCAATAGAAGCAGAACCTAAGTTTATTTTGGATAATTTTGATGCAAAGTGTTATATTTTGGACCGCTGTGCTATATCGCAACGTAGAAGCATATTACATGTTGAGCTCATCAAGAATAACGAAAGTGGAGAAGCCAATGACAAAAAGAGACTTGATGTCGATGGAAATGAAGGACTTAATAATTTAAATGACGAAATCATTCAAGAAGACTATTTTGACAAAGACATGGAGGAACCCATGGTGTATGATGCTGCTTCTGCAAAAGGCTGTGAGGGTGACCGCCTAGAAGAAACTACATTGGAGGAAACTTTCCTCCAAGAAACAACGGCTTTTGCTGCAACACCAAAACAAATACCTTCATGTGCAGAACAAGATATTGTGGTGGATCATTGTGAACCATTAGCGATAGATGATGGTTGTGTGTCTTTCAACTTCTATAATGGTATGGATATTGCAATTGGTCAAGAATTTGCGAGCAAGAATGAGGTGAAGAATTTGGTAATCAATGCTTCATTGAAAACTTGTTTTGATTTTCACATAGTTAAGTCTACTACGAAGTTGTTTGTGGTGAAATGCGTAGTTCAAGATTGTAAGTGGGCATTGCGAGCAGCAAAGATCAAGAACTCGGATCGTTTCTCCCTCCGAACATACTACAATATGCACACTTGCTCAACTAGTTCGGTGGATGTGAGGAATAGGCAAGCAACGACAGAGATAGTTGCAGATATGTTGAGAAAGGAGTTCCCAGGACAGCTTGACACACTGGCTCCAAGTAGAGTAGTGGACATGATGAGAAATCGTGGGGTGTCAATATCATACCACAAAGCTTGGAGGGGCAAAAAGAAAGCTGCAAGTGATGTTAGGGGCGCACCAGAGCATAGTTTCGAGTTTCTTCCTAGTTATTTGCACATGATGAAGATTGTAAATCCTGGCACAATCACACATTTGTTGGTGGATAATGATCAAAGATTTAAATACCTTTTCACCGCATTAGGGGCGTGTATTGAAGGGTTCAAGGCAATGAGGAAGGTTATTGCGGTGGATGGGACTTTTCTAAAAACCAAATACAAAGGGACATTGCTTATTGCCACTGCTCAAGATGGGAACTACCATCAATATCCACTAGCTTTTGGAGTAGTTGACTCTGAGAATGACAACTCGTGGAAATGGTTCATGCTTAAACTTCAAGAGCTCATACCAGATGACGAGCATTTGGTCATCATTTCAGATAGGCACCAAAGCATCCGAAATGCAGTCGCCGATGTATACAAGAAGTCCCAACATGGGTTTTGTGCATGGCACATCTCCAAAAATATCAAATCACGCGTTAATCGAGGATCCCGTGCTAAAGCTGCCAAGGGCAATGGGCAAGGTGAAGGTGAAGGTGAAGGATGCCGTTGTCACGAAGTTCATGCAAGTTGCAGCGGCATATACAGTGCAGGAATTCAACAAACAATATGGCAAACTAAAGAATAGGTATCCAATTGCAGCTGAGTATCTTGAAGACAGTGTTGATGTTAGCAAATGGGCTAGATGCTATTTCACAGGTTCGCGATACAACATCTTGACTACTAATGGTGCCGAGAGCATCAATAGCGTGTTAAAAAAGGCCAGAAACATATCCTATCCTACCTTTGATTGATGCGATAGTGAATAAAATTTCTGAATGGTTCAACAAACATCGAAAGGACTCGAGTCTCGGATCTTTATCGCAGCTCTTAACTCCGGTTGTAGAGAAAGCATTGCACGCGAGACACAAAGAGTCAACAATCCTAAAAGTTCAAGAACTGAATAGGACCGCGCTTGAGTACTTTGTTACAGGGTCGAATGGTAGTTGCTTAGTTGATCTTGGGAGGGGAACATGCACTTGTAAAGTGTTTGACATTGACAAGTTTCCGTGTATACATGCCTTGGCAGCATTCCAAGAAGGCCCAGATAAAATGCATAACTTATGCTCAAAATACTATATGAAGGAGTTATGGGCATTAGCTTATGTCCGAACCATTTACCCAGTACCAGACCAATCAGAGTGGGATGTCCCCGAGGATGTACAGAATATGAAAGTGCTACCCCCTGATGTTACTACAAAGCGTGGAAGGATTCAACAGACTAGATTTCCTTCAATTGGAGAGCATAGGAGAGGCAAAAACAAGCGCTCCCGGAAAGCTATGATTGCTGATGCAAGCTTGAATTAGATTACATGTGTCAAATTTTGATTTTGATGTATTTGGGTATTTTGTATTTGTGAATTTTTCAAGATTTTAACAAAGTTGTTCTATAATTGGTTTTCAAGATTACAGTTGGGACGGTCCGCAAAACTTGTTGTCGTCACTGGTTTTACCAACCGAGAAGACCGTTCCAACCGTTTGGCGGTTAGAAGAAATTCCAAGAATGAAAAATAAAGTTTTTTTTTTTTTTTTAACATGGAAAATGAAACATTGTGGAATATCTTAATGTCAATAAAATTTATTATTCAAATAGAGAGATATGCAAAAATTAAAAATAAGAAAACAAGAAAAAACTTTCATTTTATACATATCGATCCAGTACGGTTGGGACGGTCCGCAAGCCTTGTTCATTCACTGGTTTTCCCAACCAAGAAGACCGTTCCAACCGTTTGGCGGTTGGAAGAAAGTCCAAAAATGAAAAATAAAGTTTTTTTTTTTAACATGGAAAATGAAACATTGTAGAATATCTTAATGTCAATGAAATTAACTACTCAAATAGAAAGATATGTAAAAATTAAAAATAAGAAAACAAAAAAAAAATTTATTTTGTACATGACGATCACTTCGATCAGTACGGTTGGGACGGTCCGCAAGCCTGTTCACTTCACTGGTTTTACCAACCGAGAAGACCGTTCCAACCGTTTGACGGTTAGAAGAAACTCAAAAAATGAAAAATAAAGTTTTATTTTTTTTAACATGGAAAATAAAAATCTTAATGTCAATGAAATTAACTATTCAAATAGAGAGATATACAAAAATTAAAAATAAGAAAACAAGAAAAAACTTTCATTTTGTACATATCGATCAGTACGGTTTGGGACGGTCCGTAAGCCTTGTTCATTCACTGGTTTTACCAACCGAGAAGACCGCTCCAACCGTTTGGCGGTTTTAAGAAAGTCCAAAAATGAAATATAAAGTTTTTTTTTTAATATGAAAATTCTAAATTAAAATAAAAGAGAAGAAAAGACTTTGATTTTGTCGGTTAGTACAGTTTGGACGATCCGCAAGACTTGTCGTCATCACTAGTTTTACTAACCGAGAAGATCGTTCTAATTATATGACGGTTTGAAGAATTTCCAAAGAAATAAAAAATATTAATTTCAACAAAACCAACTATTAAAACAAAGAGAAAATTCTAAATTAAAATAAAAGTGAAGAAAAGACTTTGATTTTGTCGGTTAGTACGAGAAGACCGTTCCAATTGTATGACGGTTGGAAGAGTTTCCAAAAAGATAAAAATACAACATTTTTTAATGTTGTATTTTGAGAATTAAACATTATATAATATATTAATTTCAACAAAACCGACTATTAAACAAAGAGAAAAATTCTAAATTAAAATAAAAGAGAAGAGAAGACTTTGATTTTGTCGGTTAGTACGAGAAGACCGTTCCAATTGTATGATGGTTGGAAGAGTTTCCAAAAAGATAAAAATACAAACATTTTTTTAATGTTGTATTTTGAGAATTAAACATTATATAATATATTAATTAAAACAAAACCGACAATTAAAACAAAGAGAAAATTCTAAATTAAAATATAAGAGAAGAAAAGACTTTGATTTTGTCGGTTAGTACGAGAAGACCGTTCCAATTGTATGACGGTTGGAAGAGTTCCAAAAGATAAAAATACAACATTTTTTTAATATTGTATTATGAGAATTAAACATTATATAATATATTAATTTCAACAAACCGACTATTAAAACAAAAAGAAAATTCTAAATTAAAATAAGAGAAGAAAAGAAAGACTTTGATTTTGTCGGTTAGTACGAGAAGACCGTTCCAATTATATGACGGTTGGAAGAGTTTCCAAAAAGATAAAAATACAACATTTTTTTAATGTTGTATTTTGAGAATTAAACATTATATAATATGTTAATTTCAACAAAACCGACTATTAAAATAAAGAGAAAAATTCTAAATTAAAATAAAAGAGAAGAAAAGTCTTTGATTTGTCGGTTAGTACGAGAAAGACCGTTCCAATTGTATGACGGTTGGAAGAGTTTCCAAAAAGATAAAAATACAACATTTTTTAATGTTGTATTTTGAGAATTAAACATTATATAATATATTAATTAAACAAAACTGACAATTAAAACAAAGAGAACATTCTAAATTAAAATAGAAGAGATGAAAAGACTTTGATTTTGTCGGTTAGTACGAGAAGACCGTTCCAATTGTATGACGGTTAGAAGAGTTTCCAAAAAAATCAAAATACAACAGTTTTTAATTTTTGGAAAATTAAACATTATATAATATAAAAATTTCATTTTGTACATATCGATTAGTACGGTTGGGATAGTCCGCTAGCGTTGTTCACTCACTGGTTATACCATCCAGAAAGACCGTTCCAACCGTCAACGGTTGGAAAGAAATTCCAAAAACGAAAAATAAAGTTTATTTTTTAACATGGAAAATGAAACTTTATTGAATATCTTAATGTCAGTAAAATTAACTATCAAATATAGAGATATATAAAAATTAAAAATAAGAAAATAAGAAAAAACTTTCATTTTGTACATATCGATTAGTACGGTTGGGATGGTCCGCAAGCCTTGTTCACTTCTCCTGGTTTTACCAACCGAGAAGACCGTTCCAACCGTTTGACGATTAGAAAAAGTCCAAAAATGAAAAATAAAGTTTTTTTTTTTTTTTTAACATGGAAAATGAAACATTGTAGAATAGCTTATGTTAATAAAATTAACTATTCAAATATAGGAGATATGCAAAAATTAAAAATAAGAAAACAAAAAAAAAAACTTTTATTTTGTACATGTCGATTACTTCACTGGTTTTACCAACCGAGAAGACCGTTCCAACCGTTTGCGGTTGGAAGAAAATCCAAAAATTAAAAATAAAGTTTTTTTTTTTTAATATGAAAAAACCAATGAAACATTGTAGAATATCTTAATGTCAATAAAATTAATTATTCAAATATAGAGATATGCAAAAATTAAAATAAATAAGAAAAAAAAAACTTTTATTTTGTACATGTCGATCTACTTCACTGGTTTTACAAACCAAGAGAAACCGTTCCAACCGTTTTGGCGGTTGGAAAAAAGTCCAAAAATGAAAAATAAAGTTTTTTTTTTTAATATGAAAAAACCAATGAAACATTGTAGAATATCTTAATGTCAATAAATTAACTATTTCAAATATAGAGATAGTGCAAAAATTAAAAATAAGAAAACAAAAAAAAACTTTTATTTGTACATGTCGATCACTTCATTGGTTTTACCAACCGAGAAGACCGTTTCCAACCGTTTGACGGTTTGGACAGAAAGACAAAAATGCAAAATAAAGTTTTTTTTTAATATGAAAAATTCTAAATTAAAATTAAAGAGAAGAAAAGGACTTTGATTTTGGTCGGTTAGTAACAGTTTGGACAGTCCGCAAGACTTGTCGTCATCACTAGTTTTACTCACCGAGAGGACCGTTCCAATTGTATGACGGTTGGAAGAATTTCCAAAAAAATAAAAATGCAACATCTTTTTAATGTTGTATTTGGAAAATTAAACATTATATAATATATTAATTTCAACAAAACTGACGGTTTTGATTTTTGTAATTTATGGAGAAGTGCTTATTTTTTATTTTATTTTATTATTACTTTATCTATTCTTTTCTTTCCGGAAGGGACATTCTCTCTCTCTCTCGCCTTGTATATGGAAGTTGAGAGCCTAAGATTAGCCCAGAGGTATGAAGTTGAAGCTTCAAAATAAACAAATATTCTTCCCAAGACCTGGCAATATCTCCCAAGGAAATTCGAATTCAATCCTTTTCACCATCTGGGTTAGTGGGTATTCTTCTAAATCACTTATATTTTGCTTAATAATTCCCAACACTTTTTTTTTTCCTCGTTTTCTTAGGCTTTTCTTTTTTTTAGCCTTAATAAGCTAGTATTTTTTGATTTTTTCTAAACTCAACTGCATTTTTTGGTGATCATCAGTGGTAGCCAAACTTCTAACCTGCAATTTTTACTTACTGAATTTATCTTCATTGACTTTTTTTCTTTAGATGATCTGCCTATTTATTTTATTCACTAAATTTCAAAAACGAACAATAAAGCATTTTTTTAAATACGAAAAATGAAGCATTGTAGAAATAATAAGATTAGCCCTTCTAATTGGAAATTAGTACGTCTTTCAAGTTAACTTGGTCCTAAGAAAGACTTAAAGAAATAAAACACAGTTAGATACTTTATAAATACAAGTTTTAAACAAAACAAAACCTTAACATAGTATAAAGTGACTATGGAACCCAATGGTTGTGAAAAATCTCGATTGCCATCTTCTTTCGATAGAATTCTATCATATCATCATTTATCATATTCAATTTGATGCCTTTCATATCAAACTCAATATATTTGATGGCGTACACAGCACAATCCCCCCTGTTTTAAGTAGCAATTGAAAAAAAGTTCATTAGTTTTTTATAATTCTAGATGACAAATAAAAAGTTAGACATTCAAAATATACTTACGAAATATTTTGAGGATGATCACATGGGCGCCTGTATGGCCAAGGAGTATTAATATGACTGATCATATCATTGACAAATCCAGATTCCCGAAGCATCAAGGGAATCATTTTTTGGAGTGGTTTCATAAATTTATCCATTTGTATCTCATTGTAACATCCAATGTTACAGTAAAAAACAACCAACTCTAGTTCGACCAAATCCACCTTCACTGTAACCCAATGTTTCCCTCCAGGGAGGTGCTTGTTCTGCAAATTCTCTTTCTCTCCCACATTAAATGGGAAGTATAGTGCCTTCGTGCCCTTCCAAGATTTTCCCATTTTAGGGACCTCGCCACTAATATATTTCCTTAAGTAATCATCCATGGCATCACAGGCATATGAGTTACCCACCAACAATTGACCAAAACCTCATCCAAAACAACGGCATTCTGATTGATAATATCGAAGTACTTATGTTGTCTTCTTCTTAATCCATAAGTGGCTTCTTCCATGTGCTACAATCATTTGAAAGGTTGATCAAAACTCTTTTGGAAGAAACGAATGTAAAAAGGCTTAAATAATTAAATTAAAAAAAAAAACGGCTTACCTCGGTGAAAAGCCAAATATTCGGAGTTAATGTTTGACGAAATAATTCCCAATTGCGTGTATAACCAAGACCAGAAGTGATCTCGTTGTTTTGTTTCCAATATTGATCGAATGAGTCCTTCATCTCTTCTTCAAAGCGTAATGGATTGAAATATTGTATCGAGCCTCTAACATACCTCATTTTCTTTATACCAGGTGTGGTATAAGGAGTCCTCCTATATTTTGATTTCATCAGTCGTCTTTGGGGTCGTCTCTCCGGTTGCTCAACCTCAGAAACATCCTCCTCATTTGCACAATCATTTGAAGAAATTGGAGAATGATAGTATAAAACATTTAATTCAGTATTATCGATGTTAACATCTCCATCTCTATCATTCTCAAAGCCCCCATCATTCTCAAGACCAACATCTTCATTGCCACTGGCCATAACATTAACATCTCTGCCATTCTCAAAGCCAACACCCTCACTGGTAACCCTATCTCCACCTCTACTTCCATTTCCTGCCCAAGTTGATTGTTGTGGAACTAACCTTTCGATGATGTTCATCATTTTATCAAGGCGCTCAATCACTATCTTCTCTAATTGAGAATATTGAGATTTCACTTCCCTGTCCATTTTTTCTATTTTCTCCTCTAAAACTTTAAGCTTATGTAGCACCCTAGGGTCATCGACAAGATGGCTAGCCTGTGGCCGCATGGACTCGTCAGCGAGAGGACTATGAAAAGGCATAGATCTAGATTGGCCCATTGGAGAGCTAGCATGTTGAGGTCTAGACTCCTCACATCGAACATTCTCATGCTGAATATTTTCTACTTCGGTCAGATCTTCCCGTTGTACTTCCTCAGTGGACACATGCAAACGAAGGAAATTCCGACGGCCTTCCAGATCGGCATACCATACGTTCTCCCAAAATATGCTGCTAAGTTCATTTTCTAGTATCATCATCCACTGATCAATAATGACATCGGATTCATCGTCATCAGGAACAAAGCTTTGCATGTACGCAGTTTGCTGCTCCCTTGGTGTTGGGGTAAGAATACTTCTTATATCCTGATAATTAAGCACTTTGAATTAGTAACCTATGAATCAACAACTAATTTAACATTTAGAAAACAAAATTAACTTCTTTGAAACACCAACCTTGGTATCTCCGACCCTTTGTAGAACGTCTTCCAACGTTGGAGCCTTTTTCTTTTTAAAATTCGTTTTCCAATGACAAATCCTCGGCACTGGTTCTATGACATCCTTCTGAACCGTTGCAAACTTTGGAGTTAGGGCTGGGATGCATTCGAATGGAAGAAGCTAAACAATTGAAAAATCAAGGTATATGTTAGAAACGGTCTAAAATAAATTACATGTCAAAATTTTATGTTCAAACAAAATATACTTACCATCAACGGTAATATAAACCCAGGACATGCCCACGTTGTCTTTTTCTTCTCAAATGCATTTGCTGACTTTTCGGCAATGTTCAACTTTTGGACATGAATGAGCAAATAATGGAACGAACGTCTTCCCCACGGGAAGGTGCGACACCGATCTAGATCATCGACAATTTGGACAAGTCCATCCGCAATCTGTGTGTCATCCTTTTCATGAGTAATCAAGACTGAACACAAAAAGTATAACATAGCCATCTTCAACTTATCTTCTTTTCGAGTCGAACTCTGTCTTTCTCTTTCGCTCGTGTTGTCACCTCGCCTCCTGCTACCGCCCAGATCTTCTTCATGAGGGGTGCTAATCTTTTCCAAGGCTTCCCTAATGCTTCTTAGCGAGATTTTTTTCTCTTTGAGGAAGTTTCTGTTTTTAAATCTCTGGCTACCTATATCTTTATAATCCGCAGGATAAGCAGAGCAATTGAGGCCACTTATTAGAGCATGCTCCATAAGAGAATATCTTATGGGAATTCCGTTCATAACGAACCACATTTCAAAGTTCTTTTTTGTTTCAACCGCACGACATTGTAGCATCCACAATGGTGCTAAACAAATGTCAAGGTGTTCTGGAACAGAAAATAGGTGGGCAAACTGGGAGCTCATGAACCATTCCATACCACGTGGGTAGTCTTTTAACGCCTTCGTCACAACTTCAACCGCATTGGACAACAAACATTTTGTTGTTGTTTTGCACTTGAAATTCATCTTATCTAATTTCAAATGAAAAGTAGGTGGTGGGGCGTCCAAAACCTACAAATGAATTAGATTGCTTATTTGTTAAATTAACAAAATAGACAAAACATTTCTTTTGTTAACTTAAACTACATAAATCTAATAAATAGAAGAAAATAAAAAACACTAACCGGTGTTATCAAGGCTAGTGATTGCGGTGGCATGTTGTCATTTGGTCGTGGCGGAGTCCTGCTTACTGTTTCGGAGTCATTTTCCGACTCCGTCTCTGATGGCTCTAAATATCTCCGCCGTTGGACAGGGCGAGGAGAGGATGCCAGTGAACTACGACCCCGTGCCATAGCTAGAAATGATCCTAAATTCAGAGAAGATAAGGAACTCGTACGTTTCTTTGATTTTACACCTTGAAGATAAATTAATCAACCTCATTGACAAAGAAAGTTTGAGAATTATTTCGAACTAAATAGATATAAATGCATATCTTAGTACATATCTTATAAAAAGCGATGTCACTGTCTGGATTTGAATTATAACTTTAAGTATGATTATTTGTGGGACCTTTTTCTACGTATTGGAAACCAGTTTTTACTAACTAATCTTTTGAAATGACACTAGATGTTCCCTTTTTTTTTTTTTTTTTCCTTTGTCGTGGGTTCAAATGTTCAACTTTTTTAGGATGACATTTATTTTTAGTATAAAATCTAAATTAAGTACTTATTAATTATAAGGATGAGTTGTCATATTCTTAATTGATATAAGCACATGAGTTGACTACAACTATAATAGAAAAATTCTTTTGTAGAATTTAAGTTAGAATGGCAACTAAAAACAACTGCCAAAAACAAACTCACAGAGCTAGCCTTTTAACTAATATAATAAGAGAAAATATATAAAAATATATGATCAAAATAATAAACGTACGTGATAAATTGTGATAGAAGAAAAACGTGAATGAATTGATATATACTATAAAGAAAAGTGAAAATAAGGTTGCCCAGAACCAATATGAGCTTCAAAAAAAAAAAAAAAAAAAAAAAAAAAATCAAAAAATCAAAAAATCAAAAAAATAACGTACTCATGCCTTGCGGCACGCCAAACTAATCAAGTCTTGCAATTTATATAGATCAAATTCTGTCAACTGTAATATCTAAATTTCAAAACAGTCAAGAATGCCTCGATTTAAACTCAGTGAATTAATTATTAGTATAACTCTTCAATTGCTTCAAAAGAAAACAATTAGGAGAAATTTTTACTTGCTTTTATTGTCAACGCCTTCTGTCCTTGGATGATGATCTTTTAGCACTTTTGTTTCAAAAACTTGTTCACTAAAGTTTAGTTCTTAGGTATGTTTGGCATATATATTTGAAGAGGAAAACTTAACTACAAAGACTTTAATTTAGATTGAGAATCTTTTAAATTGGTGTCTGAAAAAAAAAAGAAAAAAAAAATGTGTGCAGATTTCTTAAAAAAAAAAAAGTTAAATTAAAATATTTTTGGAAAACTCCTTTTCAAACCCATATGCCAAACATAAGCTTAGAAGAAGAAGTTGGATTAAGATACACATTGATGGTACTGCCATTAGTTCCCCTTAAAATGCGGTTATGGGGGTTTATTTCATACCAACAGCGGATTCTCTAAGCCTATATTTGATAGAGTGGGAAAATGGAGATAAATGAAATTAAAGTAGGGATTTTAGTGAGGAAAAAAGAATCTTGGTTTGTTTGGTAGAGTGAAAATTAAGAACGAAGGAAGTTGCAAATCCGTCGGTTCATCAATTTTTAATCCTTCCTACAAGAAAAGTGAAGGGAAGACTTTGACTAAACAATTTATATGTAAAATAACTATTATGATCTTAATCATTGTTTATATATATATATATATATATATAGTTTTTTTTTTCCTTTTCTTGATAAGGAAGTTTATAGTCACGGGTATTCTTTACCCGTGATAATAGGAATTTATTACAAATTGGTTTTCATTGAAAACTGAATTCTTACCTTATTAGGCAGATCTAAAAATCATAGAGAATCAATTTCAAAAAAAAAAAAAAAAAAAAAAAATCATAGACAATCATCCAGCACATGATCTTAGGATCACTCTTCATATGCATTCACATGATTCATATTCTTCAGTACTTACGAGAATTGATAGAATAAAATAATAAAACGACAATGTTAGTTGTGTTTGATACCAACTTATACATATGAACCATAAATATTAGTTGCAAATGACAATGTTTTCTTAAACTTGAAAAAAATCAATCAATTTTAATTTGAAAATTACTTCTAAAATCCGTGTTTCAAAGGCATGCTTTATATAACCCTATTATTAATTAGCTCATTGACGCATTGTTTAGTATTTTTCTACTGCATTTTTTTAAAGCTTTGTCACTATCTGGATTTGAATTATAACTTTAAGTATGATTATTTGTGGGACCTTTTTCTACGATAACGACAATTTAAGTATGAAGTTCTCAAAACAACAATTTGCATAGAAACAACAATATCATTTTAACAACGGCATTGTGACAAACGACGACATATATGAAACATATACATTGGGAACACACAAAATATATATAATAATTTTCAGTTGGTTTTTTTAATAAAAAAAAAAACAAAAACAAAAAAAATACAAAAGTAATCTTCTACCCGGCCAAAGAGGTTTTGCAAGATAGTAGAGAAACTTACGGGGAGTGATTGAGTCGTCTAAGACAATGCGGCTATTGTCGTCGTCGTGGTCAGTTAGGTTGGTAAGATACCTGTTGGAAGCACGATCGGACGGGTAGAGGTCTTCAAGAGAAACAAAGTGATTGAGTTTTTTTTTTTTTTTTTTTGGCTGGTAGATTTTTTTTGTGGGGGGGTTGGCTGGTAGATATTTTGGAGGGGGGGGGGTGGGGGGTGGGGGGTGGTGAAGGTTAGGGACGAACAGGGAGGGAGGCAGGGAGGGTGCTTCAGCTTTTTGACTTTTTTTTTTTTTTTTTTTTTGTGGTAGAGTTTTGGAGGGAATATCGATGCATGCATGAGACTTTTAAGTTTCAGAGCTGGGATTAAGGGTCTTTTTTTGACAAGGTGGGGCTTTTTTAGTAATTTTACTTAATCATTGAATTAAAAAAAATAGAAAAGAAAATAAATTTTAAAACAATGTTATATTTGTAGTGCTGTTTCATTTGGAGGTTATATATGCAATTGTTCCGGCCAGTGGCTCATTGTTGGCGAGGCGGAGTTGACGGACACAGTGAAGAGAAAACGAGAAGAGAGGGGAAAATCGGCGGCGTGGAAGGTGATCGGAGTGACGACAATCGGAGAGAAAACGGGCGCCGTAGATCGGAAGTGAGTAGAGAGGGAGGGAAGAGAGAGAGTGTGGGTTGAGGAAGAGAGAGGAGCCGAGAGAGAGAGAGACTGTTGAAATGGAGAGAGAGATAAAATGTGGAGGAAAAAAAAGATATATTTGTTTTTTAATTTTAAAATTTTAATTCTTATAATAATGATATCATCGTTATGACTATTTTTACTGAGTTTATATGACCGGGAGAAAAACCAATCCATTTTTATCGATCTTTTGCATTTATAACTCACGTGGCATGTGACCTTTGTTTTAATTATTTTTTTATTTAATTTCTAAATTAAAAGACTAAAAAATCCCTTTAGTTTCTATTCAATTTAATAATAATAATAATAAAAAACAATAGTCAAATAGATAAATCAAAAGTCAAAATTCCTTAATTTTATTTCTCTCTCACTCAAAGCCAGCAAAGACAAAGGGGACCTTACACAATCCATCTTACTCACTCTCACTCCAATGGCACTGCAGACTCATTCTCATGCCTGGCCAGCTGTTGCCATCTCCAGTGACTTCTCCAGTCACGCCGTTAACTGCAAACATCCCCTCTTCGACACCTTTTCGTGCAATGTCAGCTCTCTGATCTCATCCCCTGCTCCTTTCTCCTCATGCCAACTGACGTGACCGGCTCATCAACTTCTTTATTGTTGGTAAAATATCAACTTCTTTTCTTTTTCTTTTTATTTTTTGATTTTGTAATTTTTGAGATTTTCATAAGCTTTTGAACTTTTAATCAACCTTATACATTTGCACACTGAAGTAGAAGCTTGTGTTTAAACCTGAGGAAATCAAAGTATTGGTGGATAAAGTTTTGAGCTCTATTCTTATGAGCATGAACTCTTTTCCAAGTTGTTGTTGTTGTTGTTGTTTATGGTCATATATACATTTATGTTCCAGATTCAATTTTGATGTTTTTTATTTTTATTTTTATTTTTGTTGGAGGTGTATTGATTATGAGTTCACATATTCAATATCAGTGAGGTAATAATAAATTGGTTTCATCGAAGATTCAAGTTTGAATGATCATTTTTGGGAGTTAAAGACTAGACTCAAAATCTTTCAATTTTCATTTTCATATTTTCAGGAGACTACTGACTACCAAATGATTGCTACCTTTTCGTTCTTGGAGTTCTCTGTTTCCCTTTTAGTTTCAACAAAGTTTTGAAAAGTTGAAAAAGATTAACATTGGTCTTCCTTCAACAAGTAAAATTGGGGAAAACAAAGGTTTGAACTTTAAGTTTTGAACTAGAATGATAAAGTAGAAGATAATAGATAACCATTTAGCACAATAATCATTTATTGGATCCGATTATGCTCGAGATGCAGGGATTTATGACCAATTAGCTTTATATAGTTGAAACTTGAAATGCAAAGATAAACTTCCACAAGTTGTATTTGAGCCGACAAATTAGCTATACAAACTCCGATTCGGATTACTACATTTCAGGTTTATGAAAATGCCACCCAAAACTATACCATTATAATAATTGCGATTTCCTTTGTAACATCAATACTTTGTGTGAAGTTGCTCTAACTAGACTATTTCAATATTGTTGTTTCCTTTAAAGCATTTATCCTTTGAGTGCAGTTGTTTTTCATATTTTAGAAGTTTGTTTGGTAGAAGGGAAATGTGGAAGGAGATATAAGTATAAGTATGGGGAATTAGCGGAAGGATTTTAGAACATATGGTTATTTGGTAGGAACGATTGGAGCAAGGAATGATTTTGTGTGATTGATTGAAAATCCTTCAAGAACCTCAATTTCAATTTCTCTTAATTTGGAGGGATTCTTGGTTGGATGGAACTTATCCGCTTAATCGGACTATGGTGTCCAATTACTTTATTACTTCCCATTATTGAACGAAACAAGGCTAACAAATTACTTTAGGATCCTCTTTTTTGCATCGTTGGTCCAAGTTGTTTGTAATTCTAGGATCCAAACTTTTTTCACTTACTCTCATGGAAATGCATTGTCATCTTTCCATTTGTGGATTTAACTTTTTAAAATTAATTGTCGTGTCATTTTCCCAAATCTATTTATATTTTTATTATTTAATTGTATATTTTGTTTATGTTATTAAGTTTTATAATAAAATATATTGTATTAATATGTGATTTTATATAAATGTAGGTTTTGGACCTCCCATCGCCCATTTTGAAATTGAATACGGATCAAATCAATTTCAAATGCAAAATTACAATCAAGCACTTATTAAATGATATTGTCGATGCTGTGACCAATGCCTTACAGGACCACCCTAATGGCATAGAGTGGTTTAAGAAGTCTCAATTTAGCCACCAATTTAATATTACAGACCACATCAAAGTAACTTTAACCCCATTATGGATGTTACTATCCCGAGCGGCAGTTACAAAAAAGAACTATGAAATGTGGTTCATTTTGAATGGCATCCCCATTAGGTACTTGCTCATGGAGCATGCACTTATAAGTGGACTTAAATATTCTGCTTATCCTGAGGATCCTTGTAGTATAGGAAACAAATTTAGAGAAAGAGTATTTCTCGGAATAAAAAAGATCTCGCAAATTGATGTTTATAAATACTTGGAAGGTATGGTCATCCCTCCCAAGGAGAATCAGAGCAATAGAAGGAGGCACAATAACGAAATCAGAGAAAGAGAAAAAAGAAAGATTGACCCTTCTAAATGATAAGTTGAAGTTGGTTGTCCTATATTTTATGTCTGTAGTCCTCCGTGGTCCAGAAAAACCAAAAAATTGATTACAACCTCTTTAAAATGATTGATGAGCTAGATTAGTATGCCGATTATCCATGGGGAAGAAAGACGTACCAATATTTGATGACTCAGGTCCAAAAGTTAGACTTAGATGCAAAATGGAAAGACGCTTTTGAGAAGTTGACAAGATTGAATTGTCATGCGTTCATACTACCATTGATGGTATGTAAATTTTGTGTCAATTATAAGATATAAAAATGTTCGTAATCTAATATATTTTATTGCTTATTAGTATAGCTTCTACTATTTGAGTGTATTCTTGCCTTAACTCCAAAGTATGCTGAGATTAGAAAATATGTTAAAGGACCGGTGACAAGAATTTGTCGATGGTAAACAAAGTTTCATAGACAACAAGCTCCACCGTTGGAGCAAATTCTACATACAGTTGGGGATAACACGGTTCGTCTTTTGTTTTATTTTGTTTTATTTTATATTATGCATATACGTCTTGATTTGTAGGTTACTAATTTGAAGTACATAAATTTCAGAACATAAAGAGCATCTTTGTCTCAACTTTGGAGGAACAGAAAGCTAGCCACATGAAGGGGTTTGTTCCTTATCATCCGACGCCATTGTGGACAATTGGGCAACCATCCTAGAGTCTAGAACAAGCATCTTTTGGGAGGACTTATTACATGTTGATCTAGAAGGCCGATGTAACTTCCTTCATGGTTATGGTGAGAAAGTTCAAGGAAGAGATAGAGAGAAGCCTGATGATATTATACATGAGCAGTCTATGCCTCCACAGGGTACCACTGCAGCCAAGTAAACCAGGTCTCCGCTATCTAACCCTACTATCAATGAGTATATACCTCCACAAGCTAACTCTCATGCTAACAATTCAATGGTGCTACGTGAGATTCAAGCTCTAAAGCAGACAATAGAAAATATGTGCACCGAATATGAATCTCAGTTTTCACAATTAGAAAAATTTATAACCTAGAATAGTAACCGCGTTGATATACTGACAAACATTGCGTCAAGATTTGTTCAGCAACAATTAGAGACTTGGAAAGGAGGAGATCGAGGAGAAAGCAATGGAGGTGGAGGTAAGCATAGTAGAGGTGTTGATGTTAGAAGTAATGGAGGTGGTGATATTAAGGCTCAGAATATTATATGTGCACCGACAGTTGCTGTGACTACTATATGTGGAGTTGTTGAGGTTGACTCTAGTAGAGGAGGAGGTGAAGTTGACAAAAGTGAAGGTAGATGTAAGAATAATGGAGGTATTGGTGACATAATAAACGGAGATGGTGACTTTGAGGTTGAGGATGTTACAAATGCACCTCCAGATGTTTGTTTTGACACTGAAATCAATGTAGAAAGAGACATGAAAGATTCTCACCTCAATGAATTCTTTTGTTAGACTCCGATTTGTTCGAGTGATGAGGATTGTGAAGAAGATATTTTGGATGTTGAGTAAACCAAGAGACGACCTCAAAGACATCTAAAGAAGTCAAAATAAAAGAGAACTCCATACATTGATCCCGATCCAAAGAAAATGATGTTTCATAAAGGGTTAATCAAAAAATTCGATCAATTGTGCCTACCGGATAGTATGCGAAAATCGTTTGAAAACTACAAGAGTTCAGATCCGAAGCCCTCATTTACTTCTGATCTTGGGTTAACACAAGGGTGAGATTTCTTTGATAAGATAATAACTGAGCAGTTTTGGCTTTTAAGTGATGTAAGTGATTCTCTACTAAATAATGCTATATTTAAGCTTTTTTTTTTGACATTTTTTTCCAGCAAAAGATTTTTAATTCATACTACATTTTTTTATAGCACATAGAAGAAGTCATATATGGAATAAGAAAAAGACAGTCCAAATATCGAGATGTCATCAATCAAGATGTCGTTATTTTGGATGAGATCTTTGACCAATTATTGGTGATGAATGTGATGAAGATGAGATCATAGATGATTGTTTCATGACATACGTGATAGGCAACATCCCCAAAATGAGAAAATATTGGAATGGTGCCAATGCACTTTACTTCATACTTAATTTATATGACACATTGGACACCAATGTCACCAAAAAAGAAAGGGGAAAACATTGGGGTGAAGGTTGATTTGATAATTGCAGAGCTGGTGATTTTTTATTGCAATTGAAAATGTTACGAGAAAGTAAAGATTGATAGATTCATGGAGCCCGTGCAAAAGATGATTCCCTTAATACTTCAAAAATCTGGACATTTCGGCTATCTTGATCCTTCTCCAAAGTCCTATAGACACCCACTCAACCATCCGCAGAATGAGAAATCTTAAGTGTACTTCAAATATTTTAATGTTTTAATTTTTATTTATAATTACAAACACTAACAAATAAATTGTTTAAAACATGGGAGATTGTGCCATATATGCCATCAAATATATCAAGTTCGATAAGCAGGGGTACAATTTTGAATTAATAAATGATGAGATGATCAAATTTTATAAAGAGAAAATGACAATCAATATTTATCATAATGATTGGGTTCCATTAATACTTTATATATGTATTGGATTTTACTTTTGAACCAATTTTATAAGGCATGTCTTGCATTTATAACATAGCCAAAATTTATTCTACACTATTTTTTTCAGGGTTTAAGTTATGGTGTTTGATTAAAATAAGTTATTATGGTGACAAAATTTTTTCTCATAGGCAGTCCGGGTAAAAAATGCATGACCAGCATAGGCGGTCAGGTCAGTTCAATCGGTCCGAAAGACCAAATAAAAAACATAATACTATTTCGGTGTCATGACTGGCAAGACCAACAAGATCGCTAGTCAGTTCGGGTTAAAAAATTCCTGACCGGCATAGGCGGTCAGGCCAGTCCGACCGGTCAAGAAAATCAAGTAAAAAATATCATACTATTTCGGTGTCATGACTGGCAAATTGCCACCGGTTCAGATAAAAAATTCTTGACCAGCATATGCGGTCAGGCTAGTCCGGTTAGTCTGGAAAATCAGATAAAAAATATCATACTACTTTGGTGTCATGATCGGTAAAACCAACAAGATTGACACTGGTCCGAGTAAAATAAATTCCTGAATAGCATAGGCGAGCAGGACAGTCCGGCCAGTCCGGAAAATCAAATAAAAAGCATCATACTACTTTGGTGTCATTACCGAAAAAACTGACAAGATCACCCCGTTATGGGTAAAAATATTCATAACCGACATCGGTGGTCAGGCCAGTCCAGTCGGTATAGAAAATCAGTTAAAAAACGTCATACTACTTCGGTGTCATGACCAACAAGACCAGTAAGACCGCCAGCCGTTACGTTATATTAATCAATAATTGACCGTAAGTCAATTTTACTGATTTACTACTTAATATAATTGAATAGGAAAAAAAAAAACTTATTAAAAAAAGGCTATTTAGCTAATTAGATTATGTGACATTTTTTAATCACCTAATCTAATATATGGCACAATTTTTTTTTTTTTTGAAAAATGGTCGTTTGTCTTTTTTTAGATATGGTCAATTAGTGATTAACTATGAAAATTATTGATTGACTAATGATCAATCAATGATTTATTGTCAAATTTAGTGATTTACGTTATATGTAATCAGTAATTGATCGTAATTCAATCAATGATTGACTATTACGTGACCATTCAAGAAAATTAGTTAACCATTTGAGAAACACTCTAGTCGATCGAGAAAAAATTTGACCTAGAAGAATGACTCGATCATTCAATAAATAGAGTATACGGATCACGAATAATTCGATTAGACTGAGATAATCGTCTTTAGTAGACTCTACAACCAAACGAATCAGTCTATAATATTGAATGGACCAAAAAGACCGACATGATTGTCACAATTTTGTCATAATATTCTTTTTTAAAGAGGGTTTTTAATATTTATTTTAATATTATTCTAATTTTTTTAGTGTGACAACAATATCTATTTTAATATTATTCTAATTTCATTAGTGTGATAAAAAAAGTCTTAAATCTTAAGTCATGAGTAATATTATTAATTTATACAACGTCATATAAGGTAAGCGAGAAGATTGATCTGTTCTTTTACTTAATGGAATACATGAGTTATGAATATACAACCGATAGTTTAATCGAGATAACTGTCATTAGTAGACCATACAACTGACCTGTTTGGCTCCATAATAATGAGAGGACCAAGAATAATGGTTAAGCCACCCAAATATTTTATTTTACCCTGATTGGCTGTCGGTCTTGCCGGTCTTTGCGGTCATGACACCAAAGTGATATGAAAAGCTTAATGATTTTTCAAACTAGCCAGACCAGCCTAAGCGGTTAAGTAGGTTAGGTAATTTTTTATTCGTGCTATTGGTCTTGTCATTCATGACACAAGAGTGAAATGATGCTTTTATAACTGGTTTTCCAAACTGGCCAGGCCGGCCTGAGCGGTCAGGTGGGTCCGAGATTTATTTACATGGAAGGATTATCGATCTTTTCGATCATAACACCAAAGTGTTTTTACATTCTTCATTGGTTTTTCAAATCACCTAGACCAGATAATTTTTTTAATCTGGACCGGTTGTCGGTCTTGTCGGTCATGACACCAAAGTGATATGATACTTTCTTAACTGGTTTTGCAAACTGGTCAGACCGATCTGAGTGGTCAGGTGAGTCTAGTATTTATTTATATGGAAGGATTATCGGTCTTTCCAGTCATGACACCAAAGTATTTTTACATTCTTTATTGGTTTTCCCACTCACCCAGACTAGGTAATTTTTTTTACCTAGACCGGTTGTCGGTCTTGCTGGTCATAACACCAAAGTGATATGATGATTTATTAACTGGTTTTCCAAACCGGCCAGACCGGTTTGAACGGTCAGGTGAGTCCGGTATTTATTTACATGAAAATGTTGTCTGTCTTTCCGTCATGACACCAAAGTGTTTTTGTATTTTTTATTAATTTTTCCAATCACCCAGACTAAGTAATTGTTTTTTACCTGGACCGGTTGTCGGTCTTGTCAGTCATGACACCAAAGTGATATGATACTTTCTTAACTGATTTTTCAAACCTGCCAGACCGGCATGAGCGGTCAGGTGGGTATAATATTTATTTACATTGAAGGGCTGTCGGTCTTTTCGATCATGACACCAAAGTGTTTTTGTATTCTTTAAATATAAATATAAGAAAGTAAAATTTATTCAAATAAAAAATCGATAGCATGTTGACTTATTTTAATTAAACATTAACACTAAGGTCCCTGCAAAAAAGAATTAAAATGATTTCAGTCACTACAATATCCAAAACATAGTTCATCACTACAAACATAATTCAACTACTAATACAAGAGATCTAGTCCAAAATCTTTAGTAAAAATTAAAAATAAAAACACGGTCATCTTTTATGAAAATCTAATTCGATCAAATTTATTCAAAGGGGGGATGTCAATTCTGAGCTCTCATGAAAAGTTGCTTGACAAGATCGCTTGATTTTGCCTTTCCGATGTTCTCTAATAAAAGGAAATCTGGTTTGTTGAAGCCTCCTACATTTTTTTTTTGATGAAATCAGGAGGCGATATTTTTGCAGTCCTTATGTCATCTAGGATAACCCACACTGATGAGCTCGGGACGAGATACATAGTTTGGACATAAGCCAATGCCCATACCTCATTTAGATAGTATTTTGAGTATAAATAATGCATTTTATCCTTACCTACTCGGAATGCTGCAAGGGCATGAACACAAGGAATTTTGTCAATATCAAATACTTTACATGTGCAGGTTCTCCTTCCTAGATCAACCAAGAAACTGCCATTCAATCATGTGACATAATACTCGAGTGTAGTACTGTTTAGTTCTTTCGCAGTCAAGATTGTGGAATTTTTGTATCTTGTATGCGATGTTTTCTCTACCATTGAAGTTAAGCGTTGTGAAGAAGATCCAAGACTCGACTCCTTACGGTGATTGTTGAACCATTCAGAGATTTTCTCTACAATTGAATCAATCAAGGGCAACAAAGGATATGTTCTTGCCTTCTTTAACACACTTTTAATACTCTCGGCACCGTTAGTAATCAAGATGTTGTAATGTGATCTTGTGAAGTGGCACCTAGCCTATTTTCTAACATCTACATGATCATCAAGATATTCTGCGGCTGCAGGATATCTATTCTTTAGGTAATCATAGAGTCGGTTGAACTTGTGCTCAGAATATGCCGCAGCGACTTTCATGAACTTACTTGCGACGTTATCTTTAACCTTGACCTTGTCTGTACCCTTTCCGACTCTAACACGAGATCCTCAGTGAACACATGATTTGATATTTTGAGAGAGATGTCATGCACAAAATCCATAGTGGGACGTTTTATATACCTTTTCAACTGCATTGCAGATGCTTTGGTGCCTATCAGAAATGATGACCAGCTCTTCCTCATTGGGTATGAGCTCCTCAAGTTTCGTCATAAACCATTTCCATGAGCTCCTTTTCAACTGCATTGCGGATGCTTTGGTGCCTATCAGAAATGATGACCAGCTCTTCGTCATCGGGTATGAGCTCCTCAAGTTTCGTCAGAAACCATTTCCATGAGTTGTCATTTTCCGAGTCAACCACTCTTCAAGTAAGAGGACATTGATGGTAGTTGCCATCTTGGGCGGGTAGCGACGATCATTGTTCCCTTGTATTTGGTCTTCAAAAAGGTTTTATTAACCGCAATTATCTTTCTCATTGCTTTAAATCCCTCAATGCACGCGCCCAACTCAATGAAAAGGTACTTGAACTTTTGATCTTTGTCTACTACCAAATGTATGACCGTGCTGGGGTTCATTAACTTTATCATGTGCAAATAGCTAGGTAGAATCTCGAAACTGACCTCTGGCGCACCCCTAACATCACTTGCTACTTTTCATTTGCCCCTCCAAGATTTGAAGTAGGATATTGACACGCCACGATTTTTCATCATGTCTATCACTCTCCTCGGGGTAGGTGTCTAAAGCTGGCCTAGAAACTCTTTTTTTAACATATCTGAAACTAAATTTGTAGTTGCTTTTCTGTTTCTCTTATCCACCGACTAGCAGAGCAAGTATGAATGTTGTAATATGTTAGGAGAGAGAAACGATCTGAGTTCGTGATCCTCACAACACATAGTGCCCACTTGCAATATGGACTGTACATTTCACCGCAAACAACTTTGTGGTTGACTTGACTATTTTATAATCAAAACAAGCTTTCAACAAAGCATCGATTACCAAGTTCTTCATCTCGTTCTTGCTTTCAAATTCCTGACCAACGACAATATCCATATCATCATCAAAACTGAAAGACATAAAAGTGTCATCCATTGTTAATGGTTCACAATGATCGATGACCGGGTCTAGTTTTATGCATGAACATTGTCATTTCGGAGTTGAGGCAGATGCCGTTGTCTCCTAATTAGGGTCCTCCAAGGTAGGCAAGTCTAAAACATCACCTTCGCAGCCTGATGCAGAAGCAGCATTATAAACCCTTGGTGCCTCCATGTCGACGTCGAATTACTCATCTCGATTATTTCCATCATTTTTCATATTGCATCCATCTCCTTCAACTTCAAGTGCTATTTTATCATTGTTATCACTACTTTCAACCTTTTTCATGAGCTCAACGTGTAGCATACTTCTACGTTGTGACGTTTCATTTAGCATCAAAATCATCTAAAATGAGTTTAGGACTTGACGATATTGTACACAAAGGAATGTAACTTATTTTTAATTCCGTACTCTTTTGGTCTACATGAAGCATTTTAAATATGCAATCAATAACTTCAGAATATTTCACCTTATTCGGATCATCTAATAGTACTATGCTCTTGATTTTCTTATTCCTTCTGCACCATTCATATGATCCGTCATCTTTTTCCTTTTATTCTCCATCATATTGAAAAATAAATGACAATCTCTCTCATTTTCCTTAAAAAAAAAAAAACAAAAAAGATTGTTATGAAAGAATTAAAAAAAAAAAGAATGAAAAATTGAAGACTAGTTCAAAATTACCGGACCATCCCCAAAACTACCAGACTGGTCAGGTAGATCCAGTCGGCCAGGCTGGTTCGGTCTGGTCACTGTATTATTCGTATGACGGGATTTTACAAATTTACAGATTTTACAAGACGAAAATTAGCGTATAATAGGTTGAATCATTGTTGTTTTTCTATATTAAGCTCTATAACCATGAATGTCTAACCTTTGAATAACTTTAAAAATAATTTAAATAAAAAATTAGAGGGTTTGGGATGAACTTACCAAAATTTTAGAGATTTTACAAACTTTTAGTACTTCCTGTCTTCTTCTTGTGGTTGGAAATCGATGTCCGGAATGTGAAAATGGTGAAAGATGTTAACCCAAATACAAGGATGGTTGTTTTAAGGGGGGATGATGGAGATGAAAAATGATAGTGAAGGAAATGACGTTTCTTTTCTTTGACAATGGGAGTGGGTTTCTTCAACAAATTAGGGTTTTTATTTTTATTTTTATTTTTTTTATAAGAAGAAGATTGTCCTTTTATTTTATTTTATTTTCCTTTATTTTATTTTTACTTGTAAAGGGTATTTTGGAGAAAACAAGATATTCATTAATAAATGAGACCATCCTTGCATTGTTTTCTCTTTGAGGTCTAGTGTTGCATTATAATAGTAATTTTAATCTTATATTTGCAAAGGTCTCTTTTTAATGTTTGTGGCAAACCCCCTAAAATCTCTCGATGGACTTTATAGTTTGGAGGAACCTCAGGAGAACCTCCCCATTTAAAGGAGATATTTTCTTTATGTATTCATTCTGTAAATAAGTAATTAAAAAAAAAAAAAAAAACTATAGAAAGAGAGAGAGAGAGTGAGTGAGAGAGAGAGAGAGAGAGAGAAGTGGGAGAGAGTTCTCACATCTCTTCACACGAAGGTAATGTAGCTTCTTCTGAAAACAATGTTGTAATGTTCCAATACATTAACAACATTAATAAGTCTAATACAATATAATCTTAATCTTTTATCTTCTTATAATTATATTTATATTTACCTTTTATCTTTATTTTTACTATATTAAAAGAACTTTCAGACTCTTGTTTTTATACACCTTCTTCGTGCGATATGTGACAACAACTTTTATTTTTAATTTTTGTGCTTTTTTTTTTTTTTTTTTTTTTTTTTAATTTTTCATTCCTTCATTAATTTTTTTTGGTCTAAAATTTCATTTTTAAAATTTTAGTTCTTAAAGAATTTTTTTTTTGCCTTTTGGTCCTTTTTTTTTATTAATAATTTTGGTGGCTTTATTTTATTTATTTATTTTTAAGTCCGTTCCATGCACTCCTCTGTTTTGAAGTGACTTTTTTTTTTTTTTTTTTCCCTTTCATTTTTTCTTCCGTTTTTATGCCCATATTATAATTATTTTTGTCAAATGAATCCATACCTAAACATTTTTCTTTTGTTTTCTCGCCCTTAGTAAAACTATTTTTCTCAAACGAATCCATACCTAAATACACATATATATTTTTTCCTACAGCCCTATCAAATACTATTTTATATTTTTATTTGTAATCCCATAATCAATTTTCCATATGATTGACCAGTTTTGTTTTTTTAAATATGCATGGCACACCTATAGTACAATATAGGAGCCAACAAAATATGAGACCCAAATTTCCATGGAAGTCAAATGAACAAGAACAACCTGTCATCTAGCTTTATACCTGCCAGGAGCCTGCAAACTCCGAGTTCGCAGAACAAGAACTACATAAATAGAATCACATTCAATCCTGCCAAAATAGCTTCCCACAATAAAATCCGCCGCCAAGCATCATGCTCAACGTGGAATTCTAAGATGATCAACAAGTCTATATCCCAGCCAATTCTCTCTCAAAAATCAAGCTTCCAATTTCACCACCAATCCAAGATATATGAGACTAGTAACCATATCATCCTATAATAAAAAGTTACATGTACCTGAGTTTAAAGGAAAGTTTAGCGTACCATGACGTAAACTTCCAAAAGTAAGAAAAACACCCCCCCAAAAGGTGGAAGTTTTTACTAAAGAGGGCTTAAAAAAAAAAAAAAAAAAAAAAAAAAAAAAAAAAAAAAACTGTGACTAAAGAGGAGGAGATGATGTCTTATATACAACAAAAAGATCACCAACACCTCCTTTTGTAAACCACCTATACAAGGCTTTGAACCCATGTTTTGCTTCCTTCAAAATACAAAAAAAGTAGGTTAAAAGATAAAACCAAACACCTTATCCCATCTTTTCTTTCTGATGGCTCTCTTTTTCATCCTCTCACTCCTCTGTCTCCATCACAGCATCCATCTCTTCATACTTCACTGCCACCAAGAACCTTATGAGGACCTAACAAGAGGCCAAAGAATCAAGTTAGTCAATCAAAACTCTTGAGAGCAAACATAATTACCACGAATAATTAGAGTAGTGGCCGTTTTCTGATCACTCCTTAAAAAAAAAAAAAAAAAACCCCAAACTTCTAATGTGGCCGTCTTTTGTTATCTTATAATCATCACTAGTTGACCGTTCTATCACGACTGATAGTATATCACTAATGGACCGATAATGGAATTGATATGTTATTAACTGATTACCAAGTAGTTAGTTATTGATCCTAAATATAAAATACTCTAAGATATTTGTTGATAAAAAAACTTAAAAGGGCATTTCCTATAAATGATGAACTAAAAAAAAAAAAAAAAAAAGGTTTCTAAGTACCTGTTTTGGGTCATAAACAGCATATTCATTATACTCGAGAGGACTATCTTTGTGCTCTGATGGGACCAAACGACCACAAGGAACTTTGATGTCTCCTTCCCAAGTTTGGTGCTCCGATTCGTCTGTTTTCTTCTTTCCTAAGCCATTTACCCCCATTTTGTTATCTTCCAAAGCCTTTGTATCCTATTTCCAAAACATAACCAAAAACTTAACCAATTTTCCTCATTTATATATGTTGAAGGTAAATTTTGGGACAAAACAGTTGAAAAAGATTTTTACCTCTGGGGTGCTCTTTACTTCTATAATGTCCTTTCCTAGAGAAGCCACAGCCAAAACCAAGAACCCATCCGGCCTGTCCCCCACAGTGAATCCATATCTGGCTGCTTCCGCCGCAGCATCGGAACAAACTATGGCCCTGCCAAACTGTTTAATGTTGTTCTCATTATTGTTTGTATGATAAGGCCTAAAGAATTTGCATTATTGTAATCTCTATAAAAATTACCATTCATATAACTTTTCAAAGCTATGGCAAAAGAAAATTACCATGTATCCCGGGACCGGCAGAGCGCACACTGATGGCAAGAACCCTTTATGCAGATGCCTCAACATGTTTGAGCTTCTCGAGCCTGCAAAACATGAAATTCACGAAATAACTGGGAAAAAAAAAAAAAAAAAAAAAAACTTAATCCGGAAGCAACGAAACAAGCTTAAATGAGTAGCCTACCACACCACAGGAGCATTTTGTTTGGTAGTTTCTTTATTTCTTCAAAGGAAGGACAAGCCTTTGGTTGAACAACAAATATGTTATCTATCGAAACACCGTAATCCTGACAAAGCATTAAAGGATTTATAATTGTTTTTTGGTTCGTTATCCGGTTGCAAACTTGTTCATAAAGTAGCTTTTGTACTAACAATATCACCGAGTTTAACAGGTTCATAAGTCTTCTCCAGGTAATTCACTATCATCTTGTAATCATTGGAGTTCTTCTCCAGCGGAGAGATTGAGCATTCCAGTTTATTGTATCTGTCGGATACGGGGTCGTCAAGGGTAGAGCCGCTCATATCTCCTATAAGGCTCGAAGCCACGGTTATGTCTTGGACAGTTTCAAAAGCAGATGCAGCCTACATGGCAAAGACGGTGAGATAAGCACCAAAAGAAGTGGACAAATACAAATATCGTTTGTACAAGAAAAGCAAACTCGGTCTTGGTCTCACTGACATGATCTGCAAGTTCCTGAAAATCTCTGAAAATGAAGGGCCTTGTGGAGTGCATAAGAGTAAACCATTGTTGGCTAAAGTCAGACCAAACTGCCTCGGCTTTTCTCCCGGACTCTTTCATTGATTTCACCGTTTCAACAAACTTCAGGAGAACCTCCTCACCTGAAGGAGAGATTTTATTTCGTAATCACTTTAAAAAGAGCAAATTATACATAAAGAGAACGAGAGAGAAGTGGGAGAGAATTCTCACATGTCTTCAAGTGGACATCAGAAACCACTCCTATTGGTAGGTCTGGTGAGTCCAATCCCAACTCCATCAAAGCATATCTAGATTCAAGATGCAAGAGTTTTAATGCAAAAATGAGGGGGTATAACACAAGAAATGACTACGAGATTCAAGTACGGTATAAATGAGCCGACATACTTGTAAATCTGCTGACTGCACAGGACCTTCATCACATTTGCAACAAACGGTTCAAGCTTGCAATGTGCAACCGCAACTCCTTGCTGCCGAAGGCCGAGAGCCCCATGTCTTACTTCTACTTCATCAGCCTAATTTGGTAAAAGAGATCCGTTACATATCTCTAAAGAGCAAGATTCAAAAGGAAACCCTGAAACTTCACCAAAGAAAAGGAAAAAAGGACGAGTTTTCTACCATGTCTATTGGATAGAACTTCAATGGCTTCTTCTGGATCTCCTTTTCTCTCTCCCATGGTTCAAACTCGTTGCCTGTTACTTCCTCGAACAGCCTTACAAACTCCTTCACAGCATTGTCCTCATCCTCCCATTCTTCGAGCCTTTCCTCCGCGTTTGGATCATCGCCAACTTTTCCCTTCTTGAAGTACAAGTTGAGAGGCCTTTCGGATACTATTATCAGTTGCATTATACAATATCTGCAAGAATTCAACCTGAAGTCAATAACAAAATACTAAACCAACTCCCACAACTAATTAAGGACTTGATACGCATATATATATATATATATATATATAGTCGTATGTATATATATTACTGATTCATTCCTCTGCCAAGATCACAAAGGGAAAATGCACAGTTGTACAACAAGCCATCTTTCTCAAAGATTTTCCCTCCTTGCTCTTGCAACTTGGTGTCCTTGTACACTCCTCTCTTCCCATAAAGCTTGAGCTGTGCGCACACAACACGAGCACAATGAATAAAGCAGTAAAAGGAACTTGATTTCTCTCACATACTATGTTTAGAGCTCTTAAGAGTGAGACTCATACTTCAGCTGATAATGATTCAAGTGCTTCTTCACTTGATTCTTGTTTGTCCCATGGTATTCCTTTTCCATCCACAGAAAGATCGGAGACTATGTCGTAAGCTTTGAGAGGCTGCGGTTCTTGTTTCTCAATGCTGTCTATCAACCACTCCTCTCTCACTACAGGTATACCTCTATCCCTGCACCAAAAAAGAATTGCATTCTCAGGTGACATCATCTCGCGGATTCGAACTTTTCCAAGGTATCAAGTGAACACAAACAAAATTTTCTTCTGCAACACAAACAAAACACGGTTTTTTTGATATTTCATATTGCTTTACTCACAATGCTTCTGCAAGCTTAGATGTGCCACCGCGCTCCCTTTCAGCACTAGAAGCAACCAGACAAGTCACACCTGCAAATAATTGCATAAGAGCACTGCTCCAAAAGGACGACATCTAAAAAATCAATTCACTAGAATCCGATTTTATTATTGAGGTGACACAAAGTACCTATTACAGAGTTGGAAACTTTCCCGCCATGTTTCTCGATCTCTTTTTTCCAGTATTGCTACAATCATCACCAGCAGAAAAATGATTACAAACTAATGATCAAAATCTCAGTATTGGAAATACTCGTACCACTAGGAATATTGACATACATGGGTTCGAGAGAGACGGCCCATCAGTGAAATAACCATTCCTTTGAAAGGTTTATCGGTGATCATCATGTTATTGTGAGGCCGACGAGTTGGGTCTTGATATTTCTTTAACAACTGACACAAGAAATGCAATAAAACCGCTTCAAATCTAACTAAAAAAAGAAGAAAGTTCGGAAAAAATTGCTCAAGTAAATTATGGAGTCCTACAGCTGCAATAGGAGTGTCTAGCACAGAATCTGATAATTTGATGGGTTCTTCTTTCCTTGGTGGATCTCTTGTGCTGAAAGTGCAAGACGACCACTCGCTGTACGATCCGGTACAAGAGTAGCGTACGCCATTGTACTCTAATGTCCCACCACAAACCGGACACTTGTCTACTATCCCATAGAAAATCAAGTCTTGGCTGTTTCAGGCAAATGAGTTCATGGCAACATCATAAAACAGACTTTGATTTACAGAAACATTTGCTGTCGTGAGTTTCAACAACCACAGTACTGCAATACCGACATTCTGCTTAACACTTGTCCATCTTTTTATATATGTCAATATATATATATATATATATATATGTCCATCGAGATATATATAATATATATATTACGGTAATTGTCAGTTCTGTAATGAGTTCGGAGCATATTGAAATACTAACATTCTGCTAATTAACATTGTCTATATAACGTTTATGTCTAGGATTTATTAGTAATACCGCATGTCACTATTTTTATTATCATTTTTTTGCCAAATGCCAGCCACCAATGTCGTATAAATAAGTTATGTCTCCATCTACAACTGAAGTCGTGTAGATGAATTCGATGCTTCTGCATTCGACACTATCACATGGCAAAAGAATAAGATAAAATAAAATAAAAGTCCAGTTGGGTCCAGCGTCGGAGCCAAATTAGTGAAACTATAGGGTTGCACATTAAAAACATAGTTTTTTAGGGACTTATAAGGGACATGTAATCAATTTTTTGCGGGAAAAAATGAGAAAGATATAAAGTTTCTAGGCATAAAATTGGAAAAAAAAAAAAAAAAAAAAAATCACTTGAGACACCCCACTCGGTCATGGGTGGTTCCTGGTTGGGTCGGCACACCAGACGTTTTTATCATTGCATTTGTTGATATTAAAAGATTTCATAAATACGTCATTAATGCCCAATCAGTATAAAACAATTTCCTGTTGAGTTGGGGTTGGTTTTTCTATAAATTTACTAACGTGACATGACACTAACATAGGAAAAAACTATACTTGAAAACACGCTTTTTAGTGACAAGTATATATAATAAAAATAAATAAAGCATCTAGAGCTAACAAATATTTATACTTGAAAGTATACTTTCATATATAAAAATATATATGTCAACTAACCATTTGCGGATAACGGAGCTCTCAGAGCCAGAGGAGTCAAGGCCATTGGCCTCCAAAATCTGGCGCATTTGATCAACAGAGAGGTGTTCATTGATTGCTTTACAGAACTCCTCGTACTCTTCAGTTATATCAGCAGCAGATTTCCCACTCTGATGGCCGTTTTTGTCGTTTTCGGATTTCGGCTTCTTCGGTGATTGTTCTCCTTCTTGTGCTTTGCTCTCTGCCTTCTGCTTCCTCGTCATCACTTTGTCTTCTTCGTGTGCATGACTTTGAGACCTCGTCTCGTGAACCTGCTTATTAGTTCTCAAGCTTTCAGACTAAAATAATACAAAAATATAATGTACTTTTTTATTGTATTTTTGTCACAAACCCTTACTTTTTCACTGAATGTAATTGTGCTTAAATATATATACATATATATTTATATATAACATCACAGATTTTGTAATGTCAAGATACATATGGGACATGTTTGTGGAGATCTTGTAAGCTTAATAACAGTAGATTTTTTTTTTCTTTTATTAATTTTTAATTATTTGATATTAAGAGTAGACTAACCCAAAGTGAGATTTCAGAGATCATTGAAAACTATATTTGTTCCCTCAAAAAAAAAAAAAAAAAAAAAAAAACTAATTTTGTTATCTTATCAAATATTTTAGTGCTCACTCAACATAATGATATATATATATATATATATATATATATATATATGCATTTGGTCATTACTCAAAACAAAAGGCAATACAAAAATTAAATTTTCTTCTAGGTAATTGGTTTTTGGAAACTCATTTAAACTTAAACATAACTTTCTAATACAAAGTATTGCTTTCAGTAGCTCTTATTGCAAGCTTTAGGCACAAAATTAACTATGTTTCTAGCAAACAAATAAATAAAAAGTAAGGAAAAAAAAAAAAAAATCTAACAACACAAAACAAACAAGAAAATTAAGAGCTAACCTTCATCTTTGAGCTCTCTTTGTACTTTCTCAAGCTAAGAACAATCGGAGACGAAAAAGTTTTCCCAGAATTAGAGTAACAATATTGGTCTAAAACTCCAACAAAGGTGTTATATGAAGATATATTCCTGTTTACTTCACCAACGATAAACTGTCCAAAACGACACGTACATGCAAGTGCTAGGCTTCCCTGTCTGTCCCACAAAACGACATCTGTCTCCTGCTTTGACACGTGGCCATCTGGGTGTTTTTCCTTGTCTAGATCGTTGACAGGTGGCAAACTAGCTAACCGAACAATGTGGTTACAATCTATTATAATTCCTCGTCCCATGCATTGCCTAGCTTTGTGATTCGGTGTCGTTTTGGAGTACAGCAGTTTCATGCAAATCCAAATCTAATTATTTTACATATTAGGAAGGCGCAATGCATTTTTACTGTTCATCTGTGATCAGTCTTTTAATTGATAAGAATACCCATTTGTTTTTGGCATAATCTCTCTCACGCTTGGTTCGTATACTTGTTATTGTTGTGCTTCAACTAGGGGTTGAAGTTGGAAATGAAATAGGTCATAAAAATCTTATATATAAAGCTGAGGAAGTATATGCACGTGTCTTCATTAGGAGAAAAAGAAAAAGGTTAAAATACGTGTCTATTTCTCAGTTGAGAAAAATATATAGCACGTGAACAATGAGACCACGATCCTTGAGCCCAATGAAGAAAACTACCGTAGGCTTAGAAACTTGCCATCTGTTTCAATGAACGTACGTTTTATACATGTGTTGAGTGAAGAATAAAGGAAACCCAGATCTTAGACACGTGTTTTATACACGTTTTGCACTGTGAATCTTCTTTTTAAACCCAGATTTGCTTGCTCCTTTTCCCAACCATCATCTTCAATCCTTGTGTACGTTTGATTACGCTGCAGAAATTCCCAAAGGTAAGTCTGTGTTGGGACTTTGCCCCCCCTCTTTTTTTCTTTCTTTCTTGCTCGTGTTGTGTCACTTTTTTTCACTCTTCATCCTCGTGCTTGCATTCATGAAGGGGACAAAAAAAAAATCAAGATGAATTAAGATCACCGACAGTTAGTTGAAGATCTTGGTTAGATTTTTTATCAACTATTATATATATATATATATATATATTTTTTTTTTTTTTTGAGAAGGCAGGAGTAATTGTTCCATCCCATTTTTTGATGCTATGGAGATGAGGATAATGAAGAAGATATTCAGGGCCAATTTTTAAAACTCGGCTTCAAAGCAAGAAATTCAGCATCCAAAGAGAGATTAAAAAGAGAGATTTACATTTGAATTCACAGATAAAAATGGGATAAAACACGTGAGACAAATATTAAAGACTGATCGACATGAAAAATGGGCCTCAATCATGGAAAGAGTTGCCCAACGAGAGAGATGGAGAAACTAAGAGAGTGTACAAAGAGTGGTATGAGTAGAGAGTGGTTCTGAGATAGATTTTAAGAGAGAAGAGCAAGTGAAGAAGGATATGTACGCTTACAGGGGTGGATGGGTTGGTAAGGGTGACTGATTTTGTTAGTTTCTCTTCTTAGTTCATCTGGATTCAATTTTCGTTACTTTTTTTTAAGCTTCGTTTCAACTTTGACTGTTGAAGTATTGATTTGATAATAACAGGTAATTTTCTTTTCTTTGCATTTTTTCTTCTTCTTCCTTATGTCTCCAGTTCTCGTCTCTCCCAATCCTCTGTTTTTTTCACCCTTTCTCCGTTTCACATCTCTCCCCCACCCCCACCCCACCCCACCCCACTCCACTTTTTCCTCTGTTTCTTTTATTTTTATTTTATTTTATTTTATCTTTTTCAGATGCTTCTTCTCTCTCTCTTATCTTTATTTTCCTTTCTTTCTTCTGTCAATAGTAGTGTCAAATGAATTTCCATTAAGAAAAAAAACTTGATAATTTCTCTCTCTCTTGTTTTTGTCTCAACTCGTGATTTTTCAGGTGTGAATTCACTAATTTCTATTTATCTTTTGATTTTTATTGAAATATAAAATTATTATTGGTCTACCTCTCAAAAATTTAAGTCATTAGAAGATGAACCAATAATAGTTTTAAATTTCAACACTCCTCCTCACTTGCAGGCCAGACAATAGATAAACATGCGAACAAATATTAATTTGAAAATTCAACACAAATTACGAAACATATTAAAGGCCCAACACGTAATGATAATAAATGGAGTTTAATAGTGCAATTGCAGGGGGTTCGAAATCAGGACCTCCTTCTCTGATACCATATTAATAATGACGAGCACAAAAGAGAGAAGAAGAAAATGCTTTGTGAACTTGTTGTATTCATTCACTTGCCGTGTAATTTATAGGCAGATTACAAGATTCAAATATATATAAAAGTAGGAAACTAACACTTTCTTACATAAATAAAGGTTAAAATATTGGAAAAGATAAAAGCTAAAAGTCTAAAGATTATAAACTAACAAATTTGTTACAGTAACTAAAAGCCTAAAATCTAAAATATTGGTATGTTATGGACTCCTTGATTTCATCCAACACCCCCCATAAGTTGAAGTTGGGATTGAAATCTCAAGAACACCCAAGTTGTGAAGTAGTCGGCGATAAGCGTCACCTCCAAGTGGTTTGGTAAAAAGATCCGCCAATTGGTCGCTAGAATGTTGGTAGGAAGGAGCAATGATACTTGCTTGAATTTTTTCTCGAGTAAAATGATAATCAATTTTAATGTGTTTGGTGTGTTTTTACCAATGTGAATAGCAGCTTGACTATCACAATGAACTGGAATTGGTTGTGGATGGTTGAAACCAAGATCCGAAAGAAGATATTTTAACAATTACAACTTAGAAGTAAGTGCAGCGAGAGAACAATATTCTGCGTCTGCATAAGAACGAGAAATTGTTGGTTGTTTCTTGGTTTTTCAAGAAAAAGGACTAAAGCCTAACTTGGTAAAATAACCAGTGGTGGATTGACGAGTAGTAGGACAACCAACTCAGTCAGAGTCAGCATATCCGACTAAAGTAAGAGAACTAGATGCAGAAAGGAATAAACCTTTACCAATAGTACCTTTTCGATAACGAAGAACCCAGTTGGTAGCATCAAGATGAGTGGAATGAGGAAATTGCATGAATTGACTAAGTGTGTTTACTAAATATTGAATATTAGGTCTTGTTATAGTGAGGTATAAAAAACGTCCCATTAGTCAACGATAGAATGCCGAATCAGGAAAGAGAGTACCATCTTTTGGTCATAAACGAAGATGTTGTCCCATAGGAAAATCAAATGGTCGAGAACCAGTCATACCAGAATCAGATAAGATGTCAAGAGTATATTTTCGTTGACATAGAAAAATTCTTTGTTTAGAGCTAGATACTTTAATACCTAAAAAATACCGAAGATTGCCAAGATCTTTTATGGAGAAAAATTGAGCAAGAAATTGTTTGATGTCAGAGATGGCATCATCATTGTTTTCAATGATAATAATATCAACAACATAAACAAGAACAAAAATAGAAGTCTGATCATGAATATATGTAAAAATACAATATTCTGAAATAGATTGACAAAAACCTAGGCTAATAAGAGTGGTTGAGAATTTAGAGAGAACCATTGATGAGAAGCCTGTTTAAGACCATAGATAGATTTATTTAATTTGCATACACGAGTCTCCCCCTTACTAGAGAATCCGGGGGGAAGTTTCATATAAGCTTCTTCATTGAGATTTCCTTAGAGAAATGCATTGTTGACATCAAGTTGGTGTAGTGACCAATTTTTAGTAGCAATGGAAAGAAGGAGACGAACAGTAACTAGTTTGGCCACAGGTGCAAATGTATCATGATAATCGATTCCTTCAACTTGGGTATAACATTTGGCAACTAAGCGAGCTTTATATCTCTCAATAGAACCATCGAACCGATATTTAATATTGTAGACCTATTAACAACCAATGGGTGATTTTTCTTTGGGAAGTGAACATAAAGACTAAGTGTTGTTTAATTCAAGGGCTTGAATTTCTTTGGCCATGGCATCACACCATTCGGCAGGCTTCATGGCTTGAGAATAAGATATTGGTTCTTGATTTTCAATGACATTTGTTAGAAAGGCACGATGAGAATGGATTAGATGGGACCAAAAAAAAAAAAATTTGCTAGCGGAAAATCAGTTGAGAGTGAAATATGATTACAAAATATAATCCTTGAGATGGCCTAGTGGGTGACGAATTCATTGAGGATGATTATTAATGATAGGAGCAGGTGCCGTTAAAGGAGAATAATTGGAGTGAGTGTCCTAAAAAAATAGATGGAGAATTGGTTGAGCTATCAAGCTGAGAAGACATGAGAATAGACACTAATGAATTATTGGAATAATCAACTAGATTCTGAGGAATAGAATCACTAGAAGAAACATCAGTTGGAACAATAGGTGGTGTAGTGTAGTCAAATGTTCCATCATCATTAATTGGAGTAATGATAATTGAATTTTTTAACGTTGGAGATGGAAGATCATGATGTGGAAAAATTGACTCATGAAAAATGACATCACGAGAAACATAGATTTGATGAGTTTTAAAATCATATATGCGATATCCCTTTTGACCATATAGATAACCAAAAAAAAAAAAAAATACCGGGTTTGGCTCGCTCATCAAATTTATGTTGGATATTCATATTTTAGCAAAACATAAACATCCGAAAACTCGAAGAGATGAATATGGTAAAACAGTTCCAAGTAAAACTTGATCAGGTGATTTATATATAAGGATCATAGTTGGAATTTTGTTAATAAGAAAGGCAGCAGTGAGAATACATTCACCCCAAAAGGAAATAGGCAAGTTCGCTTGAAATTGTAGAGCTCTAGCAACATCAAGTAGAAGCCGATGCTTACGTTCTACGACACCATTTTGTTGGGGGGTCGCAATGCAACTACGTTGGTGAGTAATTCCATTGTCATGAAACCATGTTTGAATTTGTTTAGAAAGAAATTCAAAACCATTGTCTGAACGAATGGTAAAATGTCCCCATTACCAGAGTTGATATGAGAAATTTGAGTTGAATTGATGATTGATTTGATTAAAAAAAATGAATTAACATGTTGAAAGTTTTAGATTTATGTTTCATTAAATAAATCCAAGTACACCTTGAATAGTCATCAACAATAGTTAAAAAAAAAAACGTGATCCATTTTTGGAAGATATAAAGAAAGAACCCCAAATGTCAACATGAATTAATTCAAAGCAATGAGAAGAACAAGATGTACTTTGAGAAAAAGAAAGACGCGGCTGTTTAGCACGCGGACATACGTCACAAATGAAATCTTAAATAATACTTGGAAAATTCTTAACAATGAAATCAAAACGAGACCTGGATGGATGACCAAGGCAAGAATGACATAGGTCAAATTTATTATAATGCGTGAAAGAAAAAGCAGAACTAAAATCTAAATCTACATTTAGATTAAAAAAAGACCATTTCGAGCAATTCCCCGACCAATCTTCTTCTTCGTTAATTGATCCTGAAATATACATTCAGAAGATGAAAAAATTATATCACAATTTGTTGACTTTGTTAATTGTGAAATAGATAACAAATTGAATTTAAAAGATGGAATGTGAAAAACATTCATGAGAGTAAGTGATAATGAACAATGAATTGTGCCTATGTGTGTCACAGGTGCCTGAGAACCATCAGGCAATTGAACTGATATACTTTTATGAACGGTAGAATATGAAGAAAAAAATGAATGAGATGTACATATATGATTAGAAGCACCTGAATCAATAATTCAACAAGCGGATAAACACGTGAGAGCTGTACCTGCCAAATGGACTGATGATCCACCAGATTCTTCTTTGGCTAGAAGTACAAGAAGCTTGTTGTATTGTTCAGATGTTAATTGACTAGCAAAAATAGTAGAAGTGGATGACGGTGGCCCTGATTTCTTCATCTGCTTTTCTGGGAAGCCATGCATCTGGTAGCATGTAGCAAGAGTATGACCATGCTTGTTACAATGTTCACAAAAAGGACGTTGGCGCTTTTTCGAAGGCCGAGATGGTGGTTTAGATGCCTGTAGCACTGCCGAATCAACGGTAGGAGTTGTTCGAATATTTGTTTCGCATTAAACAACAGGTTGAGGTCATTTATACCAAGGTTCTTGTTTTTGTTGAAGTAACGGGTCGAGTCTCCCATCCAAACCTGAACGTAGAATGTTCTTGGGTTCCTTCTTCGTTGTCGGGTCTCGTTATCTTGGTGGGGTTAGCATCATTTCCTCTGCTCTTGAAAATGATTTGTTCTCAAATCAAGTTCATCACCTACATCAAAAGGACTCAAATCAGAAACATTGAAGGTAGAACATACATTATACTCACCAGACAAATCCAGCTTGTATGCATTGTCGTTGATCCGTTCCAAAACTTGGAAAGGTCCATCCCATCTAGGTAGTAGCTTGGATTTCATTTGCTGCGGAAACTGCTCCTTATGCATGTGCAACCAAACCCAATCTCCAGGTTCAAAGACCAACTGTTGTAGCCCTTTGTTGGCTTGCTTCGCATATTGCTCAGTTTTTAGTTTGAGGTTGAGCTTTGCTTTCTCATGAATCTGCTTTACAAGTTCAGGTTTTCTTTTTCCATCTAAATTCACACGCTCAAACAAAGGTAATGGTGATAAATCCAAAGGAGTTAAAGGATTAAAACCATAAACAATCTCAAATGGTGAAAATTTAGTAGCAGAGTGAATATAACGATTTTAAGAAACTCAACATGTGGCAAACAATTTTCCATGTTTTAATGTTCTTTTTAATAATTGCCCGCAACAAAGTAGATAATGTCCTATTTACTACTTCTGTTTGATTGTCAGTTTGAGGATGACAAGCAGTTGAAACAACAACTTAGTTCCTAGCTTAGCCCATAAGGTCTTCCAGAAATAACTCAAGAACTTAGTATCTCTATTAGAAACAATTGTTCTAGGCATGCCATGTAAACGCACAATTTCTTTGAAGAACAAATCAGTAATAAGCATCATCAGTTTTATGACATGGAATAAAATGTGTCATCTTTGAAAATCTATCCACAACAACAAAAATTGAATTTTTCCCACGTTTAGTCCTAGGCAATCCTAACACAAAGTCCATTGAAATATCAACCCAAGGTTCATTAGGAATAGAAAGAGGTGTATACAAACCGTGGGGTTGCACTGGGGACTTAGCTTGCCTACAAGTAATACAACTTCCACAAATTCTCTCAACATCTCTTTTCATATGGCCAATAGAAGTGTTCCTGCAAATGAGCTAAAGTCTTTGAAACTCCAAAATGTCCCATCAATCCTCCACCATGTGATTCCCTAACTAGCAATTCCCTCACAGAGCAATTAGGCACGCATAATTTATTCCCACGATATAGGAATCCATCATGCCTAAAATACTTATCATTTGCGGATTTCTCACAGTTCATACTCTTCTCCCAAATCATGGTCAGTCGCATATAATTCGTTAATTTGCTTAAAGAGTAGAAAGCATTACGTACCCGCGAGAAAGTGCATCTACGACGACGTTTTCTTTATCTTGTTTGTATTGAATGTCATACGGAAACGTCTCAATGAACTCAACCCATCGGGCATGTCTCTTGTTCATCTTGTGTTGGCCTTTCAGGTGTTTCAAGGACTCATGATCCGTATGGATCACAAATTCTTTAGGGCACAGGTAATGCTGCCATGTCTCCAAAGCCCTAACCAATGCATACAACTCCTTGTCATAAGTCGGGTAGCTTAAGGCTGCCCCACTTAGTTTCTCACTGAAGTAAGCAATTGGTCGTCACTCTTGCATTAAAACTGCGCCCAGACCAATACCTGAAGCATCACATTCAATTTCAAATGTTTTATTAAAGTTAGGCAAAGACAATGAAGGGGCATTGGTTAGCTTTTGTTTGAGCAATTGAAACACCTTCTCTTGTTCGTCTCCCCACTTGAAACCAACATTTTTCTTGATTACTTCGGTAAGTGGTGTGGCCAATGTGCTAAAATCGTTCACAAACCATCAATAGAAACTAGCAAGTCCATGAAAGCTTCTCACATCACCTACATTTGTGGGATTCAGCCACTCTTGGATTGCACGTACCTTTTCCTCATCAACCTGTATACCCTGTGTACTCACAACAAATCCTAGAAACATAAGTTTATCGGTGCAAAAGGTACACTTCTTCAGATTAGCAAACAACTTTTCTTTTCTAAGCACATTTAAAATAGATTTTAAATGCACTATATGATCATTCAAGTTTTTGCTATAAATGAGAATATCATCAACATATACCACAACAAATTTTCCAATAAATGAACGTAAAACATGATTCATTAAACGCATGAAAGTACTCGGAGCGTTAGTTAAACCAAACAGCATTACTAACCACTCATACAACCCATATTTAGTTTTGAATGCAGTTTTCCATTCATCGCCCTCTTTCATTCGGATTTGATGATTTCCACTTTTCAAATCAATTTTAGAAAATACACAGGAACCATGCAATTCATGTAACATTTATCTAAGCGAGGAATAGGATGTCGATACTTTACCGTAATGTTGTTGATAGCTCGACAGTCAACGCACATTCTCCACGTCCCATCCTTCTTAGGAACTAATAAAACTAGAACCACACATGGACTCATGCTTTCTCAAACATACCCTTTCTCCAATAATTCACTAACCTGATTTGAAGCTCTTTCGTCTCCTCTAGATTGCTCCCTCATGGTCGTGTTGAGACAAGATCTCAATGAGATTTTGATTTTAAGAACACCGAATATGTCACACGGATTTCCAATCAAGAATTTCCAACAAGAATTTTCCAACAAGAATATGTATTGCACTAAATTTCTTCATTTTCTTCTTTTTTTTTTTTTTTAACTCAATCAGATTCAATGATTCTTTTTTTTTTTGATTTTTTTTTTCAGGTTTCTTTTGGTTTTCTTCTTCTTCTTCTTTTTTTTAATATGCCATGAACATGAATTACAACTAGAACCAGAAATTACAAATTACAAACAAATTCGGAAACATATATATATTTTTTTTGGAACTAATTCGGCCACACACAATCGGCCAGACCAAAAACTAAATTAAATGGGATAGACAAACCTAAGGCTAGAACCGAAACTCTGATACCAAATGATGCGAACCCTGCCAAAAATAACGAGACCCGACAACAAAAAGGAACCCAAGAACGTTCTACGATCAGTTTTGATTGGGAGACCTCGACCCGTTGCTTCAACAAAAACAAGAACCTTGGTATAAATGACCTCAACCCGTTGTTTAATGCGAAACAAGAACCTCGGTATAAGGAAGACGCCACAAACGGTGGTGGAAATCTGTTTGATAAGTCGATGGTGAACGCCACGGAAGATTCCGATAAGTTTGAATAATTCTTCAAAGAACCAAAGAGAAAGAAATCTCACAATTTTACTGAATATAATGATCTGATTTTACAGTCCCTAGACGTCCTTTTAAAGGAACATTACAAGGAAAGTTCCTAAAATGGCTATCTTAAATAAGGCTAAAAAATATAGACTAATTAAGGCTAAACAAAAATAGAAACAATCAGCCCCCTTAGTTGGCTGATGACACATGCCTAAGAAAAAAGGAAAGTAAAAAAGTCAAAGGACTAAAATAGGAAAGTGTAAAGTAACCAATGCGCCCAAATCAGCTATCCTTCCTAGCAAATGCGCCCAAATCCAAATAAGGAAAATTAATAATAATTCAGTTTTGATTGACAAATCTCTTTCCTTTTGTTGTAGCTTGAAACCAGACGAGATGCCAGAAAAGGAAAGTAAGCACATATTCTCCTATTAACTTTCTTGAACCTGAATCATGCTTGTTAAAGGCTGGTCAACCCATTCATCTCCCTTAATAGGCCTCCACGTGCATGCTTGAGCCGAAATCCCTCGAATCAGCCCATTTAATGCATTTCAGAATTTCTTGGCCCGTGCTCTTGTAACCAGTCCAATAAGAACTTGAATAGGATCCGCATTCCACGCTCTTGTACTAGCTATGTCCTCATCAAAATTGATATATTCCATTGGATTATAAAGAAATGGAAAATGGTTTATAAATTTTATCACATTTTAGATGCCGTATTGATTAAGTAAAAGAAATTACAGGTACATTCAGTTTCTATTTTTATTTCACTCTCACATTCCTTAATTAGTCTTCTTTTTTAACCCTATTTTTTTTTTTAATATTTTCCTTTTTTGTTTTCAATATTTTCCTTTCTTCTTTTTTGATTTTCTAGTGTGTGGTAGTAACTGTCTTATATAATTGACTACTCCATTTGTTTGCAACTCTTTTTCTTCGTTGAGTTCGTTTCTATAAGAAAAAATTACTTTCTAATTTCGTATGTCAAATTTAGTGAAGCAGTTTTTTAATCGTTGATTTCAAATTTACAATTCAAACATTAATTTTAAAATTTTGAATCAAATTATTTGGATCAATATATTTATGCGAGATTATGCATGCGGAGCGTGTGTTTTTAACTAGTTGATATAAAGGAAAAGGATGCGTGTTGGCCAAAAAGAAATTAGACAATACAATTGAACGAACAAAAAAATTTTCATTGAATTGAAAGGATGTAACGGTAAAGTATGTAAAAAGTTAAGAATAATTTACTCATGAGCGAATACCATCCACTTCAGTTACTAAAACATCCACAAAGTTCATGAACCAAGAGGCAATTCATTTTTATTCCTATGTTGACCAATTACAGTTTAATTAGGTTATTATTGTTAATTAATATCTCACATTAATGCACGTGCCTTGCACGTGCAATCATTCCCTAATATTTGTGTGTGTGTGTGTGTGTGTGTATGTATAATTAACGGTGGTTTAAATGATGTTCAGCTTTGTGCATGGCCGGGGGATTTATGTTAGCTGAAATGTTTTGTTTTGTTTTTTTGTTTTTTTGTTTTCTTTTAATTTAATTTTATAATTTTTCTTGTTTACATATTGAACATCCCATTAAAATTTTACTTTTTTTTTTTTTTGACTAGAAAAAGAGAGTTTTACTTTCCTGAAAAAGATAGTATACATCTAGATTCAAATGTATATGTGACAATACTTTGTGCCAGATTCAAAGGATCAGTGTGGGCACGTGCCCCCTCAAGTTTTTTAAATTTTAAAAAGACCCCAATATTTCTCTTAATAATTTTAAAATGCGCTGCTCAAGTTTTTTTTTTTTTTTTTTTTTTAAGATATGTTCAAATTTAATAATTAAATTATATATTTTAATACCACAACTAAGCTTCATCTTATACATTCTACCACCATAATCAGCATTGTATTTTTTTTTTTTTTCTTCTCCCAATTTCTTTATCTACATTCTTTTATTTTATTTTATTTATTTTTAAAGACATTGACTTTATAATTATCAACATGCAGAATATTAACATGTATTTTTTTTTATTGGAAAGAGTATTCATCTGAAAGAACAAAATATTGTTGTGAAAAAAATGCAAGTGATACTTAATTTGAGTGAAAAAATAAATAAAAATAATTTGTAATTCATTTTAGGTCTAAAATTCTCGTTTTTTTTATTATAATTCTAACATTTGAGATAAAGTTCAAGAACAAATTTTAGAATGGTTTCAAAACATAAGAGCTATAATACATTGTTTTTTAGATATAAAAATTGTATCCTTTTATGTGTTCCCACTTAATTAAAAAAACATATAAAGTAATTGTTTTTTAATATAATAATTGCACTCTCTTACGTGCTTCTATTGAGGAAAATTTTTAGATCCGTCACTGCATACTGCATGGCTTTATATGTTGGGCGTGTATAAAGAGCTTTTTTTTTTTTTTCTTCATTAAAGTATATATATTGTTTGCTATTCTTTTTGGTAACGTATATAATGAAATTCATCCATCTCTCTCACCTTCTCCCTGCTATCTCTCTATCTTTTTCTTCAATCTAATAATAAAATCTTCTTGGCCTTTACAATCATTATGTTGGATGTATTGGCCCTGGGTATAATCAATCAACGTTTAGATGTTTGAATAAAGAAAAAAAAAAGAGAGTATATATATTTATATGTGTTTTTGCTTGTAATATAATTAAGTGATCAGTTAGTTGTGTAAATGAAAGCCACAGAGTGAAAATTTATTAAAAGTTCGTCTAGTTTTATTGGTGAAAGAAACATCAAAGAAATAACATTCACAAAAGAAGGATTCCACGTTGGTTTAGAATGATGTGGAATCCTCCATCATGGTATGTCATGAAAATTTCACAACGATTTAACAACCGTCTTTTAAGGTGCAAGTAAAGTATCACGTGATGTTTTAGATGTTATTTTCATGATATATATTTTTCTTTCTTGGGAAAATTATCATTGAATATGAACATTCAATGATGATTTTTTAATAAATCGTTGTTGAAAATAGACATTTCAATTCTAATTTTTGAGAAACAATTGTGTAATGTTTGTAAATAAAATTTTTTAAGAAAATCATTTTAAACTAAAAATTAGTAAAACCAATTTTTTTTTCATATGTAACATTACCGATTCTGATTTATTCACAATTATCATCAATAATTTTTCAAAAATTTATACATATATTAAAAAAAGCTATCATATTTCATTTAACACAACAAAAAATAGCAATTTTGAAATAACTAATCTTCATCATCATAATCACTAATATAAATGACATAAAATATTTAATTACAAGGAAAAATCAAATATAAAAAAAAAACTTAAAAAAATATTCAAATATAAACTTAACCAAAGTAACAACGACAACACTAAAAATCCTAAAATTACTCGTATATTTTGATGGTCACAATGTATTAGTGGGGCTTCGACGGTGACTACGAGAATGATTGTGTAAATCTCGGCAGGGATGGTGTTGGCGGCAAGAGTTGTATGAGTGACGAGTGAGGAAGAGAGAGGGATGGAAGAAAGTGAGAGAAATGAGAAATTTAAAGAAAGAGAAGGTATGAAAATTAAAGTTTGAAACTTTAGAATGGAAATGGGTGAGAAAAAGTCAGCTTTTTTTTTTTTTTTTTTTTTTTTTTTTTTTTTAATTTTTGTACATTTTACTATGGAAAAACTGTCATTAAAAGTGGACATTTGAAACTGTGGTGGATGGTGGGGATCTCACGATGGTTTTTGGGAAAAATTAATTTTGTGCCGCATTTTTTCAGCATTCCACAACGTTTTTTTTTTTTTTTTTTTTTTTCTTTTAAAGAAATTGTCGTGGAACAACCATTAGTTATATCAGAATTTGTTGAGTGTAAATATTAAAAAATATAGGGGGTACTGTGCAAATCTCTAAGAAAGAGAAGTTATACAAATTTATAAGAAAAAATAAACTACTAAAAAAATTACATATTAATGACTATAATTTTCTCTAATTACTTAGTTAATGACAGAGGTTTAATTTGTTTTTATTAGAATTTCATTATTATGCCGACTCAACTATGTACGTCATATAGTTAATCAAGAGTAACACACGTAATTCATGTACTCATTATAAGATTATGATAATCCTTACAAAACATCATAACGAAGATAAAATATTTTGTTTCATATTGTAAGTGAGGTTTTTACTTACTTGTCTTATGTGCTTAAACTTCCGAAGTAGTTGCTTCTACTACCTAAGTTTGAGGGCTTGTCATGATTTAAATATACTTCGTCGTTAGGGGAAATCATATATAAATATATATATTTTTTATTATCTTACTTCATAAAGTTTTAACTAAACAAATATATTCGTGAAAGTTTGTTATTAAGTCTTAACGACATTGTGTTAGATTCAAACTTTACAAGTCTATAAAAGTTTTTAGTAAATTAAGGTGAGCTTAATTTACTTGTATCCTATTTTGCTTTAATAATTAATCCCCTATTAATTGTTACGTGTTAAAAAAAATTTCTACTAATTATTAATTTAATTTAATTTATTAGTTACTCAATTAGTTAATAATTAATGAGGTAATCCTAAATTATTATTAAATATTAGGTAATTATAAATTAATTATATAATTTTTTGTTGACTAATTAGTAATTATCACTAGTACAAAAAGAGGATACCACGACGGTTTTCTAACCGTCGTGGTATCTTTTCCACGACGGTTTTCTTTAGGGTCGTGGAATCTATTTGCATTCCACGACGGTTTTTTAACAGTCGTGAAATAGACAAAATTGGCGCCAAATGATGGGTAGATAGTAACTTTCCACGATGGTTTTTTCAAAAAAAGGTCGTGGAAAGTTATCCTATCATGACGGTTTTTAAAAAAAAACTGTTGTGGAATGGTCACCTTCCACGACGGTTTTTTCAAAAAACGATCGTGGTAGGTTAACCTACCGCAATGCCTACCACGACCGTTTTTTGAAAAAACCATCATGGTAGGTCATTCCACGAAATTTTTTTTTACCCAATTCATGCGATTTCCTACAGGTGGTAAATACCGTGTATTATCCATTACACCGTCCAGATTAAAATAATAACTAATCTTCAATTGATTTTGTAACCACAATGTACAACAATTATTTCAAAAACATACACTACATTACAAAACCTAATCCTCACCCAAACAATTTAAAAATAATCTAAAACTCATATAAAATCACACAATCTAATCAAATGGGCATTTTGTCGAACATGTAATATGCAAAATTATCACAAACACATTCAAAACTTTTTCAAGAAAACAATAACCCAAAATCACAAACACAGTCAACAATAACCCAAAATCACGTTTACAATCAACTAAATGAACTTCCATAATATGTGTGGTGCAAGAGACAGCAAGAGAGAGAGAGAGAGACTTACCAAGTACATGGCCATGGGTGTGGTCGACTTCGTAGCAGGGTAGTCGGCGGAGGATGGGTTTCGAGGAAGAGATTGGAGGGATGAATTGCGGCGGTGAGTAGAGGCGAGAGAGAGAATTAGTGGTGGAGTCACGGCCGGCGGAGATGAGAGGTGACAGAGAAAGGGAGAGGCCCGAGAGAGAATGGAGGCTAGGTAGGAGAGAAAATGAAAGGAGGGGTCACGGCGGAGGAGATGGGTTTTAAAAGAGAGTTTGGAAAGGCGAGAGTGAAAGAGGCGCGAGAGTGAAAATGTGGAGGGAATGAGGGTTATTTATTTATTTATTTATTTTTATAAGTAGCGGATTCACGTTACACTTAGAAAAAAAAAATTAAAAATGCACCACATACCATGACCGTTTTTCGGAAACGGTCATGGAATTATCTAGCTTCCATGACGGTTTTTGGAAACTGTACCATTTTTTAAAAACCGTCGTGGAAGCTCTTGGCAACCACGATGGTTTACGGAAACCATGTTCCGCACCGTGTTTTTACCGTACTTTCCACAATCATTTTTTAAAAACGGTCGTGGAAGTTCCATCGTGTAATCTGCATTTTGTAGTAGTGTATGCCTTTAAAATTAATTATGTTCCTTAAATTTTTTTTTCAATTTTAATTATTAATTATCAAATTAACAATTAATAATTAATTCTCATATTAATATTTAGTGATTATAATAAATCCCTAATTAATTTACGTAATATGATAATCTTGATTATATAACTCTTATCACTTATTAGCTCTTATAATTAATTAGTTAATTAATATATTTATTTATTTATTTCAATTAATCAATTATTCTGGAAGGGTAAGTAATTAATTAAAATAATTAATTATTACTTGTTAAATTTCTCACATAATTACATATTTTATATATTTACCAGCTTATTAGTTTATTTCTTAATAAATAAATAAAAAATTTTATCACCTTGATAACAAGAAGTCACCTGAGTGTATACCATCAAATGAGATGTCTTCCATCTAGTATTGGGCTTGCAACGCCCATTTCCACTTGTTATGGTCACTAAATTGGACTAAAGTAATCTCTTAGTGTATATCTAGTAATCTGTTAGTTTAATTTGTCTTGGTTTATCTTAAAACTTGTGATTAGAGTTTGGATTTTCCACATTCAGTTGATCATACACTTAATGGCTAACTCATTTTTATCAATTCTTATGTCCCTATGTTATAACTTATACTTACGTCATATTTTTATAGTTTACTCGTTTTGTCGGTATGGAATAATTTGTAAGATTTGTTCGAACTTGTGTATTATTCCGTTTTGGATACTTGATAACTCGTTGGAAAGGTTGAAGTATCTAGTTTCGGTCTTTACAATTTGTTTTCAAAATTTCAAGGGTTTCAAACTGAAATATGGATGTTTTCCTTAGTGTCTCATAATAAAATCTCAGTTTACCAGTTTACAATTTAATATTGTGTGATTTATCAACATTTATGTATCTCTTTTAAACATATGATAGCTCATTTCAAAGCTTGGGATGTATACTTTACAACGACAAAGTTATTTTCTTAAGTGTTTAAGTTTTTGATATCGCATATCTAGGTTTTGCTACTGTTGGTCCCACAAATGTACTATATATCTAGATTTATGGTTAAACTTAGAAAAACTATAATAATAGAGAGCTTAATGTATCTAGTTAATACATGAGAAAGTTTGCAAAGTATTATGGTTTATTAACCCAAAACACATAAAACTCGTGACTGGTGTAGGGTTTCAATAAAATCTCTTTGAATGTATTCGTAATTTATAAAATTCACTAAAAATTACATATTTATCTGTTTAAGACACATGATATCTTGTTGGAAAGATTAAAAAAAATCATTTTTTTTAAATCTATAACTTATGATCCAAAATTTTGAGTTTAATAGGTTCAGATTTCAGAAACCTGTGGCTATATAGTACTCTAGTAGTTCTTTTTCTAGTTTTGTATCACAACATCAAATGCACATAACTTAAGACACACATACGTAATTCAAGTAATTCCAAAGCTTAAAATAAAGCTTAATCTCTATAAATCTTACTATATAATTATTTTTTATGTCAAAGTTTCTAATTTATGTCATTCATCACAACAACCACAAACTCTAACTAAGTTTGTAAATCTTACCGAAATACTCAATTGATCCTCTAAGATCTTGGACCTTCAAAGTTCTTCTCCAAACCTTGTTATAGGAAAGAAGAAGTCTAACATTAAGATTCTAACTACACAACATGCTCTAGTTTTGCAAAAGTGACCAACACACAAAGAAAACTACTAGGTTACCTTTAGTAACACATCCTCTAACTCTACGTCACACGTCTTCAAACTTGGTAATGGGGTTGCTTGGAGCTTGAAAATAATGGGGGAAGGGTCTAGAGGGGTGTTAGAGATGGGGAGCTGTGTTGGTGGTTTTTGAGGCTTGGTGATGATTAGAAGAGCTAGGCTTTTGAGCTTAAACTTATATGAGAATTAAATAAGGCAGTGGGGCTTATTTTCAGCCAACATATGCTTTAAAGGGAGCTGTATTTTGAGGGGTTAAGATGGAAAATATTTTCTGAACTCTCACTTGAAATGGCGCCAGTTTCAGGAGGGTTTTGTGTGGAATTTTTGTTGTACAAAATGGAAGAGAAATGGTCACTTTCAATTGTACCTTGTTTGTGTCATTTTGCTTAAACTACCCACACCATCTCTTGATTTTGCATGCATGCAAAACATTCCCTTTTTACCTTAGTTCAAATCTCTTCTTGTTTTTTTACTACAACAAATCCGATTCTCCCCCTTAATATCTCATTTTTATTTTTGTTTTTCTTTCTTTCAATTTTCTCACCATTGATCTTCCACCAAACCAATCCTTGTCCTGAACTCTCAATGGTCACTTAAAATCTAAATCTAAATCTTGGCCATTAATTTGCCTAGGATATCTTCACATGAAATCTACACCATTAATTCCAAATTTAATCACAACCCTTGATCTCTTGAGCAATCATCCATCTTTGGATTCACTCCTAGTTAATCCTAACTATTCATTTCCTAACTATGTGTCATATTTAATTTTCTCAATTTTATGTTCAATTCTTATTCATATAATACGACACAATAATTCTTCACCTAAATTTGTATGTCATTTGACCTCTTTTCATTGTATCTATAATTTCCCATTTAAATAACAAAATTCAATATTGTTAGAATATCAACATCATCATATGAATGAGACATGATATAAATAGTTCATAATCTTGAAATTTGATTTCATCAAAATAATTTATTAGAAGTCTATTAGTAAAAGAAATCCATATTTGAATGATAATAATTCATGCGTATAGGAATTTCTTGGGCTTCAGAAATAATACTATTTTTTTTTCGACGACATGTGGTTGCTAATTTCAATATCGACAACATTATATTGCAAAAGAAAAAAAATGTTAAATTCAATGTTACGGAATGAAATTAGTGATGACATGCCATCGCTATTACGTGAGCATTAGCGACGACCACTGTTGTTGATAATAATGTCATTGCTAATTAGTATGTTTCTAGTATGTTTTTTTTTTTTTTTTTTTTTTTTTTCCTATACACGTAGCGTTATGAGCTTTCGCAAGCTAAAAATGTGTATTTTTCGGCAAAGTGTTAATATTTTGTTTGGTTGTGTTTGTAATGTCGTTTCTACTAGTCTTTAGTGTTTTGCGTATCGTCTTTGTAGTTCATCTTAATATTTCGTGTCGTTTTCGGCATTCCACTTGACACTTAAGACCCCCTTGAAGTTCAATACTTAATTTGTTTCACATATCACAATTATCATATGTGATTTTCTTCATCTTCATGATTTTAACTTAAATACATCATCAGTGAAAGTCTGCATCACTGGCCTGATTCCGATTTCGCACTAGATCGATCTACTTTGAAAAACCCAAGGATTGAATTCTAAATTATATATTGCAATTCTTTGAAGGAAATATTATGGGATCGGCTAGCTCGTAATGCCATCGTGGGCCTTACCTCGGTGTTTGTTTATGTTTGTCTCCTTTTTCCTTGGGCCTTACCTTAGTGTTTGTTTTTGTTTTTGTCTCCTTTTTTCCCGTACTCTTTTACCGCTCCGATCTCCTATTTCCAGTAATTTATAGGGTTCTTTTACCACTACTTCCATTGTAGTACATTTTTTCTATGGTAAGTGATCATTTTCATCTTCAATGGGATTTTAAGTTTTAAAACACGATTTCTGGGATATCTTGTCCCTGGCCTTCCTTTGCTCTTACACTAGCTAGACCTACTCTCAAATACTAATGAATGGCTTTCTAACTTTTTCTGGAATCGTCTTGTACTCTTTCTACAGTACGCTTTATTTTTTATTTCTTTTAGAAATTACAACGACCACATATTTATATATTTTTTATATTGTTTGATACCGTAAAACTGGATTTCAACATTTTTTTTAACTCATTTGCTTGCTAGTTTCCTTTCTCTAACAGAAAAAAAATATATATTTTTAGTTATTAAATCAAGATTTTCTCCCTTTATCTTCAATGTGTTTGATTCGCCTATTTTATGTCAATATCTCTTTCAATTTTTTCCCGACTGTAGTTATCCTGATTATGCCACTTTCCATTTTTCTTGATTTTTGTCGATTTTTTTTAAAATCTTCCCCATTTATTTGACAATGTTTTGTATATTTAACCAAACCCCTAATTTATTTTATCCTTAAGTGCCTTTTACCCACACCTTCGGTTGCCAGACTCTCACCTATTTTAATATGTCATGTGTCGCTACCACATTTTACAGTACGATTTTAGAAAAAGTAATTATGAAACCGTAGTAGAAACCTTTGAAAATCACCATATCACATAACTAAAATTCATTAAATCTTCAAACTACCACATAAATAAAAGTAAATAACCGAAAAAAAAAAAAAAAAAACTCAATGGAAAAACCATAATATCTCGTTTTAATTTCTTACCGCAAAACTTTGACAACGAGGCTAAATGGAGGATGGTGATGAATACGAATTGTGGTAGACCGATGTGCTGTTGGAGTGGAGAGAAAGTGAGGTGTACGATGAGTGAGGGGAGAGAGAAAGCAAAAGTAAGGGGTAGAGATAAGGACTGTGGAGAGAGGGAGAGATAAGGTCGACGGAGAGGCTGTAGGAGCGGTAGCGAGGCCTTAAATTTGTGGTGGCGGCAGAGCAGTGGCGAAGAAGAGAAGGAGAGAAATAGAAGAGTTCATACTTCTAGTGTAATCATAAGCGCGATAAATTTCTAAATGAAAAATGGCAGCATAAATGAAATTATCATTTAACACTTATTTAATTTGAATTCAAAGACTGAAAAAAAAAAAAAAAAAAAAAAGTAAAGTAATAAAAAATTCCACACAATATTTGGTGACAGCACAAAGGTTTGCTAGGAAAATATTGGTTAAGTTATTTCCTGACGAAATTTCCCATACGACATTAATCAACCTTTAATGACGAAATGTTGATGCTAATATATTTTAGTTATGACTTATAGAAGTTTAGGTGTCAATGCCTTTTTTTTTTTTTTTGGGTAATGAAATGTATTAGAACGATGACAAGTCATAGCCAGTAAGCTAGCTTTTTATCAATAACAAATTTTCATCCCTAATTAAGTGGTTGCTAATTAGCACTTTTTTTTAGTGATTTTTCGTTCTTATAAAAGTTTCTATAAGGGCTGCTTTAAGATCGCTTTGGTAGTTCCTTATGTTTATGAAGATGAACTAGTTGGAGTTATCTACGCGATATTTAATATGTTCAATAATTTGGATTTGGATGGATTATGGTTTGAGTGTGATTCGACACTTGTGGTTTCGCTACTTCAAAAATATTGGGAGCAACACGGATCATGCCACTTGGAGATTGAAGTTTATTTTTACGAGTTTAAAAGCATAGTAATAAGGAAAAAAAGTAAATATACTATTAAAAATAGTATTATACACTGAAATATAAAGTAGGATGATGTTATTTTTACTCTTTTGTAACAAATATATATATATATATATATATATATTAATATAGATAAAAATATTGGACATGATCTTATAGAGAAGGTAATTATATTGCCGACCGACTTGCAACAAAGGTACAGTTCATTTGGACTCTTTTAATGATGGTTTAATTGCCCTTCCTTTTGGTTGGATGAGGTGGCTTGTGTAATATATAAAAGGTATCCCTAGTTGTTGTTTTGTCTCTCCTCAATTATAGTTGTTCAGCTCTTTTGTCTCACTAATGCTATGTTTGGTGAGAGGAACTATGGAAAATAAAAAGAAATGAGAAATATAATACCAAAAATAGGAAAATAAAAAGGGTGGAATAATATTTTATTTCATGTGGTTTACTCAAAAAGGAAGAGTAGAGAAAAGAAAATGTCTATTTTCTTGGATATTATAAGTACACACTTATGAATAAGACGAGAATTAGTGATTGGGCTTAAAACACTTATTTGGCGTCCTATTTGTTTTGCCGAATTTTTCTTTATCTTTCCCTTTTCAAGTTTGTAGGCTTATAAAAAGTGGATCTCATAGATTTATAATTTCTTTTATCCCAAATTTTCCTCTTACCAAAATAACCTAAGATTTCCTTTTTTTTTTTTTTTTTTTTTTTTTTTTTTTTTCAAAATCCCTCATTCAATTAATTTCATTTATGTCCCTTTTCCACTGTTTAGCAATAATTATGATTTTTTTTTTCTTATCTTGATGTTCCCACTTGCTTCTACTGGATAAGATTTTTAACGAGGTATCTTTTTAAGTTCTCACCATTTGAATGAGATCTTGCTTGGATTACACTTGATTTATTTATTTATTTATTTATTTTTGCTAAAGGAATTACAGTTGATCTTATTGCTTTTTGATGGAGTTTTCTTCTTTTGCCGTAGTTAAATATTCCTTTAGCGATTTCTAGGTTTATCTTCCTGTGTTCTGAGGTTGTTTTATTAATAGGTTTGGGTGTAGTTTTAATAATTCCTCTAACATTTATCCATTAGTGAGTATCGTTTTTCAATCATGTGATACACATAAGACGGTTTTAACAAATTACATAGTTGGCAACAAAATTAATAGTAATTAATGAACATTGAACTTAGGGAGTTTATTAAATTCAATCTTGGATGAGTAACTTGTTCTTAATCTGCTAACATGATATTTATAATTTTTTTTATTTAACTATGTAAATTAAAAATTCAATCCCTTATTTATGAATCCCGTTCTTAGTCTTTTTCATTATGGATTTTTTTTTTATTTTTGTTAAAAAATGCTAAGTAGTTTTATAGGCTCATGATCCTATGGATATACAAAAAGAAATAAAAAATGGACAAAGCCATTAACATAAAGAAGAAAAAAACTGATAATAAAAATATTTCAATTTTCGTATGCACAAACACACGGTATATTTGCAGAAAAAGAAAAACTGAGTATCAAAATAATTAAATAAAGGGTTAATTCTAAAAATTTATATCTTAAATTTAGCACCATTTTTTAATACTTTCATATATAGAAGTGCTATATCAGATTTTGAGAGTCCCACATAAGTAAATTTTCGAAAATTCCCTTAGAAGAAACCCTAACCTTCTTTCATTTTTTTTCCCTCCTCTTCTTTCTTTTTCCGTTTCCTCTGCCGCCTTTCTATTCTCTTCATTTTCCATAAACCTTTCAAAATTTGAAATACGAAAGAGAGAGACCAAGAGGGGCATTTCCTTAGAGTTCACCACCGTCCAAGAATTTGGTGTCGCCATCGCCCAGAGTTCGTTGCCACCGTCGCCCAGAGTTCGCTGCCACTATCATTAGAATTTGGATCTCTGCCGAGTGCTCGCGCCGATGGTTTTTCATGCTCGTTTCAGACCCAACTCAGGTCGTCTTGGGTTTCTACGTTGCCGTTAGTCCCGAAGTTAGCTGTTGCTTCTCTCACTGGAATCCAGTCACAACGCTGTTGGTTTTTACACATCATATTCATCCTGCCCCTGTCATCATAGAAATCGATTGGATCTCTGTGATGTTTGGCAATTTTCTTTTTAAAGGTGCAAGTCGTTTGTTATTCTTAAGCTTTTCACATGTGCTAACGAAACTCATCTTTCGTAGTGGACTGAAATACAATAGTGAGGGGATTAGAACATTTTTATACAACTGAAGTTGGCTTGTTAGATTTTTTTTAGGAAACTTTTCACTACTACAAAAGTTAGCTTACACGACGGAAAATACACGACGGTTTTTGTGAAACCGTCGTCTTAAACAAGATTACACGACGGTTTGACAAAACAGTCGTGTAAACAAAGGATTACACGACGGTTTTGATGAACCGTCGTGTAATCCGGCAGCATTTGAAAAAAAAAAAAAGGAAGGATTACACGACGGTTCCATCAAAACCGTCGTGTAATAATTCTCCGAAAATTTTCAAAATTTCAAAATTTAAAATTTTCAAAAAAAAAAAAAAAAAAAAAAAAAGATTACACGACGGTTCTAAGAACCGTCGTGTAATCCCGAGATTACACGACGGTTTTGCTCAAAACCGTCGTGTAATCTTTCTTTTTTTTTTTTTGAAAATTTTAAATTTTGAAATTTTGAAATTTTGAAAATTTTCGGAGGATTATTACACGACGGTTTTGAGCAAAACCGTCGTGTAATCCTCCGAAAATTTTCAAAATTTTCAAATTTTCAAATTTTCAAAAAAAAGGATTACACGACGGTTACAAAAACCGTTGTGTAATCTGAGGATTACACGACGATTTTGAGCAAAACCGTCGTGTAATCTAAGGATTACACGACGGTTATAGAAAACCGTCGTGTAATCTTCTGAAAATTTTCAAAATTTTCAGATTTCATGCTTTAGAATTCGCATGAAAACCCATTACTTAAATACACTTTCCTCTTCATTTATCATCATTTTCATCTTTAACCCTCTAGACAACTCAAACTTTTCTCCTCCCCACCTCCTTCGCCCGTCCCCCCCTAACTTAAAATCCGGTCACGCCGCCGCCACTTCAAACTTTTCCCAAACCGCTGCCATAGCCCCGGTTTTTTTCCGTCGCCGCCGTCGTCACCACCTCTCTCTCCTGGTATTCCCATCAAGACCGTGACTATTTTTCTTTAAAGAAAAGCAAGGTAACTTTCATATTACTCAATTTCTTATTTTCTAACAAAACTACGAACACACAATGCTTTAATAATTTGCGTGGAGTGTAATTTGTAGTGTTGTTTGAATGTTTTTTTTTAATTGTTGTTCTTTGGAGATGAATGTTTTGTGCACGGTTTTGGCACTCTGCACACATTTTTTAACATGGTTTTTATCCGCTCACCACAAGCTCGATGAAATGCCAAAATGGATTTTTGTTTTGAATAATCATATGGAATTTGATTTTAGTGTAATGTGTACCATTACACGACGGTTTTGCTCAAAACCGTCGTGTAATTGGGCTTAAATTTAAAAAAAAAAAGGCTTTTTTTTTGTGATGGTACACATTACACGACGGTTTTGCTCCGAAACCGTCGTGTAATGTGTGCCATTGCCAAAAAAAAGCCTATTTTTTTTAAAATTCAAGCCTAATTACACGACGGTTTTGAGCAAAACCGTCTTGTAATGGTACACATTACACGACGGTTTTTGAGGAAAACCGTCGTGTAAAGTTCTCAATTTGTGGTGTTTGTTACTATATTTCTTGATTCGACGACGGTGTAAACCGTCGTGTAATATTGAGATACCACGACGGTTTTAGAACCGTCGTGGTATCTTCCACGACGTTGGATTACACGACGGTTGTCTAACCGTCGTGTAAACTTTACACGACGGTAAATAACCGTCGTGTAATCCACAATTTTTAGTAGTGTTTCTTTTTTCTTTTTTCTTTTTTTGTTTTAGCTTCTTCAACCATATATATTGTCTATTTTAAGTAAAGCAATTTACTTGTGTTTGTGCTTATGCTCACCAGTGTCACTTGCTTTATATTGACTAAGCTTTACTCCTTTGACTTGCTCTTTAGTGGGCTTCCACTTCTGGTATTTAGGTGTCATTTTTGCGTCTTTTTTTTTTTGGGAGAAATTTTTGCTTATCTAGTTAATGAAGTTTACTTTTTAGAGAGAGAAAAAAAGGTAAACTGATTTTTTCAATTTTAATGTAAGAAACTGCTGTTAGACCAATTCATTATAACAATACAAATCAGGAAATATTACAACACAAAAAATACAACTTAATTTAAAATAATTATCATATATACTGTATATGCTATAAAATGAAACTAAAACTGAAATAAATACTTAAACATTTTTTTTTGGACAATTATATTGACATTACAGATGATTCATTTTGTCTTGCAATTATGTATTTGAAAACTCTCACACCGTTAAATAGAAAGGAATTATCGAGAAGGACATAATGTAATTGACCAATTGGTCACTATTAAAATGACCATTTGAGTTAAATATGATTTTAAAGTGTTAAATATTATGCAACATTAATTTTGACATTAAACATTGAAAGTAGGACAACTCCAATTTGTGCATTTGAAAACTCCTTCGATTACAGCAACACATGGAATAAATAATAGAGGTCATTATAATAATTACCTATTGGATCTATTTCAAAGCCTATAAATATGAGCATAAGTAGTAACACATGTACTAAATTCAAATCCGATAACGACGATTTAAGATATCAAACAAATACAGATAACCAAACACAAACAGTCATAACATCTAAATAACAAACTCACAAATGTAGTACTTAATTAAAAGTACTAACATAAAGTTATAGCAAAATGAAAGTATGAGAAATAGAACAATAGAGTCAAAATGTCAACGGATACAAAATTGGTGCTAATATAGATAAAAACTATCACATAACGGTGCTCTGAGTTATGGAAGATCTTTTCTTCAGTTGTACGTAGAATTTAACATCGGCGTTAGACTGTATCCTCACAAGAGGCATTTTAGGTTCAACGGCGTATTTCATGACTATAGTCTTCTCTTAGCCCCTCAATCCAATAACACTTCTCACCAACTCAATAAGACCAACATAAGTTGTGGTAAGGGGCATCATTATTCCCTTCATTTCACCATCAACATATCTCGAAACACCGTCCCATTGACCATAATACTTGATGAAAACACAAACAACAACCATCCCTAAATGAAGCAGTAAGATGTTAGTCAATATAATAATTACCTTTTGGTGAAAAAATTATTGACTAATTAGGTCATCATGATAATGACTAAAAGTCATTATGTTGTTTACCATATCTACTATCGAAAATTTTTCATAACGGGAAATCTTACAGTAAGGTACCAAAAAACATAGAAAATCGATCTTATGACCACAAAAGCTACAAGAGACAACAGATGTTGCAAGAACTTACTCTCAAAAGTTTAACATTGTCATTTTTTAGATTATAATCCAAAACATAAACCATTTAAAGCATATAAAAACAAATAAAAAAAGAACAAACACCATTACCTCAGATTTGGACCTAAGCTAAACTAAACGAGGCTATTACAAAGTGAGCTGAGCTGCAAATGGATCAGGAGATGAGCTGCAACATTCTTCAACTATGGTGAAGAGAGAGATCATGAGATGAATTGAGAGAACAAGGATAAGGAGAGAGAGTGAGGGTGAGATAGCTGAACTGCAGTTCTTCAAATATGGTGAAGAGAGAGAGCACGAGGTGAGGATGAGAGAAAATGAGGAACAAATATGAGAGAGATAGAGAGAGAGTCATATATGATGGAAGTGGGAGTTTTTTTTTTTTTTTTTTTTGGGGGGGGGGGGGGGGGGAGGGGAATGGGCGGGAAAGTGGGGAAATTTTAAGGTTTAGGATTGGCTGAACATATGAGGCCGGGTATTTTTGACATTTTAAAGCCACCTCAATTACTGAAAATGACGTGACAGTGCTAGTATTGAAAGGAAACAAAAACAGTGCTATTTTTAATAATATTTTTCCCATAGATATTATTTATGAAATTAACCCTTAAATAAATGAATTTCTATGTACATAAGAACACTATAATTTATGCATTGGAAAAAACTGAGAATAAGAAAATGATTAACTGAACTTATAATACATAAACACATAATATAACATTAGAAGAAAAAAACAAACAATATGGTATCCACTAATAGAATTCAACTCTACACGTATATTTAATAAAACTAATTAATAAGTTTTTACTAACGAAAACGAAAAAAAAAAAAAAAAAAAAAAAAAAAAAAAGATAGAAAGAAACAGATAATAAGCTTAAATTAAGATAATATTGACCTTTTAAGAAAAAGTAAGACAATATAGAGCTATGGGGGAAAAAAAGAAAAGAAAAGAAAAACGAAATAAACACAAAGGCAAACCATTTGCTTAACTGCTCTAACAAGTCATCTAATATGTCACAATCATTAAAAGTAATTAAGTTTGCACTTATTTTTATAATTTTATTTGTAACCATGGATGGCTACAAAAAAAAAGTAACAATTGAAAACTCTTTCATATACCTATATTTTGTAAATATTATGAGTGAGAAGCTAGAGGTAATTTAATGGATGTTAATTTAATTAAGATGTGCTAGAAATTGATATTAGTTGCTTCACAATTCACAAAAAGCAATTTTTTGTTTTATGTATCAAGCTGGTAGCAAAATCATTCAGTTCGTCATTTTTAAGAAGCTAAATATTATTGCATGTCAAATAACTAGAATTTTGCTGCAAATACCATACCATATAATATTACAATATTAACTTGTGGTAATAACCGAATAATATTGACACAAAATAGTAATATAAATCACATTTTTTTAAACTCTATTGCACTTTATAAGAGCAAATGACTCTTCAATAATGACTTTCTTCACTGCAGTGTGGTTGACATATGGCAGTTCCATCATTGCTGGCCATGTGATAATTTTGTCATCGTTACGTGACAGTTCAATCACTATCATATAAATTTTTTTTTAAAATTTGTTTTATTTTGTTTGTATATTTTGTACGTGTGAAATTGTGATGCAACAAATTGTTGTAAAAATAAAAATTTAGACGGTTCGTAATTATAATCTTTGAAAGAAGAAAACGAAATAAAAAAAGAAAAGAAAAGAAAAGGAGAGATCATGCTTGGCTGTACCCACGCAATGCATGGCCCCAATTTGCATGTGAAAAGAGTTATTTATATCAGAGCTAAACAAATGAGAACAAAAAATGAATAGTCGTTTGGGTTAAAGCGTAGTTGTTGTTTTTCCCCATTCTCCTTCTGATCAATCCAGTTTTCTACGCTCCCGACAAACTATGGTGGAGCTCTCCTTTATCTTTCAATTCTCTCTCTCTCTCTCTCTAGATCTCTCTCTCTCTCATTTTTTCTTTCCCACACATCACACTTTTCCCTTAAGTCAAGCCTACCTCAAAAGGAATTCACATTTCAACCCCCTCTTTTAAGTTTTACATTAACAAAAAGTCCTTGTGCGAAATCTCCTTTTCACACAACAATCATTCTTTCAACCTTTTTTTTATGTTTCTTTCTTCATCTTGCACATATTTAATTATTGAGAATATTTGTGCGGTGGTTTTGTACTGGTCATTGATTTTTTATTTTATTTATTTTAATTTTAAATACCAATAACACGTTATGTTGAAATTCAAAGGTAAAAGTTTGAACATATGAATATTCAAAAGATTCAAAAGTTTTAATTGTTGTGTTCATGTGTGATAATTATGAACTTCTCCTTTTCCTATATTAACCCACCCTAAACTCAACCATACAGATAGTTAGATTCAACGACAAGTATATACCAATTCAACTGGTTGATTTTTATCATATATATGTGTAATCTCAAAAGAAAAAAATTCATATATATATATATATATCGAGAATTTGTAATTTAGTCCTCAAGGTTGGACGCGTTCAATTCCGCTAATTAATGCACAATCATTCGAAGTATAGCTTTTATTAATTGTGAGGCACATAGTTTAGTTTGGTAGATGTGTGTGTGTGTGTGTCTATATATATATATATATATATATATATATCATATATCATATATACATCTGCCTCCAAGTTGGATATATATATATATATATATATATATCATATATACATCTGCCTCCAAGTTGGACTCATAACTAACCTTCTCCACCTGGTTTTTGAAAATTTTGCCACAGAGCAATTGTATATTTACCGGTATCAGATATTTTAGACTGGCTAATTGTGGTTTTTTCATTTTTATTTTGAAATGAAAAAAGAAAAAAAAAAAAAAAAAAAAAAAAAAAAAAAAAAAAACTATTAAATTGATTAGCCAAAAGATATTGATACATCACCCGTGAGTGTACATTAGCGCCGAAAGCTAATCAATTCGTGTTTATTTAATGTCATTGTCCATCCACAGAAAAGCATTATATCTATTTATATGTGACTACTTTCTACTTTTTTTTTTGTTTTTTTGTTTTTTTGTGAATAAAAAGGATCTGTGGTGGGCCTATTATTTTCAGGTTTTTAACCCTATAGGCAAAAATCTCTTTTCTTAGGTATGGTAAGCAGACATTTTCTCTATACTAGTTTTTCTATGTTGGCCATCTGGGGTCTATTCTGTCATCACTAAACCATGCTTCAACAGCCGAAGCTGGGGTGGGGCCTAAAGGAAGGCAAATGAAAATCGAACCCGGGTGAACGAAGGGGGAAGCTAGTAAAGTCACCACCACTGCCAACCCTTCCATCCCTGTGGGTGTGATTACTTTCTACTTTATTGTTCAATCATTATTATTATTATTATTATTATTTAACTGGATTCAAAACTCTACGTGTTGTGATGAAACAAGTATAAAATTACTGTTAGGATATATTGGGAACCACCTATCATTCTGTATTTTAGTAACACTAAAACTTCTATATAATGCAACTTCTGAAAAAATGTAATTCACTATATGAAAGTGTATATAGGATATAAGAATCTTGCATAAAAATATATGTTGCACATGTACTTTAACTGTCACACCTGCCTATGTTTCGAGGGCAAATTTGACAAGTAGGAAAATAGTGTCAGTACTTCTAATGAATGTTTTTAAATGTATATTTAGATTAAGTTTCAACAATATATTTTTATGTATTAAAAATGTTTAATCCAAAAATAAAACAGTAAATTCACGACGAAAATAATGACCTACAAAAATTCTTTATAAAACTCCCAGTGTTTTAAGTACAATGATCGTAATAAAGGTTACGGGTGTGTTTGGCAGGAATGAGAGAAACTGAAGAAGATGAAGTGATAGATCATCCTAAATAAGATAAACAAGAAAAGAGGGACATGACTTTCTCTAATGATGTTTGGTACACAATCCGTTCAATAATTTTTCTAATTTATGATATCAAAATTTGAGTATTTTGAAGGATTTGGGGTCGGTCCTCTACAATGACAAAGTTGAAAATTTTATTATAGGGACTAATGATTATATAATTGGTAATTAAGGGTAATTATGATCAATTTATATTTCTAGGGGGGAGGTAGGGGGCGGAAGCTAAATGAAATTTTACTTATAATCGTAGGCTATTTAAAAAAAAAAAAAAAAAAATTTTGAGAAGGGGCTTTTCAGTCCCTCCATTCCTCTTCCTCTGTTCTTTTCATCCCCTTTTTCTCTCATTCCAAACAATCATAAATATCAAAATCATTCTACTTTTTCTTCACTTTTCTCTCTTATCAAACACACTATAATAGGTTTATTTAGATCACACATTCACTTGGCATTACATTCCAATGTAACGAATGTATTAAAATATGCATTTGATGTTCTCTTTACCCATTTTATTCATATGGAATGTGTGTTTGGATTATTTACATTTGAGTAATCATTATAATATGTATTGGTGTGTGTATGTGAGAGAGAGAGAGAGAGAGAGAGAGAGAGCATGTGTTATGATTGCTAAAAATACAAAGAAAAAGGGAATAAATGAATAGTATTTTGAGTTGATTTCTGTTCAAATTAAACCGTATCGAATTATAATATATGAAGATCAAAATGCAAATTCTATTATATTGGAATATAATATTAATTAAGTGTGTTATTTAAACACGCTCTAAAAGAAGCTTTCATTTCAATTACCTTTTGGATTATTATCCAAACGCGGTCTAAGAGGGTGTTTGGCACACCAACTCAACTACCTTTGTTTATTTGTCTTTTTTAAAAAGTCAAATTAGTTTCGCTATTCACTCCAATCATAACTTCTAAATGAACGACACAAAATCAAATTTTAAAAGTCTATAATTTTAATATTCCAAGTCCAAATGAGTTTTTTTTTTTTTTTTTTTTTTTAATACAAAACTTCGAAATGAACGACACAAAATCAATATTCATATCTTTCTATGAACACATTTAAAGTTTTTATATTTTTTTTAACTCCAATTAATTAAATGTATAATTTCAAAATTAACTTAATCCCAATCAAAATAACTCTAATTATTCGATTCAAGCTGACGAACGAAACACATGTTAAAGTTTTGGTCCCAAGAAGAATAGTTAGGGATGGCATAGAGTGCCAACACAGCATATCTATCTCCAGCTACCTATCTATGTAAAGGAGGCATTAATCATGTCAAATTATTGCAAACACATCACCTTTTATCAAGGAAAATAAAAAAGTAGATTGATTTGGTAAAAGGTGCATCCATGGAGAGAGAGAGAGAGAGAGAGAGAGAGAGAGATTCAAGAAAGAGATAATTAATTAACGAGATAATTAATCAACAAGACAAATTAGGAAGCATACAAGTCCTGTTTTAAAAGATTACCAATTGGCAATGAAGCAGGCAAATTTTCCCCAATATTCTCATCACTTTTTTTTGCGTGGGTTATTGAGAAAGAAAATTCATCTGCTTCATCGACCCTTGAGGTAATCATCAAACTTATTACAACATACCACTAGTACACAAACTCTCTCTCTCTCTATAATATATATATATATATATATATTTATATATTATCAGTGTATTTTTATACTGATTATCTTTTTGTCCATAAATGTCCATGCAGCAAGCTAAGTGCTCCGTAACAAACCGCTCCCAAAATCAATGAGAATTTTTTGTTACCGAGCACAAGCTTTTTGGGGACACCATAATGATCACTAACTTTTTTTATGCAATACCCTAATTTTCATCTTCCTAGTAATTTTCAAAGCAAGCCAGTACTTTTAAAACAAAGGCAGACACGCACCAACTGTTTGTCATTATGCCTGAACGAGATCTTCGTCCTCGGAACCACCCGTAACACACTCCTTTTCATCGTGATCGAATCCGTCGAGAGACGGATGCGGAGAATGCCCCTTTCCAAACGATCTGATGTGATCTTTTAGGGATCTCTTGTGCTTGAAATCCGATCCGCAGGTGCAGTACCACAGCTTGCCGCAGTTCTTCTCGTGCGTTCTCCAGTCCCCTTTGACGGCAAAAGTCTTCCCACATTTCCTGCAGCTGAAGGGCTTCGTGCCGTGCTTGCGTTTGTAGTGAGTTTGGAGAGTTCGGAAGTCTTTGAGTGGTTTCGCTCGCGGGTGGTTGATGTTGTTCTTGCAGCCCTGGGCACAGCAGTAGCATGGCAGCCTCAGCATTGCCGCTGGCTGCGTTCCTTTGAGAGAGTCTGGTCCTTTTCTGTACTCGGATCCATGTCCCCACATATGCATCTGTAAAACCAATAAGCGCAGTATATTTCAGCTCACTAGAAAGCATCATTTTTTTTTTTTAACTTGAGGTGGGAGATTCGAACTCTACACCTTATGATCGAAGACAGTCTTTTTATTAATATCGTTTTTGTCAGATTCGATACCCGTGTCCATGTCTCATTTACTGTTTAAAAGTGTGTTATAATGCTGTATTAATTTTAACATTTTGATATTAATGGGGAAGGATATATATATATATATATATATATATATATAGCATCTTTGGATCGATATATTGCATAAGGGGTTGGTGGTTAATTTGGAAAACTGATCTAACTAGCTAGCAAACCTTTCTAATGTTGAAGCAGAAATCATTTTTGAACATAAATGAAATGAGAAAAAAAAAAAAAAAGCCGAGAAAAGATAGAAATAAAACTAACGCTTTTCTAAATCTTGAACATCCTTTAGCACTACATAAATTTTGCACCCTTTTTATTTTTTTATTTTTTCCTTCACCTTTGAAATTCAAAATTCTTTTCCCTACAAGAAAAAATCGGAGTGTCTTAATTTATCCACTTTTCCAGGCACTATACAGTACATGCAAAAGGAAAAAAAAAAAGAAAAATAAAAAATAAAAAGAAAAATCACCCGTTATTATGCAACCCGGACGTAGGGGCCAGGTGCACTCACTTTTTTGTTTTTGTTTTTTTTTTTGGTATATCTTGAATCAAAAATATCATGATAAGACGTAAATATTTTAAAATGGTAGTAAAAGGCTGAAAAACAGCTTTATAGCTATCTAAAAAAATGTCCAAAGAGAAGAACATCATATATGGGATGGGATCACAGAGAAATTTCATGGGGATCGGGAAGAGTTTACAAGATGACAGAGATTTAAATAAAAGAGAAGAAAAACATCATGAAGACCTGTAATTCAACAGATGAATGTAAAGTACAAGGGATTTTATAAGAGATCTAGACACATGTATGTGTTTTTTTATACGATATTGTTGTTACCAAATTGTCTAGAATTGGATCCTCTCTTTTTCTTTGATGTATCATATATATACTCATATACTCTTTTCTATAAACTATATATATAAATATATATATACACACACACACACACACGCCAATTAATGTACTTAGACTGTGATTTTGCTAGAATCCATTTTAGCTATATCTTTTTTGCATAGAAAACTATAAATAAGTTTATGAAGTATAAATAATTAAGGTTTATGAAGTATTACCGAGGAAATAAGAATAGTGAAAAGACAAATTTAGTGCTCTTCTACATATCAAGATATTTAGTGGCCAGAAAATACTGAGATTCTTGCACTCAATTATTAGAACTAGTTCGGAGTTTTTCTTCCCAAGGCAAGCAAAAGAAAGGGAAAAAAAAAAATCAACAAAATCTAACAAAATTGCGAGTTACTAAATATAAATGAGAAAAAAAAAAATCATCCATATATATATATATATATATATATATTTTTAAAGCTATGGGATCAAGGCACCCATTTTATTAATTCTGAAAGAAGACCTTTCATGTTTCGATTCCGTGATCTGATACAGCAGATCCCCTTTTCCGTCCTTTGAACTAGCTTCAGCAGGATATATATTGCGTGCGACAAGATAGAAAAATCCTCAAAAATAATTGCTCCCACCAAATTATAAAGTGACAATTTAAAGAATAATAATAAAAAAAAAAATACAGGCAGAATTGGACAATGGATGAGTAAAGAAACATAACTAACCTGCATGTTATTGTACCTATTGAAGGTCTTGCTGCAAATGGAACAAGCAAACTGCATTGGTCCAACAAGAATCTGTGCTGGAGTTGGAATCCAAAATCTACTCTCCATGTTGAAAGAACAACCAAATTGAAAGCGCTTCTTCATCGGTTGAAACTCTTCTTCTTTCTTGAGATTATCATCAAGAATTACCACTTTCTTCTCATTATCAGCACCACATGATGAAGAATCAACTGTTGTTGTGTTGTTTGGCAATCCAATGTGTAAAGACACTGTAACTTTCTCTATTTTCTCTTGTTTGACTCCAAAACATTCTTCTACTTTCAGAGGCTTTGTCTCAGTAAGCCTGCTTAGAAGAGGTAAGCATTGTATGGTACTACTAGGACTCTTCTGAAGATCGAAATCTTGGGAAAAAGTATTAGAACTCAACACAGAAGACGACGTCGACGACGATGAAGATGAGGAAGAATTGGAGTAAGGTATGGTTGGCTTAAGCCATTCTATGAAAGTAGGAGCTTGGAAACACAAATTATTTTCATCTAAATGGTGATTCCATAAAAACCCCATATTCTTCAGAGAGTAATTCCCTTGAATTCTCTCCTCAGAGAGGGTTCATATCCAGACCCCTTTTGTGTGCACTTATATGGTTTGTTTTATGAAAGGTGGTTTGGTTTGTCTTTTTTGGAACCTCTTTTCAATTTTTTTATTTTTTTTTCCCCTTCTTTTCCTCTCTTTCTTTTTCTCCAACTTTGGTCTTTGTTTGGAATTGGAGAGAGAAGTAGTGGTGGGGTTAAGGAATATGACTTGTATATGGCAAAAAAATATTGAACAAAGGAAGAGAATCCTAGAATAGTCTGAAATTACTATCCTTAATTTTAAGTTTAAAAATATGAATGTTTTGCCTTTTGATAATATCAGCAAATTTGACCACAATATGCACTAACTCATTTTCTCATTTAAAAACTCAAGAAACTATTGACTAGAGCAATTATGCTTGAGCTGATTAGCAGAAAATTGAAGAAAGAGAAAGGAAAGAGAAAGGTATACAAATATTTAGTCAATACCTAAAAGAATTCGAAACAATACTTTAAGAGAAGTTAAAAAACAAATAGTAATAAAATTGATTATCTACTGAAGGGTTGTTGATTGATGTGAAAAATACGCGTGTTACAGTTTAACTTCCATTATCACATGATAATATTATATAATTATGGACAGTGGCCTATATTTTCTCCTAGTTTGTAAGGTCAAAAAATTAAGTTAATTTCAACATAAGCTGCTGAAGAGCAACATATTGTCCTTTAGTGCAATGATAAATGAATAGTCCATAATTAAGCCTGTCCATGTAAAATAATTGTGGACGTATATGCGTGCCTGCGTGTATGTATAAATATATATATATATATATATATAATGATGAACTGTTATTCGATATCTTTATAATTCATCATTTATTATTATTTTTTTGATATATTATAAGTTTATAACAATTAAGTGATTATAATGTAATATTTTTGATTGATATTCTTTATATTGATAAATAGAAAATATCATGTAACAAGATTTTAGATAAAAACTTATGTACTAGTTGTTACAATTACAACTACTAGATATATCTACCTATTGGATAGAATACCTTTTCTCTATATATATTTATATTTCATAAACTTCAACCTTTAATATACACACTGAATATGTTCACCTACGCACAAATGCATATAGATGACTAGTAATGTTTTGGTTGCGATTCAGTGTTCGGTTAACATGGAGTTATTATGCAATATCTTTCAAGTATCATGATCAAAATCTAAAAAATAGCAACGGTACAATCTTTTTTGAGTACATATTGCTTTTCAACCAAAAAGGAAAAAAAAAAAAAAATTTCTTTTCAGATTATATGTACGGTGCGAAGATTAACCTCACTTGACAATGTCTATGTGACGCCATATCCTGGTAATGGTGGTACTGTACCTGGATTCTTTGTTGTTTTTAATCTTTTATGGTTTGTTCATCAAGTGCAATCCAAAAATTTCAATTTAATTTTTATTTATTTTTCTGAAAAGTCAACTACTTTTTTAACTAATTATTAAAAAGTCAATCAATTTTAACTTAAAATTTTCAACTTAAATTAGCCCATCAAACAGGTGTTTAGTTTTTGTTTTCTCCATTTTTAGCCCATTATTGCAACATTTATGTGGCCTAAATTTCATAAACTAGTTTTGAATTCATACTTTAGAGCTGGCTAATATCCAAAATTTATTCAATGTAGGAATTCTGATATAAGGAATTAATAACCAAAAGTTTTTAAATTTTGAAAGAATAAAAGGAAGTTTTTTGTTTTTTAAGGGTACATCTAAAAAAATAATTAAGAGATTGTTAAGGGGGCTTGTTGTGCCCCTCCGGGCCCCCGCTGCCTACGTCCTTGAAGTATCCTAAATTAACATGCCGATTTCAAATTTTTTTATATAGATAATCACCACTCTAATTCAGGGGTATTTTTGTGCTAAATTTGGTATATGCAATGCCTTTTTGTCAAATTTGTATTTTTTTTTTAATTTAGCATTTACAATATTGGTAGATATCCTATTTGACATATTATTTTGCATTAGAGTAGAAAATAGAGTAATATGCCACGTATGCAATTTGTACAGTTTTTTATGCCAAACTAGTCGCCGAGCACGAATTTAAATAAAAAAAAACGTGGCGGTGACTGGGCGGTCACGTGACGATGAGTAGACCATCATATGGCGATGACTAAAATGTCACGTGAGAGTTCAGGAATAAGGACTAAAACACTTTTCATAGTACATTGCACGTGCAGAACAGACAAACAAATCAAAGGAAAAGGAAAAGATATCACGTGGTAGTGACTGTATTGCAAGGTAGCGATGATTGGACTACCACATGACGATGACTGGACCATCCCTGGATTAATGAAAAAAGTACTATTCATAGTGCATTTGTCTTTTTAAATGTTAGTAAATGATATTGAACAAGCATTGACATCTATATTGGAGAGGGTTTTTGATAAGTTGATTTTTCCAATCAATTATTAAATGTTATTGATTTAGTAACTTGCTAGTTTTAGATATTTTTATGTGCTTTGTTTCTTGTTTTGCTATTTTGTAGGAGAAAATGAAAACTGAAGCTCTCGTTAATGGGAAATTAAAGAAAAAAGGGAAGAGAAGACATGGAAAAGCTTGTTAGCGCTGCAACATTCCAGAGAACATTACATAGACTGCAGCACTTGAATAGAAGCGCCACAATGCTACTTGGTGAAGCAGTCAACTAAATCGGCGCCACAGCGATGAGAAAGATGCGTTGCAGTGTCTATTCGGCTAGTTTCTGATTCTCGATCATTCTTTATGTTCCAAGTTGCCCGTTTTTGATCAAGGCTTATAAAAAGACATGTTGGGGACTGAAGAAAATAATCTTTTGGTAGATTTTGAGAAGCAATCAAAGAGAAGAATTGCGGGAACAAAGAAGAAGACGGTGAATTTCGAACATGAGAAGCTTAACTCGACTTTACCCTCTAGTTATTTTTCTTTTCTTTCGATGTTTGACAACATGTTTAGTGTTTATTTAAATTTCATTATGAGATAATTTTTTCTTATTTTAGAAGAGAGACGTAGCCGACTTCCTGATACTATGTTTTGATCGTCAATTTATTTTGAGAGGTTTTTCATTCAGTTTATTTGTGTTATCTCGTTCTTAATGCTACTAATTTATTGGTTATGAGTTAGATGATTTTATATTTAGAACTCGATACTCGCGAGTGGAAATTTTAAATATTGTTAAGGGATAATACAACCTAGGTTTTTATAAAGTTCGGGATGCCTGTAATTTCTTTGAATTCAATTAAAAGAATCATGGCTCATAATGAATTCTTATTTTTTTCGGTTTTTTTAGGGATATCGAAATCAAATTTTAATAATATTTTTAGATTGACACTCAGGAGAGGGAGTTGAATGTCTTATGATTCTTGGCTTATAAATCCAAAAGTTTGTTTAGTAATAAATTGACATGAAAAGACATAGTTAGCGGCTAGGTGAAATCGAACCTCTAAACTTTTCTCATATTCATTTCTTCTCAATTTATCTTCTAAATTGTCTTTGTTATCGTTGTTTTTAGTTTTATATTTTAGTTTTCATTATTGTGATTGAATTGTCTATATAAAATGAGGATTATTTTAATTATAGTACTTGGTTAAAATTCGATTACAATCCTTGAGGATGACATTCCTACTCACTTTTCTACTATTAAAACTTGACATCATTCACTTGCAGTTTTGTCGCGAACAATTTTTCATCCAGATCAGGATTACATGCTTTGTATCTTTGAGAATAAAAAATAAAGAAACAAAAAAAGAAACCAAAAAAAAAAAAGGAATCTAAGATGTCTATCAAAGAGGACTAAAGTTGATTTAATGAAATTGCTAAAGGAAATGATATAAAAGGAAAATAGGAATTTTTTATTTATTTATCGTAAAGAAGGTGTAAATCTTCATAATGAACCAAACAGGGAATGTTTTCTTAAAAATTTGATTAATGAAAATGAGCTAAATAAAGAAAAAGGAACATCTCAAAAAAAAAAAAAATCTTTCGTATAATGAATCAATATTTATCATAAAAAGAAGTTCGGTTTCATTCCTACTAGTTTATATTAATAATAGGGATTTTTCATAAAGAATTCGATACCATTTGTTGTATTATTTTTCAATTTATTTGGTTGAGGCATAAATGACAACCATTTGATTTGTAGTATATTACATAAATAAATAGGTTTTTTCATGATTAATTCATTGTGGTATGTTTATTATTTAGTCCAAATCATCATCTTTATAGTAAATATTTTATATTAATAATAATTATTTTGATGTTAATAACTAATTTGGGTTTATTAAAAGTAATTTACATTTATCAACAAAAAATATTCTTCATTGAAGTCAAAAAAGGAAAATAAAATAATATATATAAAAATGAAATGATATCAATTATAGTAAAAGAACAAAATAGTTATTATAGACATTTATTTCTTAAAAAATAGACATATATGTAATATTGTTAAAAAAATGAATATATTTTAAAACGGTAATCTAAAAATGAACTTTTTGTATAATTATTTCTTAACAATAAAGAATCTTATTTTATTATGTACTTATTTGAACAAGGTAATTAATTTAATTATCTATCTTTTAAACTAAATATCTAATTATTTACCAACAATATTATATATTTGATTTAAAGTTGAATAATTAACTGTTGTTTTCATAATAAGTAATTAATTCTCATGGATCTATAATTATCTAAATCTCTCCAAAACTTCAAAATTACACATATAGGAATGGCAACAGGGCGGTGTGAGTCTGGAGAATGAATGCTTTTCCATTCCCATCCCCGCCCCCCAAAACTATCCTCATCCCTATAAGTGGGGCCGGAGACGAGGATTCCCCGTTGGGTTTTCCCCATACCCGCCCCATTCACCATTTATTATAATTATGCATCTGAAAAAAAAAATATTAATCCTCCTTTTAGTTAAAAAAAAAAAAAAAAAAAAAAGCAATTATACTTGATTAATACATTTAACAATTGGATATTGATAGCCTCCTTAGATATTGGGTAGAGTCTATTATTCCTTTCTTCAATGAAAAAACTAATAACGTTTAAAGATAATTATATATAGTTTTATATATATGTATATATAGATCATATATATATTGGAGCAAAGACGAGACGAGGAGTGCTTTCCCCGTTCCCACCCCACCAACCTTCGGGAATAAGATTTTACCTCATTCCCCAATCCCATCCCTGCCTTATTTGGGACGGAAATCCCCGCAACGCCTCGTTCCCAAGGAGAACACTGCCATCCTTAGCACATAGTCCCTTCTGGGAGTGCCAGGCGCGCACGCCACCTACCCTTATGGTAGGTTGGCACTTTTCTACAAATCTACCGAGGACTTAGATGGGTTCCAACTTATCTTGTAGTTAAAAAATTTATCTCGATTCACTTATTGAAAATTTTGTGAAATAGTAAAGGGACCCGGTGTAAATACGTAGCTCAATCAATAATAATAATTAGAGCTATCTGTAGTAAATAGCTCTAACGTCTCCAATTACATATTTTTCATAAGTATTGTTGATTCTTTAATGAGTGTCTTACATTTGAGCACATCAAAGAGAAATTTAGTCAACCTAGTAAACACGAGCTCTTGTTCACTCAAGTTTTTTGAATTAACACAACATGGGGATGCCGTTCATCTTCTTAGGTGAAATTATGAATTACATATATGTGATTGAAGTTTCCTACCACCCAATATAGCATGTCTCCACACCGAGATATTGATATACAAAATGTCTTCACTTATATTTGATGTCTCAAGAAACACACAATGGATGTGAGTTTGCCAATCACTGAAGAGTACGGTTTACTTACAAATTAACCAGCTATTGACATAATACAAGTTATTTTATGAGAGTGACACTAGATAAAGAACATATTCTATCATGATTTTGTTCAATTTATTTTCTAATGTATAGATGTCTCTATTTTGCAACATCTTTGCTAAAGACCCAAATAAGTCATTCCATAAATCTCAAGTAGACAACATCACAACCTTAAAAGAATGAAATGTCCAACTTTATTCACCGGTTAATGAACAAATATTTATGTTTTTCATCCTAAAACCCTAGTCCGAAACCCGATCCGACCCCAATACCAAGACTTGAGCCAAGCCCCGATTGAGAAACGTATATGACCCCAAGCCCAGTATCGAAACTTGAGCCCTGATCCCTGGCCTCATCTCGAAAACTATCTTGGCCCAAGTCTCGAAACCTGACTCCTGCCCCATTCTTCTAATAGGACCCAATGTTGGTACCGAAATCCGACCCCAACCTCAATCTGGGTCTTGAAACCCAAACTCAGTATGGAGCCTCGAACCCGAACACGACCCTGGTCCCAAAACTCGACGTACTCCTACATCAATACCGAAATCCGACCTCGACCCTGATCATGGATCCTAACCCGAACTCCAATTCTAGATACATTCCTAGACTATGGCTCCGGTATTAAATTTGGTGTATTTGGAATATTTTATATGTTTCTTAATATGATCATTTAGGTAAAATTATACAATACGGTCTAATATATATATTTTTATTGTATTAGATACCACAATATGTGTGTTGTATTAACTTTTAATTTCGTATTAAATTGAAAAAAGTATATATTGCCAAACATTATACTATTTTAAATGGTACAGAATGTTAACACGATATACTGAACATGTATTAGTGATGATGGTCAGAAAACTATAGTCTTTTGGTATTAAATCTTTGCTTTAAGTGATATGATGAACACTGGTTAACTTTCGAATGTTAGTGGGACGGCGTGTGGCAATGTGTTTAATTTTAGTGATCACTAGTTGTTTATGGAAAGTGAGAAGTGAAAATTAGTAAAGAAAAAAGTGCAAAATGAAAACAGAAAACTATGTACACGAGCATGTAATTACCACAAATTTAAAAAGGAAAAAAGGAAAATGAAGATATTAGGGGGAAAATCCAGATTTTAAATGGTGTAAATATAAATATATAATAAAGACAAAGATATTAAAATAATAGTAAAACCAGGTTTAAGTTGGGGTTTCGAGGACCTGCCCCAGCTAGCCCAACGTAAAGTTATCATTCTGCACCTCTTATTTCTTGCAGAACTAGAAGTTTGGGGCGCCTCTTATAAAGTACTCGTTTGGATCATATGTTTAAAAAGTAAATTTGAATAGTAAATTTAAATTTTATTAAAAAAAACAATATAAAAAAACTTTTTAAATATTAATTAAAAATAATCTCAAAACAACGATAATTCAAACGGACTATTAATCGATGATCCAAATATACAAAAAAACTTATAAGGGAGTGTCCAACATATAAGGACCCACTTGGATGGGTCTCGTGATACTATACTTCAATCAAACAACCAGTAGAAAGGCGAATGGACAAAGGCTACGCGGATTAGTGATATTGGTACATAAAAGCTCACTTTATTTGTTTTATTTGTTATTTTTTTTTATTTTTTATTTTTGTTTTGGTTCAGGGCATTATTAGAAACTGCATTATTGAATATGAAAACGCGTCAAAGATAAAATGTAAAACACCAAACGCGCAGTTTTTCTTAAAAATTAGTTCAGTCAACATCATTTGGCCAAAGCAACCAAGTAACATCCTTTGACCTTTTGGGGGGCCAGCAGAAAAGCAAATCTAATAATAATAATAATTATCATAATAACAATTATAAAAAAGACACTGCAAAAATTTATGTTAAATATTAAGAACTTCAAAATGCATTATAAATAAATACATAAGTAACATCTTAAATCCGGTAATCGTACAATCAATCAGATGTATTATATATCGAGACTAATATCGTGTATTACTAACTCATTAGCACGTAATATTTTCTGTTCATACATGTTAGTTGTAGTAATAAATTTTCTAAAATTTAATGTGTTACATATTAAGTATATAACGTTACACGTAAATCGACTAGTAGTACATGAATTTGAGAAGGAAAAAAAAAAAGTTCCATTTGCTAAGGACCGTCGATTTAAGACCATTCCATAGAAAAAAAAATTATACTATCACTAATAATCATTATTATAAAGTCTTGTTTGTATTACAAATTGACATATTAATTTTTAGACACCGTAATTATAATAAAATTGTATTACATAATCGTACAAGTGTTGCTAGCACTGTTAGTCCCTGAACAATGTGAATTGTATCACTTTAGTTTTTGAAATTTTATAATTCTTTAAATTATTGTTTGAATTTTTGTTTTTTTGGTAGTTTTAGTCCTCAGCACTATATTGATAAAAGGAATTCTGAGATTAATAAAGATTATTACCTACCTATCGCAAAATAACCGAATGTTTACAGATGTAGTTAGACTGAGTGCATAATTTTCTAGTTATCAACGGTTGTCAACAAACATACATAAAGAACATTTTTACTTAATGTAACAATTTTGTGAAATCTCAAGTTATCAGACGATAAACAAGTAATATTCTTCGTCAATTATAGTTTTAAGGACTAAAATTATAAAAAAAAATTAAACTTCAGGAAGTAATTTATAAAAATTAAAGTTTGAAAATCAAAATTATATAATGCTCATAATTTAACCATCTTACGCCTATCTATCTTTAATTAACAAAAAGAAACTAATAGTAATGGTCACTATCAGAGTCTATATTTAACCGGAAGTGCGTCCAATGAGGACCTTGGGCCTCAAAAGGAGGGTTGATTGTGATAGTCATTAATCCCTAGAAGGAAAAAGATAAACTGTACAGTCTCACATTACTTAGGAATAGATGTCTGTGATGGGTCATAAGTAAAGAGATTACATCCTAATAGTATAAGGCCTTTTGGGATAAGCTCAAAAGCAAATCCATACGGGCACGAGACTCAAAGCAGATAATATCATAAGAAGATACGTGTCGTTACAATAATACTTTTAATATTTTTTTTTTCATTTTTATATTTGTTTTTTGTTTTTGTTTTTTTGTTTTTTGGAGAAAGTTTTGAGCCATAACTTAGCATGAAGCTTCACTCTTGAAAGTTAAAGTGCTTGCCGACGGAGACGATTTCAATGGCGGATTTTCAGGAGAGTGAAGTTTGAAACATGAATATTTATTTCTTTCCTTTGAGAAAAAACAAAATCACCTTTTCACCCTTCAATTTTGTGATGCTAACGTGAACACCTCGTGCCAAATATTTTAAGGGATATTGATAAAATTTCTTCTTCATTCAATTAAAATGCAAAAATGTAGTTATTACAAACATAATTTAATAGTAATATCACCACAACAATTTGAGTTAAAATATCTCAAATCACAAATTCAAAAGAATAATATAACAAGAATGCATCTTATATTTAAAAAAAATGATACAAGTATTTCTTATATTTTTTTAACAAGATAAAATTCACCATGTTGTTTGTTTTGAAATTGCAAAAAAAAATCACCTTTTTATTAAACTAGTTGAAATGCACGCGCAAAACGCGGGTAGAATAGACAAACAATACAACGTAAAACAAAACAAAACAAAAAATAAAAAAAATTAACTATTAATTTTCTTCAATTTTTTTAATTTTTAAAAATTAATTTTTATTTATAATTGTCACGTGATGAGTTTAGGACCGCGTGGAATAGATAAATAAAGCAAAATAAAAAAATTAAAAAACTAATTTTTTGTTTAAAAATGTTACGTGATGGGCTTAGGACCGCCACGTGGCGGGATGAGAAAAAAAAAACCCCCCTTGAAACCTATGAAAATTCGCGTGATGTTTTAAATTTTCTGCTATTTATTTGTTACTCCGTGATCTTCATATTTATGTATGAATATTTTTGTTAATAATGACCTTCATATTCTATATAAAACCAATATTTTTTCCTTGAGCATTATTTTTTTATAATTTTAATTAAAACTAGTATATGATCCCCTAAAAAATAGTACTTTTCATGATAAAATATTATTTTTATAATTAATAAAAAATGATTATTTTTTGTCAATGCATGTCAGGTTCAATTATTTCAGTAATTACCGTAAATATTACCAAAGTCATTATTATGCATAGTACTACAATAATTGTACGAGGTAGTTACAATTGAATAAGTAATTTTGATAATTACAATATAATGTATACTTGTTATAATTACTAATTAACATGGTACATGAAATACATTTTTTTTAAGTACTATGTGAAAAAGTAACCCTATGGATTGATTGTAATTAACTTGAATGTATTTTTGGGCAACTAGAACTCATCTTTTCCTTTCATCACTTTACCTTTTTTTTTTTTTTTTTTTTTTTAAGAAGAAGATGGTATAGTAATTATGCCACCTATATATTATAAGTAATCTATGACCATTTCAATGTACTAATTAATTAGTAGACTTAGCTCTAAATACCACCATTTACTCTTTTTCGTCCAAATATAATGTCGTATTTGACCACAAAAAGACAACAAGCTTGTTTTCAAGTTCCCATTATACCAAGTCATCTGGCATATGATTACACCGGTAAGTTCATTTCAGGTGTTTCTCCATTTGCACATACCCTTATTGATTATTAAGAATTTTAGAAAAATAATATAAATAAAACCAAATAAGTTTCTTGTAATAAAAGCAATTTATAAGAAATAAGCTAAATTTAATTTTCTTGACCAGATTTTTATCTAGTTTTTTCCTCATAATATGATGTTCCAATTTCTCTAGAGAACACGAAATAACACCTTTTGCATCTTTGTAAGTAATAATAATATAATTGTTAATAGCATCATCGTCATCAAGGTTTCGATTTTCAGAAGAGTTGTCATCCGCTAAATCCGCCGAAGAGTTTTCAAGCCTATAACCACTGACACTAATGTTATGGGGCTCCATCTTGTTTTTACTAGCTCATTGTTTCGTCTCTTATTCTTATTAACTGCACTAAAACCTTTGACATACAATTTTTGGGAGCAATACTGCTAATCTCCTTATAAGTATTATTAGCAAGCGATATCTAAGGTTCAAAATGAAGACCACCAGACAATTGTACTTGCTTGATAAGAAATTTCGCTTGAATGAACCGACACATTATCATTAAGGTGTAGATGATCGTACTCTAAATTTTATTCTATATTGATAATAAAATCAACGTCATATAGCTTAATAAAAGGATTTCCAGATATTTAATCTGTAGGGTTGAGGACTAATTAATTCCTGACTTGCGAAGCACTGCTATCCTAATTTGAGATTTCGGTAGATTCATAAATAGTAGCAGTACTTCTACCTGTTGATTCATAATTAGCTGTCAATATTATTGAAGGCTCGGGCGAGACGCAATTCATCGGAGAATAATGTTGTCTCAGTGGGAACACCATTCCTATTGACAAGGATATATAGTTGAATGTTCAGGCAGTTCAGACAAAGAAGAATATACCAAAATCCTACCTGATTTAGTGGGCTTTTGTGAAGCCGAAGCCGTTCTTTTAGAAATATAAACTTTCTTCACCATTGGTGTACGCTAGATCAAATCCAAGTCGAGCTAATCTTCCACCTCTACCACGCCAACAACAGAACTATTCAATCCTTTTTCAACAAATGATTCCTAGAGAATACAAAATCTGACTCATGAAATTTGAGACATTATTAGCTTTGCTTGCGTCATAGATCATAGAATTTATGTGGAGCCCCATCTCATTCATTAATCCCCGTAATTAAATATATTAAGTACTTTTGTAATGTATCCCAATAGGAAGCAAAAGTAAAGTATAAAATTGTGAATTGGAGTATACTTTTTCCTCCCCTCTTTTTGACCTTTTTTATTACCCAAAAAAAAAAAAAATTAGAAAGAATAATATATTCGATAATTTTTTTTCCTTCTAATTTGTCCTCCAATAGTATTTTAAGCATTTTTCTTGTAACTCTCTCAAATAGTAGTTTTCCATGCGTATCCCTAAAATATTTATTGTTTAATCCCTATTATAAATCTTTCTTTTTTCTAAAATGTGTCCATTTTTTTTTTTTTTTTAAAGTCTAAAATGTGTTCTTCTTTACTTTTTGTTTTTAATATTAATTTAAAAAAAAAAACTGAAAAAAGAGATTTACATCCACGTATAAAAAAATTCAACAAAAAATATTCACATGCATAACACGTCATTCCAACGAATAATAACAATAACAATAATCCAAATAATAATTACAATAATGATAATAAGAATAATACTTATAACAACGACGACGATGATAATAATAATAATAATTATTATTATTATTATGTGAGTATGTAAAGAGGGAAATTCTTTACCTTATAAAACAAATAAAATTATAAATGTCAAATGCACACCTTTTCCGTCTTATTTATTGTTGTTTTTCCCCAACCCTATTAAAAGTCGTTTAATGTCATCTTATATTTAGATTTTCCACATAATTTCTCCATGTTGGTGGGATGCCCTCTGGACTACTTAGACCTGGGCTATATGTACATCATTACAATTGTTTGTACAAGTCAAATTTCCATATGAAAATGCAGATTCCGAGCTCCTATATTTTTCACACTGAATTTACCATCACCAGACGATATACATGATTTATTAAGAACTTTCTCGATTATATTGATCTTATAGTGTCTTTTTCTTTTTTCTTTTTTTTTTTTTTTTTTTCTATCTTAGATAACTTTATAAAATAATTCAATTACATGCATAAGAAAATTAAATGACCGAGATCTCTATTAAAGTTATCTGAATCTCAAATAAAGTTTTAAGAAGCTAACATTAAAATTTTTTTCCTCAAAAAAAGAGCTATAAATTCTATATGTACGCAATTAATATTATAAATTTAATGATTCCTGAACAAATCACTGTCTTTGATAATATATCATTCGTTCATGTTTTTTAAATTTAGGGTACTTTGACCTTTTGGCATATTAAAAGACGCAATCCGTAAATATAGAGTTGATTATACAATCAGATTAAGATCAGGGGCGGAGTTAGAGGGGTGTCAGTGGGGGCTATAGTCCCACTGAAATTTTTGTTCTTTTAAGTTTGCTCCAAAAAATTAATAATTTTAATAATTTACACTAATTAAAAATTTAAAAATTCTCATACAATCCATACTTTTTCCCCCGTTAAAAATATAAAATTCTCACATATCCCCAATAATGTTAATTCTATAAAAAAAAAGTTTATACTTTTACTGTTTTGTCCTACTAAAATTTAAAAATTTTCATATAAATCCATTAAAAATTAAAAATTCTCATATAGCCTTCACTAAAATTTATTTTATCTATAAAAAAAAAAAAAAAGAATTTTGATGTACACATTCACTGAAATATAATTATGACTCCCCGATTAAGAGAGTCACATAAATGACAACATAAACCATCTCCCGTAGACAGCTATCACAAATTTATATAAAAATAAAGGGTTCGATTGCAGATTTTAATGTAGAGTACTCACCTTAAAATTGTATCTTCTTGCACATAATCCCACGTATGCATAACTTATTAGAAGCTAATGTGTCGGTGATTTTGTTGGGTCGTTAATCAAACCCATGACACATGATTAATGAAACAAAATTTATACTCTCAATGAAGATAAATTATTCGAACATATACATTTATTAATAGAAAATTGTTATAACAATTAATACGTCAAATTTGTGTTACTTTATGGTACAAATCCTAACATATATATATAGACCTGGAACCTAATATATATATATATATATATATATTTAAGGGAAATTTCATTTCATAAAAAACAAAATACATAAAATACAAATGGCCTCAAATACAAAGAAATTCGATCCCAAATCAAAGATCGGATCTATCAGTAAAGATCAAAATATCATAGGGGTGAATACAAGTACTGAGACTCAAATGGGGGAAGACCTGCTCGGCATATAAACTTCGAGCTTGACCATTGCTCGTTAAACAACACCAAAATAATTGATAGACTAGCCCAGTCAACCGAGACCAATCCTCATGTAATGGGGGCACTCACACCACCACATTCAATAACAAACGGATGAGAGACACAAGCGAAGGACATCACCTCCATTATTACCAAAGCAAAAGCACTAGAGTAAATTTAAAAAAAAAAAACACATCAAAGGAATCAACGCACTTATTACAACAAAACAAAAGAAAGATCCACAAGTCGCAAGCCATTGGCTGTTGAACGGAAGCTAGATCTGAGCGGAGCCACCCTAGAAGGACAACTCACCTCCAAAACAAATTAGATCCGCCCAAACGAATGCCTCGCTCCGCACACAGCTACTATCATGAGAAAGCCGGCGTAAAGATGAGTCTGGGGATTGAATTTCAGGGTCAGAAGCCTAGCGATAAGCTCGGAGGCTGCGCCAAGGCTCCAACCAAACACTGTAACTTTTTTTCGTATTCAGAGAGAGAAAGAGAAGGAGAGAACCCTAGTTGGAACCTAATATTACTTTAAAAAAAAATTTTTGTTTTGTTTTGTTTTTTTTTTTTTTTAATTTCCATTTCCTCTCCAAGCGTGAAATTTAAATGAAAGAATGCCAGTCATTAATACATCCTAGTAGTCAAGAAACAAGAAACAGATAGTTAATTAAAAATTAAAGTAGAAGTCACTAGAGGGCGTCCAAGTAAAATAATTACCGGCCCTTCCTCTAGGTGCATGAGTTAAGCGGTTGTTTAATATTACAATTTTAGGAACGTCCAAAAAATTTCTCATAAAAATTGCCTATATTTTTGTTATACGAAAATGCATGTATAAGATGAAAGGGGAAAAAAAATTCATTGAAAATGTAGCACAAAAACAAGTCATAATTGAAAGACTTTAATTTGAAAAAATATTATGTTATTTGAGCCTAAAATCTCCAGATTTTATCTTTCTTACTGATTTCTTATCGACTTGGTAACTACTGCTTTTTACATAAGTTATTTACTATATATATTTTTGTTAGTGTTGTGTTGTGTTGATTGGGTTTTAATACGTATATACCTAAGTTCAGAATAAATACGTCTGGTATAAAATATGCATCATGATATATCTGACAAAGTCAAGAAAAACAGAAGAATCGAAAGTTTAATTCATTCTCAAAAAGGAGCTCTTGACAAATATCTCATAATTAGTAAGAGAAATGTAATGAGGTTAAGTGAAGAAACAATTGAATATATATATATATATATTTAGGGGATGATGAAGTGATGATAGAAAAACCATGAAGTAAGAATGATGAAATATGTGTGATTATGCTGATGAATGAGATCAACAAACAGATGGGGCAGATGAGGAAGACAAAATTGAAATGTAGAATATTGTTATTGATAATTTAAGTGATGTGTCTATGATTGTTTTTGGTCCAGGAAGATAGAAACATATTGGTAAAAAGTGAGAGATTTACGATTAATACAAAAACATCCAATTAAAAAGAAGGATAACGAAAATTTCGAACAAAGGTCCTTTCTTAAATATTTTGGCTAAGGTTCAAAATATGCTGAGACGGGCATGAAGAAGATTAAAGCGGGATTATCTCTTATATTATTTTTGGAAATCGCTTTTCTATAATTTTTTTTTTCTTTGTTCTTTTTAATCACACATAACAATATACGTATAATTTTCACTGAATAAATTAATCACAAGGCCTTTAAGAGAAGAAAACTTATTGGACCGAACCCATAAGTAGACCCTATCAAGTTACAATTTATAAACAATTGCTAATTAAAAGAAAACTTATAACACTTATAAATCATTTGTATTCTTCACTCTCTGCCTATGTGGGAGTCGTCTTAGTGGCTACCAATTCTATAAGTTATGTCATAAAACGTAATACTGACATCTCTTTTACTAATAAAATGAGTGTGATGGTCAGCTATATATATGCGTCATCAAAGACTCGTATCTAGTTCTGAATAGAAGGATCGTGTATGTAAATATATGTGTCTGTGTGTGTGTGTTACTCGTGTGGATCAAATAAAAGTTTCTAGAGGGTAATGGAGTACTATTAAAAGTAAAACAAAATTATCCCTACAGTAATTTTTTGCATGAACATCAAAAACTCTAATATTTATCAAGTGATATTATTAAAAAAACAAACAAAACAAAAACAAAAAACAATTCTAATGTTAATAATGGGTCAAGTCAGGTGGCCAAAATTTCTTTTGGAATATTGAGATATATAATCAGCTTCTCTGTTGACTTTGACCTCTCCTCTAATATCTCTAACCCACACTTATATTCATATAAATATATATATATATATATATATGTGTGTGTGTGTGTGTGTGTGTAATGACAGTATTTTAGACTTTGAGACTATTCTTAAATGGGAGGATACCAAACAGGGCGAGTGTGGAACAAGTCTAGGTCTTATGCTATTCCTGCTTTGAAATTGTTATGAAAAATGTAAATTATACTCTCAATCACCATCATTGCCTTTTAGACTTTTAATTTCTTATTATTAACTAATATGTTGAAATAAATGTTTTTTTCTTTTTCTTTTTCTTTTTCTTTCTTTCTTTCTTTTATTTTTATTATTATTTTATTTTTTTTGGTGGAACAGATTGAACAACAACTATTTTAACTACCATCAACTATAGATTGACAAATAAACTTTTATCCAAAAATCTAAGAGATGGGTATTCTTGTTACAATTTTCAAATTTAGAAAAAAAAAATCTTAAGTTAAAATTCGAGGGACAGTAACAATACCTAAATTAAAAGAAAATTTAAAATTTTTCTAGTAATTGAAAGGACATTGTAAGTGGTCCTGAATCTAAGTATTTTAATTATGCAACATGTACAGTTAGATTTGGTAATTGTTCGAAAATCAAATAGTTAGTTTTTAAAAAAATTGGGAGTTACAATATTAAAAAAACATATATATATTTATATTTATGGAGTACTGTCTCCTTTTTACTATCTAATTTGATTTCCAACAATAATATGGTGTGTCGTTTAATAAAATATAATGTCAATTAACTACGTGATACAATATTATTAAAGAGATATTGTGAATGTGTGAATCGAATTCCAACATTAAAGGCGACACAATGGTCATAACAAAATTAAATACACAGAGAAACCTACCAAATTTTAATGTGAACCTTATTCAATTGGGACTAGTTCAGCAAATAGAAGGAAATAGATTTACACAATAGTTCTTAAGTTAGAAATTTGGAAGTGTTTTTTGTTTTTTTTTCTTTAATAAGTAGGAGTTAGGAGTACCAAAAAATAATAAATAAACTTATATGATGTATATTCAATCGTTTGTCTTCATACAGAATTTGATGAATTTTCAACTCCAGTTTTGGCATTAAGTAGTTATTTGGAAGATCATAAGAGTGCGGACACGTCAATATTTACATCATGAAAACTAAGAAATTGGGACAAAGGAAATGGAATAATAATAATTTGAGTTGGTGTCTTTGTTTGAAGATTTTAACCCAAAATCAATTATACTTTCACCCAAACCCCATTACCGTTCCTTTCTACTCTTTCCTTTTCCTTTTTCAGTCGTGAAATTTTTTTTGGTTCATTTCAAAGTTATATATTCTTTATAGTGATGATTCGATTAATACTTGATCACAAATAACTTGGACACGTTGGGAATAAGAGAAAGAAAGGTAAGGCATTTCACTCCTGGTCTCCCATTAAATAATACTTTTCAACGGATTATTCTATGCGATTATGTTGATAAATGAACCATTTTATTACTTTATTGATTAATGAATATTTATTGTTTCTAAAAGAATTTTTTGTTTTTTCTACTTGTGCATGTATTATTATTATTTTTTTTAACAACATAAATTACAAATGAACTAACATTATTGACATGGTTAAATGTTAAGATGTGCATACAAAAAACTACAAAAGTTGTACGTACTTAGTAGCTCGAAATTTTTGTACATCGTACATTAAAATTACTAAATACATATGTGAATATAATATAATGGATGTGTGGCTTCAAAATTCAATGGCCCAGAAATAAAGTGGTCCGGATGTTTAATCTACATAGAATAATCCTAATATTATAAACTTTTCATGTGCTATTTCTTTTATTTAATTATATCGAATTTATTTGTATTTATATATTTTGGACCATATTAGATTTTTAAAACTATATCATCCTATGTACATAAGGTTAATAATTCAATACATAATATAATTTAAGTTGAGACCGGAAGATTTAAGTTATATAAATTTTCTTTTTGGGTAAATATTTACAGTTATGTTATTACTTTATCTGGCATACATTTTATCTGTTTTATGCACTCGATCGTATACGTCATACAATTTAATATTGGATCATAATTGAAGAAGATTTTGTTGAGCAAAAAAGTAAAAAAGAGGATTTTTTTTTTTTTTTTTTTTTGGTTTTTTTGTTTTGTCCTTATTCCTTGGTTGCTCAAATCAAATGGGATCCTAAGATATTTGTCTTTACCGTTAAATAAATAAAAAAAGGGTGAGCATCATTACGCAGTAGAATGTTGCACGTGACATGGGAATGGCCTTTCCTTTCAGCGGGCGTTAGGGCTGCGTGGCCATTTGCATTCCACCAGGCCGGCCATTGCTATTTTGAATGAGCTCTTTACACGAATGCTATAGATTCATGTCTTGGATTTGAGTAATGTCAAGTCATGTTAAAGCCACGTCATATCTTGTTATTTGGAACACACAATTAATATCCTGAAGTTTCTACTTAATAACCTTCATGATACCGACTGGCATCCACCGTGGGATGATAGTTTTAATAGTTTTAGTTTTTTGAACTCCAATTAAACAAGGGAAGAATAAATAAATAGCATTTACAGTATATAGTTAAAGTAAATAACATGTTTTAAAAATATTTATAATAAATAGCAGTAAACGATGAATTTATTTGGTAGATAAATTTTTTTTTTATCCAATGTAGGTTATGTTGTAAATAAATTATCAATTTTGTAAATTTGCTTTTGAATGTTGTTTACTTTAAATATTTTAAATCTTTCTATTTACTTGGTTAAAATTTTGTTTATTATAACTTCTGTTTAATTTGAAGTCAAACGTCAATTTCTTTTTCAAATTATGTTGCCAGTCAAAAATGTAATCTAGTAGATAACCACCGGTAATTTACTAGATTCCATCAGAATCAGCATTACCAATTAATGGTCTTTGGTCTCTTGTGTCTCGAGAGTATTCTGGAAGATTACTTGATATCCTACTAGATTACTTTTCATTTGATAATCTTTAAAATTTTCTTTAGATTTCAATAAAAGATAGTTGACCATCTTTGACTCCAATTGCTCCAGTTGTCGGAGAGTAATCTAGTAGATTGTTTTTACATATCTAGGACAATAAATATGGCCAATAGTCTTAGGCTCCCACTATCGTAGAGTAATATGGTAGATTAGTTTTGCTAATCCAGCAGATTATTTTTTATGTTGGTCGATTGTTGCCGATTCCAATCATCGGCACTGACAAGTAAGCCGGTATAACACTTTTGGTAATCCATCAGATTATCTTTTATTTTTACAAAAGAATGTCGACTGCCTTCAATTCCGGTATCATTTTTTATCATCTGCCCGGAGGATTTTAAGTCACACGTTTTTTTTTTTTTTTTTTTTTTCCTGCAAATATCAAACTATTAAAAAAATTACAAAAAAAAAAAAGAAAAAGAAAAACATTACGTTAGGTTAAAAACAATTTAGCATATGGCCTTATTTCTAAAATTTCCACAAGTTATAGAAATTGAAATTGACACACATAATTGAATTATGACATGAAATCATCCATTCATAGTATTGTAATTACCAATTTACAATCACATTCTTGATCAACTTTACGAAGTAATGTTGCAAATTTTCTGGATATTACAATTTTAAGGATTTTTAATTTAGGAATTTTTTTATTACATCTTGTTTTTTAGTGGTTTTTTTTTTTTTTTTTTTTTTGGGGTTATACTTTGAATAATCGAATGAATTTCAGTTTCGTGATCTTGATGTAGATTTTGGCATTTTGATTATGAATATCATAGTTCTTGGTTTTAAGAGTTTTTTTATTTAGGAATTATCAGTTTTTAATGGTGACAAATATGTTGTGATGAAAAGACGATAAATTTTTAGGAAAGATTTCACGTTTTCTCTCTGAATTTTAGTCTTTGTCATAAAAAGTTCCCCAAATTTTAATTTGTCACAAAATATCCCATGAACTTTGAATCATTTGAAATATTTTCCATTCTATTAGTTTTGTTAACAGAATTGTCATGTGTCACTCTAAAGGACAAAATAAATATAAAAAAAAAGGGGTCATTTTGTGAAAACATAAATTATTTAAACATTTCTCGTGTAAAATGAAAAAAAGGTCATCTGAATATTAAAAAAAAACAAAACAAAACAAAACTCTTAAGATGAATAAAAAAACTCAAATAACACAAAAAAAAAAAAACTTTAATTTCTTATATTTTTTTAAACAAATAAGACTTTTTTTTTCTTCTCATTAAGAAAATAACTAAACCTTCTAATATTTTAATTTTGTTATAAATTTCTGTCAATGGGGTAAAATTATTATTTTTATCATTTTAATTCAGACTAACATGTGGCAATTTCGTTAATAAGACTCATATAAGGGAAAATTGTGCTAATGTTTCAAAGTTTAGGGAGCATTTATGATGAGGTCCAAAATTTGGGGGGTAAAAATGAAAAATTTCCCCAATTTTCATTGAAAAAAAATAGTAGAAGGGGAAAATTTACTAACGATTCAAGACTCAAAGCGGGAACAAGTAATACAAGTTAAAATTCAGTTAGCATTTTTATAACAATGCTGAAAGTTTGGCCGGAAAACGTGAAATTTGTCTAAAGTTTTATGTGTTGATGATTCTAAGTTTTGATGAATATGCGATGGTATTAACTATCTTTTAATTGTTTTTGTTTAAGTTTGATTTTAAAATATTGACGATTTTTAATTTTTTTTTGGAATATTATAAGTTTTTTTTATAATGTTTGATTTTAAATTTATCTTGCAAATTCAAAAATATTGTTGCCAACTCCAGTCATATATGATGTCCATCTACAATTTGACGATCCCATGACGTGTTTCTACACTGTCTCTGCTCACAAAAAACTAGAATTTTTAGTTTGAAAAATCAGTTTAAAAAAAAATTCAAATAGAATTTAGTCTTAGATTCCGTTTGGTGAAACGGTTTGAGTTGAAATTTTTAAGTTTGAGTTGGTTGATTTTTTAAAAACTAGTTATAATTTTTGTTGACTTTTAAGAAAAAAAATAAAATTTGAGATGAAAAATTTGAATTTAAAATGTTTCACCAAACAAAGCAGTAATATAGCGATACAAAACTCGTTCATGTTATAGCTAAATGTTTTAGTTATGAACTTCTGCTAGTAACTTTTAGCGACGAAATTTCTATATTTGAAGACCCACCTCATAAAATTAGAAGAAAACAAATCCGAACAGAGAGAAAGCTACATCTTAAGTCTTGATAAAATACATCCAAAGGAAAATTGATGTAGTGGAAGCGCACATTAAGAACAATAAAATAAAAGAGATAGATCAATTAACTTATAAATTCACACAAAATATTAGGAAAATTGCTTCAAAATCGGGTGATTCAAATTATAGAATGTCATAAATTGAAATCAAAATTCACTGATATACCAAGAATACCAAAAATTGGAAAAAAAAAAAAAAAAAAGATTAAACATTCTAAATTTCATTGTCATTATTCATAGGACAAAATATAGACGGTAAACTAAAACAGCCTATCACCGAAAAAAAAAATTAAAAATTAAAATTAAACAAGAAATTTTTTTCTTAAAAAAAAATAAAAAAGAAAAAAGCAGAGTATTGAATGGAAGGCTCAAATGGAAACTATTAGACTTTAAGTATATGAAAACGCAATCCAAGTTGGAAACCGAAATTTCTATGTCAACTTATTACAAAAATGGAAATTACTAAATATATATATATATATATATATTTTGAAGGCCTAAACAATAGAATTTGATCGAAAGATGACGTACGTAGTGATAAATTGATGAGTATTGCTGGTAGTCCTATTTTCACTCAGAAAACACTATTTTTTCGTTTAAATCCGATACCGTTAATAGATCTTATGAAAACTGAAAAATTGTCTTATTCAATCTTAAAATGGTTCCAACGCATTACAAAAGCCAAACCTTGTTGCATTGCATCAGAAATCAACTGATGATAATTTTTATTTCAATAAACCTAATGATTTGAGAACATCTTTACTACAACCCAACAAGAGTTACATAATCATAAAGTTACATAGTCGGCAAACAACGACAAACAGAGGAACCAATACAAGATATCCGACAAATATATTTTAGACATCGCTACCTTATTCTTTGCAATATCCATTAGATCCGTACTGCTTGGCATATATAGCAAATATACAGATAGCTACAAAGTAGTACCAGATTAACATTTCAAATAGATATGATAGTAGTGCTAACTCAAGAAGTAACATTTGGACAATGTTTTATTGTCAGCGTCTTCTACAGGCAGTTTCCCTCTGGGCGTTGAAGAAAACTGCAGCCACAGGAAGGCCGAGCTCGTTCTCTTCCGCGAATGTACGGGTGCTGAACCTCTCCCTCGACGGCGGAGCTTCCACTGTTTGCCTGCGCTTCTGCTTGAACAAAAGAAACACAAACCTGTGGATCCCAATATTTGGCCTTGGCATTTCATAGCTCACCACCTCCCTCCCTGTCAATATTATTGATCATTTTATAAATTTTATACTTAACCGAAATCTAATAGAAATCGATCTACTTCTCTCGGTCTTACTGGTAGAGGATTTTAATTATTGAAACCCCTCATCAAATTTTTTTTTTTCTTTTAATAAAAAAGAGTAGATCCTTTATATTTGGATTATTGTCAATTTCGTTTAACTTTTGTGTAGGTTGTTCTTGTTTGTCATTTTATTTTCTTGTTAAATCATTTGTGGCTGAATTTTGATAACTTGAAATGCCGTTGAATATTGTGAGGAATGTCTCTAACTTGATCGGGACACCAAAAATAAAAAATAAAAATAAAAAGGAAAAAAAACCAAGTTAAGTTTTTTTATTTTTTTATTTTTGTTTCCCTTCTCTGTTTTTGGAAAACTGATCAATTCGAATAGGAATGATTTGGGGACTTCACAAAGGGTCTTTTTATTTATTTATTATTATTATTTTTATTTTTTGGGAAAATAAGGATTAGGAAACCTAGAGAAAGGCATATATACTTCAATTGGGATTGTGTGAGAACAGGGTTTTGGCTTCTGGAGTGAACAAGTGAGAGAGGAACGAGAGATTGAAACTAAGTGGGTTCTTTAAGATTCTTGAGAGTACTCTTGTATTATTCTTGTAATCACTTGTCATTGAACATAGTAGATAGAAGATCCTCATTGCAGGAGTAGGATCTCACATTGAGATTCTGAATCTAGGTAATTTCTGCGTGTCGTTTTTCTTCTCTTATTTTTTTGGATTACTTGTTTGATTGTTATTTCTCTATAAACTGTTCAAATTCTGCATTTTAGGTATTAAGTAATCATCACAAATATAATTATATAAATGGGGGAAATTAATAGAAAAATGAAAATACAGTTCCCTTGAGTTGTGAATTTTTGTGAATAAACATTTTCTAATTCAATTACATACTATTTTTCATGATAAAAAGGTCAATATATTCTTGTTCCTAAAAACACATAGTGCCAGCAACCAGTTTTCTAACTATAAGGGTGCGTTTACTTCCATAAAAAGAAAAAAGGATTATAAGCTGTTTTTTTTTTTTAATACTTAATCATGTATTTATTTTTAAAATAGAAAACAAAAGTTTAAGAGGCGCCCTACGTACAATATTTGCAATAGAAAAAGAAGGAGCCAATCCTTATATATTATTGGTGTTGACTTCTTGTTAAAGGGAATAATTGTCAAATTAAATTATATAATTTTAATTCTCATGTATTGATGATTGTTTGATGTGCAAAATGGTATTTTAGTAATTTTATTTGTATGATTGACCTTCTTAACTTAAAAAAAAAACTCAAAAATAAAAAATGTTTCCTTCTTAATTTTTTCCTGTTGTGCAAAGGGGAATTGAATTGTGTTTCCTACAACATCGACTAATAGGAGTAAACAATAAATAAATAAATAAAAAGTAAAAAAGATTATCTTTCTTAATATTTTATTTTCTTTTCCAATCCAATATTCTTTTATGATTTGGTTAAAATACTTTAAAAGTGCCCCAAAATTAAATATAAGACAATGTTACAGCAGAGAGTGGCCTTACCAAAGGAGACATCAGTTGTGCCGGGGATGTCTGTCACTATCCTGTATTGAGAAATAATTAATAAATAATGCAATTTGTATTGCAAAAGAAAAAAAAAATTTATCTAACATCTAGTCCTCTCTCTAAATACTTCTTATTACATTACATTAGCCAAAACTATCAAATCATATGAAGTATATAGTACCATTAAAAAAATTCTTTTAAATAGGAATATTTAAAGCAGTATATATGTAGTTTTTTTTAAAGTATAAATTTTGTGATTTGTTAATTTATAGTTAATAGTTTTTATAACATTTACTAATAAAATGTTTGTCTCATTAATTAAAAACTGACACATCCCTATATTCTAATCGGTGTACAAAAAATTGTATATATTAAAAATGATACAAAAAGTAATATTGAAAATACCTAATAAATTGGAATGAAATTTCATAATAATCCCTTTTTAAAAATGAAAACTTACTTATTATTACCCATTTTTATAAAAAAAAAATAAAAAATTATGGTTTTAGTCAATGTTTATGGGTGTATGTTGACACATCAATAATTAGACGTACATGGCTATCAAGCAAACAGCTTACTTTTAATTTCTTTTTATAAAGTCGGAGAGAAAATTTTGTTGAGATCTTGAAACTATGAGTACTTGACAACAATAGAAACTGTATAATATTATATTGCAAAATTATCCTATGATCTAGAACACAATTAACGTAAGCCCTAATGACGTGTACATGATGTACACAGCCAATTCCCTAGAACTATGTTTATATTCTAGGATCCACTTGCCTTGCAACTATAGTTTATATAGCACACAACATGAAACTAGTATTCATAAAAGGGGAAAAAAAATTATTAATCAACAAATGTATATCATATTTGTAAATGTTGGTATGGATTAAAAAATACACTACTAATTAGACAGAATCTTTTTTGTTATGATTATTATTATTATTATTATTTGCCTAGAAAATTAGAAAGAGAAATATATATGATATCCGTTGACAAACTTTTGCACATCCCAACTTAATTAGCTCCAATTCAACAAATGATAACCAATACTTAATGGGGAGATCTATTGACACCCTCTTGTTTGCTCTTCCTACCCCTATTTTAACAAATTATTTTATTACTAAAATACCCTTAAATAAAATTACTTTTAAGGATAGATGTGTTTTAAAATATACTCTTCTCACACCTCATTTTAAAATTTTAAAATAAATATTATATACCTTAAAATATAATTTATTTAAAGTGATTGATAATCAAAATGAAAACAAAGCAATGCTAATGACTGAAAAACATAATCATAAGTTGTTTATTTTTTACTAATCAATAATCAACCTCTACTTTCATGGTGAAATTAGCTAAACAAACAAAAAAGAAAAAGAGAAATCAGAAAGGAAAAAAAAAAAAAAAAAAAAGTGTGCTTTGTTTGACAGAATGAGATAGTTGGGGGTGGGTGGAGGTTCAAAAGTGGAGTTGTGATATATGCCTTCCAAAATTGTTCTCCGGAATTCAGAGCTTGGATACATATATATATATATATATATATATATATTAGGAATTGAAATTCAAATCTGGATATAAAGCAGAGAATATCATTTAGATAAAGATAATTAGCAAAACACAAGGGAAAAAAGAGAAAGGAGGGAAAAAAACAAAAAAGAAAAAGAGAGAAGGAAAAATAGCGTGGGATATGATTGGTTAGTGAGAAAATGTAGGGGGAAAAAAATTGACATTAATTTGATGGGTTAAAAAAGGAGAAAAAAATTATAATTTGATTGTAGGTGTTGTTTTGGAATAAAAAAGTGGTTTAACAAGTAATATCTAAAATTAAAAATTTTGATGGTGGGTGGTTTAAGTAGAGGTGAGGGAAAAGTAAATAAGGGTGTGTTAATAGACCATCCCTTTAATTAAATTGGCTCCTATATTAGGCAATTCGACCAACAAAATTCCTCATAAAAATTAAAAAAAAAAATATTTTGAAAAATTTCAACCACATAGGATAATAGAACAAGAAATAAAAATATAAAAAAACAAATAAAACAAGAGCAGTCCGATGCAAAAAGGTAAACAAAAGCTTCAACCAAAAGTAAAGAGGAAATAATCTTTTTCGAGAATCAAAAGGATGTCTCGTTAAAATCTCTAACTAGTAAAACCCTAAAGGGAAAAAACCCAGTAAAGGAAAAATACAAGAGAGAAATGATCAATAAAAAACAGATGCATTATATAGGCATTAAATATGAAAAGAAAAGGAAATTAAAATTATTCCACTCTTTTGGAAGGGCAAAAAAGAAAAAAAAAAATTATTAGAGGGATTTTTTAGGGTATACCAGTGTAAGTGCTCCCTCAAGTAAGGGTCACTAGGACCAGGGACATCCGGGTCAGTCATGACCTGTATTAAAATAAGAAGATTCAAACAATAATATGATAAACAATAATAAATATATAAATAAATAGATAGATAATAACAAAAATAAAGACTTAATTACTAGAGAAAATATACAAGAAATTTAATAAGAAATAAAAAGTTATGTGAATGGTATTAATTTTAGCTATACCAGTGTGAAAAAGGATCTCAAATCACCACCATGAACCTCAACCTTTGGTTTGATGGTTACTGAGGAAGGAAGGAACTCATGACCGTTGTAAAGCTTCTTGTTCGAGTAAGTGACCGTCATGCGATGGCTCGAAGAGAAAGGATCGACAACATCTCCGATCACTCTTCCGAGCACAAGAGGATCTGACATATTCTTTGCTATTATATCACTAAAATTTTTCAATCAAAAAAGAAGAAGGAGAAGGAGAAGAAGAAGTTCAAGGTAGAGACCACTTTCTGTAAGCCGTTTTCATCTAATTCCTCTCCTTTTTCTATTGTCTAGTTTTCGAAGGGTTTCGTTTCTTATAATTCGTCTTGAAATGGGGAACAGGAAACCTCTTATTTATAGTCTCTACGAGGATCCATGAAAGCTCAAGCAACTAGCTAATTTTAAGATCCAATAAAATAAAAATAATGGTTTGAGAAAGTGGAGTTAGCAACAAATAATAGATTTTTTTTAATAAATATATAAAATACCAATTTGTTTACACACAAAGAAAAAGCAGAAAAAGCAAAAGGGGGAGGTGAGAGAAACGGTGGTATAGAAGAGTGAACGTCAAAAAAAAAAAAAATTAATAATAATAATAATAATTTCTTTATGTTTAGTAAAATGTTTAAGCCTTTGTTTAGATCACCATCTCAATTTGAACTTTTACACTTAATATAATGTATGTTTGGTTGATAGCAAAATATTTAAGTGGTTTAACTATTCACGACCTTTAAAAAACTGTTGTGGAATTCACCATCATGATACCATACACGGATTTCACGATAATTTAAAACCGTCACTGAAAATGAGAAAGTACCATGCTTTTATTGTGTGGCGGGGCAGTTTTCACGAGAGTTCTCTTTAGAAACTGCTATTGGAAAGCGAAAATTTCTTGACGATTTTTCAGAAAACAGTCGTGAAATGTTTTTATTTAACAACTATTTTTAAGAAAAAAGATCATGCAAAATCCATTTTTAAAAAGAAAACTTTGTTGTTTCATTCAATTTTTTCCACTTATGGTCTATCCTATATGTTATCCATTATAGGCCCAAAAAGTTCACATGTTCAATTTACATTTCTTACCATTTAGGACACGTTTGGGGGTCATCTCCAACTCTCTATCTCCATTTTTTTTTTCTTTAATTCAAAACTATATTTTACTATTTACATTTTCAAATGTCTATAATAAACTCAAACTTTAAAAGTCCATAACTTTTTCATTTCAAATCGAAATTAGATGATTCTTATATCAAAATGCTCATGACAACGAGATAAACAAAAAAAATCTGTTTTGCATATTTTTCCTGAACACATTTTAAGTTTTTGCATTATTTTATATATCATAGCACACTTCTCCAACCTAACCTCCAAAATTCTCTCTCCAACCCAACCTTCAAAACTCCATCTTCAAATGTTCCCAAACGGGCCCTGATATTAACAAATAACCTGCTATAATGATTATTCTACATACCATATTGAATGTGTTCATTCTTATCTAACATTTCTAATACATCATTATTGTAAACTATGTCTCTATGTAACGTAAAATAAAAGAAAGCGGCAGTCAATGTTGCCCATTGGAGTAGGACAAGTACAAGCCTTAAATGATGCAAACCTTGAAGCATTTTTGGTTCCCTTGAAAATCTGCGAAAAAATTTGTGTCGGGGCTCCTCGCTAGATATTTTAAGATACTTTTTTTTTTTTTTTTTTTTTTTTTAATGTGTATATAATTTTTGCGATCGATTGACTTGTTATATTTTTGTAACTTATTAAGAGGTTGCTAGCTAGTTACTATTTGGACCTCTTTACTCATGCATGTCGTTAATTATGATATGTTTTTATTTATTTTTTAATGGATTCAGCTTGGTAATGATATTGGTTCCGGCAACATTCTGGCAGATTAGTAGTGATGATCTAGTGGATGAAACATCTTTCTGACCGATGAGGCCAATGGATGAACCCAAAACACCCTCATATTTTAACTAAATACTACTTTTGTCCCTCTTGTTTTACATATGCCTAGAAGCATCCCCACTGTTTGTAAAATCAGATATAGAAGACCTCCGAAGTCATTAAAATTTCAAAAGTACTAAGACTACCAATCCCAGTCTATGTTAAGACACTGCTAAAATCATTAATTAACTAAAACTTTAAGTAGGTTCATCTTTAAAACTTTATGTGTATCATGATTAACCTTCCTAATATTTTGAGAATTTTGCTCCTTTTAAAATTCATTCTATTTAATTCTTTAGTTAAGTAGTATTTAAAACAGCGTTTCAATATAAATTGGGAAGGGTAATATTAGTATTTTTAAAAATCTAGTCAATTTATGGGGGTTTTATTTTTAATCCCCATTGAATACGATTTGTCGCTTTTACAAACACATGGTGTTTTAAGCATCTATAAAACGCAAGGGGCAAAAGTGATACTTTAACTAATAACATTAGGGATGTTTTTGATACTTTTCCTTCTCAAATTTGTAAGCGTTTGATACTAGTCATTCTGTTTCTTCATAAAACAGAAGGGGGGGGGGGGGGGGGGGGGGGGGGGGGGGGGGGATGTTTGTAAAAAAACTGTAATACTAATCTAGACATACCAAAATTAAATCACCTCCGTAGTTCAGGCATAGTCTATTGATAATAAAATTTTAACTCCATCAAAAGATGTAAAGTTTAAACCTCTCACTCTCACTTTCAAAAAATAAAATAAAATAAAAATTACATCCCCTCCTCGCTTTCCCTTTTCCATATAATTGTCACAATGCACTACACTAGTTCTACGTTTTCTCTCCTCCCTTATATTCTTTTGGGCTCCTCAACAATGTTTGAAGTTTTTTTGTTTTTTTTTTTTCCCTAAAAAAAAATAAAAATAAAAATTGAGCAGAGTCAGACACAAATAAATAAGAACTCATTCCTATTAAATTCTATCTTATCCTTTAACTTAATTTTCATAAGTAGTCACACACAAAACATCGGGAGATAACACCAAGATTCCCATTAGATAACCTTTTTTTCTTAATATAAAATTGGGTGTGGGGAATTTGAACTCTAGTCAGATAAAGAATTACTATTGGATTATATATGCAACCACAAACAGGGGCGGAACCACCTATGACCGAGTGAAGACTTCCGTTTCTAGTGAACTTTCATAAATAAATAAATAAATTTATATTTTTATTTAAAAACTTTATATTTTTCTTATAATGCCCCAATTGAAATTTATTATCCTTATATAACATGCCTAAAACTTTATCTCTTAACGTACGCTCTCACGAAACCGGGCTTGCTCCACCTTTGACCACAAATTACTTTTATTTTTGCATGTTCATTTACACGTAGAAGCAATTAATTAACAGAAGAAAGTCGTTTAGGAGATAATACCAAGATTCGCCAGAGGGAAAAAGACTAGCACTAGCTTTTCATATATGAAAGGTAAGAAAAGCAGAAATTCTTGAGCTCAGTTGCTTACTAGAACCTTCCTAGTTCCTAGTCTAACCATTCACTATCAACTTGAGTTACCAAATTGAGAAAAACTTTAAATGAGATCTATATAGCTACGTGGTATAAAGCAAAACCCCACCATTAATATAACATTTTTAGACACAAAATTTGATATATAAAAGAAAAAGGGTCACCAAGAGAGATTGAGAGTGGTGAAACGATCATTTCAAGCATAAAGATATTCAGTTTTGGACATTTTTCTTAATTGGTAATTTGGAAGAACAGTTTCTATATAGAGAAGAAATCCCAGTCCAGCACTAAAACTTGATGATAATGTTGAGCACTGATGACTTTTCTAGTATTGTTTTTGTTAGTTAGAATCTCCTTTTCTTCAACTATCAACTGTCCTTTCCACTCCTTTTGCCTAGCAATATTGAACTAAAGCCTATGCCTAAAATCTACTTATTAACATTAGATTCTCTAGGGTTCTTTTTTTTTTTCCCCCCCTCAAAAAATAAATCTATTGTTAAGTAGGTTCTGGAGTACAATTTATATTGAATATAAAAATTGTGTTAAAAGTAACTTTCAATAATGAAATTCAATAATTTGTCAGGAATATTGTATCATTCAATGTAGTGTGTTAATTTGAAATTAATTTTAGTGTGGACTTACGTTTGAACATAATTCAGAATGAGAATTTTGTACGTGTTCGGGTAAGGGAAAAAAAATACATCCTACGATAACAAACAGAAAATTATCCCGGGTAATTTTAGTGTGAACTTATTTTTTGCAGATAATTTACCAGAATTTTTCGCACTTTCAGAAGTTATTGTAAAAGGTGTTTCCCAATTCTTATTTGGCATTAGTGGTTGCCATGCATTTGCAGTGGAGCTTCTCGGTGTGATTAACACCGTGCTTCATATTCTACCTTTAATTGGAACAATATTTGGTTCGTAACAACAAGTTTCCATGACGGTTTTCTGGTTTTCAGAGAAAACCGGCATGAAAAGTGCGATATTCCACCGTGGAAGGTTTTAATGAGACTTAATCTGTAAGATCTTCACGTAGGAATAATTTTTAACTTGACCTGGTGTGCACATCTCTTTTCGGAAAATTAGGTTAGGTGACATTTTTTAATTACCTAATCTAATAGATTACCAAACTTTTTTTTTTATTTAGGAATATTTGTTTGTCATTTTTCAGATATAATCAGTGATTAAATACGAAAATTGTTGATTGACTAATAATAATCAATCAATGATTGACTATGAAATTTGACGATTTACGTTATAGTTAATCAGTGACTGACCTACGCCAATTACTGAGTGACTATTATGTGATTAATCACCGATTGATCATTTAAGAAAATTAATTAATCATTTAAAAAAATAACTTTTTAACTAATTTTTAAAAACTTTGTCCACGTATTAAAAAATTTCTAAAAAAAAAAAGGTTATTTTAGGAGTTATAGTTGGTTTAAATTCTTTTTTTATTTTTATTTTTTTGAATTGTTCTTTTTATTTTTTTTTCCCTGTTGCCTTTGGACCGGATTCTGACAACTTTTGAAATTTACTTTTCTTTTTAGTTTAATAAAATTTGAGTTGACAATTTATTAAAGGAGCAATACATTATTGGATACCAACCTATAGTTATGATGCAGTTCTTAATTTGAAAAATACATAACATTTTCTTAATTTTCATATTAAAATCTAATTTAATCTTAAAGTGTCAGATCAAATCATAATCATACAAATTAAATAAGTTGGAATAGTCTCTTATTCTCATCCGACAAATTATTATAGAGACTATTTAAGCCGTTAGTACAAATAACATGTATCCTAGAAAACATTACACATTAATAATATTAGTATTATACATTATTAGACTAATGCTACAATACCGGATCAATGTATGTGTCGGACATGAGACACTACCTAATTAAAAAGGTACAGCAAATAAAATAAAATAAAAAGTGTCCAACCCTTAAGGTATTTTGTGATTAAAGTTGTAGGTTTTTACGTTTGGGTCCATGAACTTTGTACCAAATTCAACTTTGGTTCTTGATGTTTAAAACCTCTCGAATAAATTATTGATAACGTTGGTCCTAAAAATGTTCAGAGAATTAACAACGCCTAACGTGTGGTGGCCATTTGAGTGATTTGAATTGTCCAATCAGACGTTATAAGATATTCATATAGAAAGAAAACTAGACGGAATATATCTACCAGAAAAAATACTAGTCTCGCTTTGAAAATCATTGAATTATCAATTTTGCCCTCATTTAAATGTCACATATATTTCACGTATATTTTAGTATCACTAGTACAAAATGTGGATACCACGACGGTTTTAACTGTCGTGGAATCCAGGGTCGTTGAATCTTTTTAGATACCACGACGGTTTTTTACCCATCATGGAATATGCAAAAAATAGGGCCTAAATGTGGACATTTAAAAACATACCATGACGGTTTAACGCAAAAAACCGTCATGATAGGCGGACTTACCACGACGGTTTTTCAAGAAAATAGTTGTGGTAAGTCTACCTATCACAACGGTTCTACAGAAAGACCGTCGTGGTAGGTGGACCTACCACGACGGTTTTCTTGAAAAACCGTCGTAATAGGGTCTGCTGAAAAAAAAAATTTGCAAATATATTTCATTTCCCACGGGTGGCAAATCCGGAAAATTTAACTCACAAAATCAACATTTTTCTGGAAAATTCCCAAATCCGTGCCTTACCCAATCAATTTCAAAGCATTCTAAATCAATTTCAAAGCAATCTAAATCACAACGACAATTAACAATCACCGAAATGACGGATTTTGGACATTTTTCTACGGAAAATTCCCAAATCAACATTTTGGAAGGAACATTGTGGATTTTTGACATTATGGACGGAAATTTCACAATCAACAACCACAATCAATAAAATCAACATTTTGGACGGAAAATTCTCAAATCCGTGCCTTACCCAAGCAAGATACATTTCAACTTACTGGATTGTCGAGTGTGGGTACGGGCGGAGTGGTATAGAATGTAGAGGACGGAGGATTGGTGGTGAGAGGGAGAGGGAAAAAGGCTCGGAGTTAGAGAGAGAGATGGAGGAATGGTGGCTAGAGAGAGAGGGAAAAAGGCTGGAAGTTAGAGAGAGAGAGAGAGAGAAATGACGGCGAGACTGTAGAAAGGGAGTGGAGAGAGATAAATGGAGGGAGGATATGGGCGGCTTTGGGTTTGGAGTTAGAGTTTGTATTAGAGAGTGAAAAATGCTCGGAATATAATGTGGTGGGAAAGATGGTATTCCAACTTTTTTGGGTTTCAAAAAGTTGAACAATTTCAAAAAATTTTAAATTCCCGCCTTCATACCTATCACGACGGTTTTTGGAAAAAAACCGTCGTGGTAGGGTAAAAAATTCAAAAAAAAGTTTTTTTTTAATTTAAATTTTTTAAAAAATTTTAGTTGAGATACCACGACGGTTAAAAAAACCGTCGTGGTAGCTAATTTTTTTTTTTTTTTTAAATTCCACAACGGTTTTTTTTTTAAATTAAATTTTTTTTTAATTTTAGTTGAGATACCACAACGGTTTTTTTAACCGTCGTGGTATCTCTAGCTACCACGATGGTTAAAAAAACCGTCGTGGTAGCTAATTTTTTTAATTTTTTTTTAAATTCCACGAAGGTTTTTTTTTTTAATTTAAATTTTTTTTTTTCAAAATTTTAATTGAGATACCACGACGGTTTTTTTAACCGTCATGGTATCTCTAGCTTCCACAACGGTTTCCTATAACCGTCGTGGAAGACCATGCTTCCACGACGGTTTTCGGAAACCCTGTTCCTCTCCGTGTTTTTGCCGCATTTTCCACGACGATTTTTTAAAAAACGGTCGTGGAAGCTCCGTCGTGTAATCCACATTTTGTAGTAGTGTATAGATGTGAATAGAAGGCCTATTTTTGCTACACTAAGTTAGAACGTGGTAAATTTTGAGAACATTTTAAATATCATGCAACCATATATAGTGCACGTCTACTACACTTAAACCATCAACTTTTTTCAACCTTCTTTCACGACCGTGTTTATTCCACCCAAATAAAAATGAGTAATTGGCCTAAATAGACCATGAACTCTTTCAAAGGTAACGGTTTAGTACCTTTTTTTTTTTTTTTTGCTGAGATGACCGTAAACTCTTACTTTTTGGTTGTTATCGTCCTTTCCGTCCAAATCCGTTAACTTGTAAGGCTATTTTAGTAATCTAACAGTAATTAATTTTACAAAATTTTAAAAAAAAATTCATTAAAAATAAAATAAAATATCCTCTCATTTCTCTCTCTCTCTCTCTCTCTCTCACTCTCTCCTTTTCTCAAAACCCAGTTTGCCGGGGGGGGGGGGGGGGAATCAAATCGGAATGAGAGAGGGGTGCGGGATATCGGCGTCGTGGTGGAGGGGAGGGGCCCTAAAACCGAGATCATGAATTGGGGGGGGGGGGGGAGCAGTGGGGGCGAACGAAGGCAGGAGGGGGGGGGGGGGGGACTAAGATCGTGGGGGGTAAACGGCGGTGGGAGGGGGTGGGGGTAGGGGACGAATGGCGGCTGGAGGGTGGTGGCAAAACGAGAGAGGGAGTGGGGGGGCAACCTAGTCAGGGTTGGGGGGGAAGGGGGTGGGCGAAAACACACAGAGAGAGAGAGAGAGAGCGAGGGGGAGGGAGAGATAAGGAAGAGTATTTTAGTTATTTTAGTATAAAAATTAATCATTTTAATAAGATTTCGTTAAAAATTTAACGGATGTGGATGGAAAAAATCAAGCCGTCACCTTTTTAGAGAGTTTAGATTCAGCACGGTCAAAAAAAAATAATAGGGACCAAAATGTCACCTCTTAAAGAGTTCAGAGAGTATTTAGGCCAATTATTTAATTAAAATTAGGAAGAAAATATAAAGAAAGAAAGAAAAAAGGAAAAGAAAAAGAAAAATTTGTAACCCTATGCCTAATTTATTCGACAATAATAGATCTTATATAGGCAGCAGATTTTAGGTTATCTTGTGTAATAATTGTGTTTTTTGTTGATGCAACTTTATCGACAATTGAGTCATTTTAGTCAATAGTTGTCCTTCATGTATATATATACATATACATATATATATATATATATATTTATGAATTCTAAATTATATATAAAATTTGATTGACGCTTGTTGCATATTATAATGTCTTTCAGATTTTGGCGCCTTGTATAATTCGTAGCCAGGCAAATTATTCTTAGATGAACTAAAATTATGGAACATCCCTCTATATTTTTTTTCGTTCAAAAATAGTCTTTTGTTGAAAGATGTACTAAATCTGTGTACATATGAAAAGAGAGACCTAAAATTTATCTCTCTATTAAACAAAATGGGACGGGCCCACTTACTTCGATGCCAATTACCAAAAGACTATAGTTATCCTTGCCAAAAACATTATTACGTAACGATGATGATACATGAGAATTTGATAATTGTGACCAAAAAATGAAAACAGTAACTTCATTATAAAGATTTGTTTATAGTCAACGTGATAAATAAGTGAAAAAATTACAGCACTGAACTGTTAATGAAGTGAGATATTCATTGACTTTTTATAATATATTGATGGCAACACAAGTCTATTGTAAAAACAGTCATAATCTATCTAATGGTTTGGTCCTCGATCTAACTATTTTGCGATACCCCTTATTATCACACTTATGAGACGAATCCTCACTCTAATTTATTTAAATATTGAAAAGATATAAGAATCTAAAATGACGATAACAGAGTTAAAAAAAAAAAAAAAAAAAGCAATGCAAAAAAATCCTAACAGAAGACTGAAAGACACTATACAAAGATATTGGTCGATGAGCCTAGTTAGCTTCTTTTTTCAGTAAACCAACAGAGTTTAACTGCAACAAACAGTTAGGGTTGATGCCCAGAAAGCATATGAATTTAAGTCTTTATTACAATTTAAATAAATTAATTTCACCTCAATTATAATGATGTGGTTATTAATTGGGACCGAATTAGGTAAATAAGTGTTATATACAAGATGATAATATTTAAAGATAATAATACAAAATTGTGAGTAATAAATAATCAAAGTTAGGATCTTTAATTAATTACTACTAGCATTATTTATCTCCATTACGAATGGGACAATCCTATCTGAATTATTGTTTAGGTGTCCTCCGGATACTGGTGTTCTATGTAATATGATTATATAGGATGAAAAACATGTTTAATTTGAATCTCTGATAGTCTCCGGTAGTATATATAGTGTTCAAATTATATGAGTTTTCACAAGATGTTGTGTCTCATTACTTGTATCTTGGAGACATAGCAAAGTAAATAGCTGGAAATGCTAATTTCACTACTAAAGAATGTGGATACCACGACGGTTAAAAACCGTCGTGGTAATATTTTCACGACGGTTTTCTAACCGTCGTGGATTCCAGAGTCGTGGAATCTTTTCAGATTCCACGACGGTTTTTTACCCGTCGTGGAATAGGTAAAAATAGGGTCAAAAATTGATATTTAGCAACATCTACCACGACGGTTTTTATTGTAAACCGTCGTGGTAAGGAACCTACCACGACAGTTGTATGTATAAACCGTCGTGGTAGGTACACTTACCACGATGGGTTCTTTAGGCCACCGTCGTTGTAGTTCACCTTACCACGACGGTGGTGACAGAGTTCTAGAAACCGTCGTGGTATTTTGCCTACCACGACGGTTTATATAATCCACCGTCGTGGTCGTCGACCTTACCACGACGGTGGCTGACACCGAACGACAAACTGTCATGGTATTTCTGACATACCATGACGGTTTCTATAATCCACCGTCGTGGTAGTTCACTTACCACGACGGTGGCTGACACCGAACAACAAACCGTTGTGGTATTTGACGTACGACGATGGTTCCTGTGAAAAACGTCGTGGTATATTGATTTCCACAACTGTTTCTGTTGAAAACCGTCGTGGTAGGTTATTACGTAAACAAAAAAAATATCTATTCGTTCAATTGAATACCAGTTCATTCATTCCTGTTCATTCATTCATATCATGAAAAAAAAGTTTTGCAAAGAATAAACTAATTAATAACATAATTGATATGGCAAATACAATGTCACAATGTACAACAATTAATATAGAACTAAATATATACTGCTATACAAAAAATTTCTATTATAGACTTTGCCTCAATATTGTATGAAGCTCATGACATATGTAGTCCACTCTTGCCTAACCAAATTCAAATCATCTTCAGTATAAGAAGTCTTGTTTTGCAGTAAGGCAAGTCCATCGACGTTCAACGTTATTTCTCGCATGAACCCCAATACAAAATTGCCGCACTGCACATTTCCTTGCTGTATCGGGCATCGAGCAGTCTGAATCAACGTCTTGCAGTTGCGTCGCTTTGTTATTCCTCGTCCCACCAGCAATTTCCAATCGTTTAGTGCCCTAACAATTTAACAAATATCAAAATCATCCGGAACAACAATTATGGAATGTCAAATCATGGAACTATAAATCAATTTGAGAATACTTACAACATTATTAGCTGTTGAAAATCTTCACCCAGATCGTTTCTAAGATGATTAAAATAGAGGACGGAGTCATCCCACGGATTAATAACAGCCAATATCCAATGTTGGCCGCTGTTATATGGCATGAGAACAAGCAGTCCCCTTGGTACGTTTGTTATGATCCGGATGATATTGTCGGCTCTCTCTCGAATGTAGGCTACGCGATCTACATTCTGTTGAACTGGCGAGACAAGGAATGAAGAAATAAACTCGAAACATTGATCCAATCCTGCTCTTGCACAACAATCCGATAAGTAGCTGCAAAGCATTAAGTCAAACTTGTTACGCATGCAAAATCAACATATATATCTATCTTTCAAGCTAATTGGAACAATAATTAAGTATTGTTTAAGGAAAAAACAATTACCTGATGTAAACCATTATACTGCTTGCACTGATTTCTTTATAGGTTATGAAATGGAATACATCTTCATACCCAATATATATGGGCATTTCATCGGATTGTTGTGGTGGGCACGAAATCTGGCTACCATCACTCAAGGAACTTTGTGCGTAATAAGCCAGCGGTCTCATTTCAACGGGAATTTCATTGAAGTCAAACGTAGGTACTTCTTCTTCCGTTTGCTGTTGTACCTCCGGTTGTGACTGTAGTTTCTTCCTCCCGGCTCTCTTTTTTATTCATTTCCTTCCCGTTGGTTCTGGGTCGGGAGCTTGACTGGGACCTCGACTGGCCTGACTTAAACTGCTCTGAAGCACGACTAATTTTTTGGGCCAAGCAACAAAGCCCCGACAGCCTCTTCAATATATGTAGCTTCATGCGTCGGAATCGGAAAGAGTGCATGTTTTAATTTTGGGACACTGATTGTCACTCGCACATTCCTCTCACCCAAAGGAATCCCATGGACTGTGTCGGTTGGAACACAGTCCATGTATGCCCTGCCTATCGCAACCAAAACTTCTCCACCATTAATAAAATCAGTAAGGAAAAGCTGGCATTCCTTACTTGCATTAGGCGTGGGCTGCACTTCCGACGCGTCGGCTTCTTTCTCATTGAGGGTGCAACTCGCCTTGAAACTGTTGTGCTGATCAACGGTAGGTGGGGCTTCCTCCTCGGCCATCGTCTCACGGTTGATACCGTGCTTCGCACAAAGTTCCTGCACCGTTCTTTCCAATGCAGCAATCTGTCGTTTCATAAAGGAAACTTCAGGATTCTCCCTTGTTACGTGCATGGAATTGAAGTATTGTGCCTGCTTGACAAATTTTGATTGCCCACGAAGACGACCGGAATGCTCGGGATTGCCCAAAAACTTGGTCAAAATGTCTTATGTACCCACGGATTCGAAGCTTCCTTGGGTCTCTTGTTGTGTTAATTCGTCCTATAACAATTAAACAATATGTTATTGAGCCCGTAAACATAATGGAGACAATCTTACTTTTTATTTGAAATAGGATCCGTAGACTTACTATTGCTTCGCCGATAATTTTAATCGATGGATTCTTGTACTCTCCATCGGGCTTGAGCCGCGTGTCCCGCCAAATAACATATCGGTCCGCATATTCCCCCGTCTGTTCGAACTGCAATTTAGTAATTAAAGTTAGTAAACATAAATAACACACGTAAAAAAATTAAATTTAAATAGACTTTAAGCTTTTTTCCCAATTAATTAACGTACGATTTCTTGATCACGTTTCCTATAGCCGTCTCGACCTGTGGTAGAACCGTATTTGCTCTTTTTCCTTATCTCGCTTCCTTGTTGGGATAGCCTCTTGAAATCTGCCGTCCGTCGATAGGTAATAAACCTTTCCCAATCGTCCTGGCTGATGGTTGGGTAATTGTTAACCACTTTAGCCGGACGTTGCCAAACGGTTTCTTCATCAATATGATCCCTAACAAAGGCTTGGTAAAGATCATATCTAAAACATTTAGCCGACTCCCCACAGGACTTCAAAACTTGCTTTTTGTGCGATTCATCAACCGTGAATGAAGTTTTAACTTCCAACCACACTCGTTCTTTCCTCGGTTCCAAATCAGCACTTCTAAAATCAGCAATCCAAATTGGAATGTGCTCCCGAGCTAGCACTCCAATCCAACTCTGTAGTTCATCACCTTCCTTGCCAATTGGTTGGCCTTTTGAGTCAAACGAAACTTGAATTCGTTCTCCCCTCGTCCTAACAACGTGCACTCTTTTAAGGAGAGTTGCTCTTCGTTTTCCCTCCTCGTCGACATTGAATCTTGAAGAGTTGGTTCTTCATGGTTTTCCAACTTGAGTTTGGGTTGACACTTCCTCCTCGTGATCTTTCGACATTGTAAATCAATCTAAAACAACAAAACACCAAATGAGTATGACAGGGGCATTTAATCGAAACTGTAATTTACAAACAATCACCGCAAACAAAAACTTGAATTTTATCCGGAAAATTCACAAATCCGAGCCTTACCAATCAATTTAATTCAATCTACAACTAATTCTCACACAAAGAGGCATTTAATCAAACACGTAATATATAAACAATTAACTAACAGAAGCAAAAAATCTTAACAAATCCGAGCCTTACCCAACCATTTCAAATCATACAAAATCACAAACACAATCAACAAGAAATTGTAAAGGTTTTCTCTGGCTTTTGCCCATTTCGGCCTTGACTATAATCAATTTCGACAACCACAATAAACAACCACAATTAACAAAATACGATGGCGTGGACCAAAATTACCCACATTCGTGCATTACCCAAGCAATATGCATTAATACAACTTACCGGATAGTAGAGAGTGGGTTATGGTCGGCGAGAGAGACTGGGAAAGTCCGAAAACAAGCGTCGTTGGTGGATGATGGCGTCGGAGAATGGAGGAAACCGCGTGAGTGCTGGACGATGGCGTCGGAGTTTGAGTGTTCAGAGAGTTTTTGAAGATTTTAAATGGAGGGAGCGATGAGAGAGAAATGGGGAGAGGAAATATACTGGATATGGAAGTTCAGGTGTGTCTATTAGAGACTGCAAAAGTGAATGGTGTTTGGGAAAATGGTGATTTTTTTAGGTTTTATTAAAAGCGGCAAAAAGTTGAACAATTTCCGAAAATTTAAAAACTTGCTGCTAAAAGATCTACCACGACGGTCTTGAAAAAAACCGTCGTGGTAACAAATATACCACGACGGTCAAATTTAAACCGTCATGGTAAACTATATACCACGACGGTCAATTTTAAAGACCGTCGTGGTAGATTTGAACCATACCACGACGGTTTAATACGAAGACCGTCGTGGTAAAATGTCATTTGGGCTAGACACTACTGAAGTCAACCACGACGGTCTTTATTGTTGACCGTCGTGGTAGATTGATCCTACCACGACGGTTTTCTTTAAAGACCGTCGTGGTAGAGTTCAGTGTTATCATCCACCGACATTATACCACGACGGTTTTCTTTAAAGACCGTCGTGGTAGGTTCAGTATTTTCATCCACCGACAATATACCACGACGGTCAACTATAAAGACCGTCGTGGTAGGCTTTATTCTACCACGACGGTCTTCTATATAAACCGTCGTGGTTGATTTCAGTTGTTTGTGTCCCACCGACATTTTACAATTTTATATAAACGGTCATGGTTGATCTATGATTATCACAAACTTGACACGGACACCGAATCTTATCGTCTTGTGTATGACATTTGGCAAATGACAAAAATTCTTCAACACCATCTTCATATGCTTTAGTAAATCTATCAAACCACATCCATTTCATATCCATGATTTGCGCGCAAATCCTAAACCAATAAATCAAAGTTCTCGAAGTCAAGGTGTGCATATTTTTAAATTGCATGCATGAATATCATTTGCATTTAATAATTAGTTATGTTATATATAAATACGTACTCCCGGCAAATGCATTAATTAAATCAACAATATATTTACTAAAAAATTCCAAAAAACATAAAAAAACTAAAAATACAATTAAAAAACCGGTCCGGGTTATTTAACATAGAAATCCAAAATAAAAATACATCGTAATTTTAAAAATACATTGATTAGGATTTAACTAAAAAATCAAAACTAAAAATCCAAACTACAAAAAAAAAAAAAAAAAAAAAAAATCGATCTAAAAATACATTGATTGTGATCACTGAATTAAACACTTTGCAGTATTTAACGTATCAAAAGCAATCCAAAAAAATACAAATTATAATTAATATTCTGGGTTCGTAAATAAAAAATTAATACAGAGGAAAACATCAAAAAGATGAGTTAATTTGTGTCATCATGACTTACAAGAATGATGGTTGATTAGTGGAGGTGGCGTCTAACAGCGGCGTATGGAACTGTTGTCGGAGCGATTTAAGCTGATTTTTGTTCACGGCAGCTGGTGTATCGATGTGGGAAAAACAGGGCTACTCGATCTGATAGTCTGAACAAAAGGACGATGATTCCACGACGGTTTCCATGAAACCGTCGTGTAAGTCTCAACTTCCACAACGGTTTTAGTTAACCTTCGTGTAATCCCAGGAATTTCCACGACGGTTCTATAAAACCGTCGTGAAAATTAGACTTATACGACGGTTTCAGAGAACCGTCGTGGAAATTGATACTTCCACGACGGTTTTAAACACCCGTAGTGGAAGTCTCGAGTTCCACGACGGTTTTCGGAGACCGCTTTTTGTTCCGTGTTTTTTGCTCAGTTTCCACGACGGTTTTTAAATAACGGTCGTGGAAGCTCCGTCGTGGTATCTACATTCTGTAGTAGTGTTTAACAAAATGAAGTCCATTCTTTCAGTATGAAGAAGATAGACAGTTCCTTTAAGTGTTGATTCAGAGTTTGAATATAAGAGAGCTCAATTTATGATGAGATCATAACTATATTATTCATTAGAGAATTAGTGGTACTTAAGGAGACAGATACAATTAGATGTTAGGAATGCCCTTAAAGTGAAAGATATTTTAGTTGTATTTCATTTATTTTGAACTGAGTAATAATATATATGAGATTTTTTTCATTACATATTTGTTATACTGTCCTTATATAGATTTACATGTTAAAGTAAATGTAAGCAAATATGGCTCATTGACTACTTAGTGTTTAAATTGCTAGAATGTTGCGTGCAATGGATTTTTGTATGCGAGAAGACAACGTTCTAAAGTAAGTAGTCTAAATCTATAATCTGTAGTCTATGGAGTTAAAGTGAGCATCTAACTCATTCGAAGATTATTATGTTGTCTAAAGCCAATTGGGGAGATAGTTTGTCTTGATCATCTAGAGCAAGTCGACTCCCAAGTAGAGAAATAGTTATATTGCCTATTGGTGGTGATCTATTGGACTGGATCAAAGTGTGATTGGACTGGATCAAAATGTGATTAATCTATAAGTCCGTTGATTACATTAATTTACTTTTGACGTTCATTATGCAATAACCTTAATCTTGAGTAAGTAAATGACTTTATGTTTATGACTTGTGTACTTTGATGTTCCAAAGGTTAAAGCGTCTCGAAGTAGTAAGCTATTAGACATGTTCGTTAGGTACATGACTTATATTCGATGTGAGCTTTGCTTATAGATATGGAATCATATCTCCCATAGAGAATAAATGTTATCCTCTTTAACGACATTATACATGATGTGAAAATGGATGATGCCTCAGGTCGTTTGCTGAGAAAATGACTAATTATTCACTTTGGGTGAATAATCATTTTTTTATTGGATATATAATGGATCTTTAAGATGACGTGATCAAAATGTTGAACGAACTTTGATTTTAAGTTAATCATGGATATCATATGAGGGTGTTGTATATATGATAAGGTCATTGGACTGCGGCTACACACTGGCTTATGCAATATGGAATTTAATTGGGAGTGCAGTTTTAGGTTTATAGTGGTGTGACTCTGAAACTAATAATTGTGTAATTTATTTATTTGGTATAAAATAATTAATTACATAGATTATTGGAGCCCATATTATATATATGCCTAATTGGTCCATTTACTAACTCAATATAATTCCTTAACAGATGGTAATCAATTGGGATATTCATTATGGCTTTAATTCTTGGACTTAACGAAGAGAAAAATTCTGAACACCTCCCATAATGTGTAGGCGTTTTTTCTGCTAAGGGTAGAATAGGAATTTTGTTTCATTTAATTAATTGGATAAATATTTAGTTTGGACAAATATTTATTTGAAGATAAGATTTGAAATTTGAATTAATTATATTTATCTTTTGTGATAAATATGACATTAATTTAAATTAAGAGATATGGATAAATTAATTATTTGGACAATTGATTTAAATATCTAGATAATCTTATTTAAATAAATATTTTAAATTAAATATGCTAATTATTCTAATTGGATTTGAAATTTAACAAAATATTATCCTAGTCTTCCTTATGTAGGTGTTTTTTATGAGGATAATGGAAGGAAAATATTTTCTCCTCATTGATTTTATTTGGACAATTATTACATAATTATTTAATTCAAATAAAGTTACCATGATTTTAGTTTGAATTTAAATTGGAGTTATGGAACATTATCCATGGAGATAAAATTATAAGATAATTAGAGATAAAAATTTGAATTAAATTTTGAATCTCCTAGATCTATTATGGGCGATTTTTCTATCTCCCGTGCAAAAGAACAAATGCAGATTAGGGAAGGTGGAGAGAGAAATTTTTTTTTCAAATGTCCTATTCGAATTCAAATTCCACCCAATCTATTCATTATAAACAAGACCCAAGGGGATTTTATTTTTTTAGACTACAAACTCTAAGGTGAGCGAGCTTATTATTATTATCTTATTATAATAATAATAAGCTGCAAGAGTTTTGGGTGGTTGGAAAGAGAAAGCCGCGCACGAATACTAATCGAGAGACTGAGTGCCCACACACTCTACTGTCCGAGAATTTGAGAATAATAAAGAAAGCTAGATGGTTGAAGCTCTCTTTGATCACATCATTCGGCATTCCTGTTGTCTTCTCTCAAGGTATATATAATATATAATAATTTATTGTATATGGCAATATGAATTAGTACGATCTTAACATTTTTTTTTATTAAATTACCTATTTTTCCTACATTAGAGAGGTTAACATATTAATAAAACCTAGCTCTAATTATGAACTGTTTATCGAGGATATGTCATATAAACATTATATGAATGGAACATTATATGAACGAACATTATAATTTCAAGTGCTGGCTTGACACCAATCGATAGGTAACAAAACACTATCTCAATATATGAACAAGGTTTTCAAGCAAAACGATCAACTGTTGATATTTAACTGGACAGTGTTTGAAATTTCATTTAACACACTTGGACTAATATGAGTCAAGTCTCAAAGCACCTCACTTGACTTTTGACCGAAAACATTTAACACATATATATACTCTCCATTTAAAAACATTTTATAAATCATTTTGTTTTCGAAATGATTTTAAAATGAGGAATTCATAAAGCAACATACATAAAAGAAGGGTTGGTGAATCCAACCTCGGTAGCAAAATAAATCTACTGATAACTTCACGTATACCGAGACTCTTCACTCTGGTCACTAAAACCTTAAATCAAACCATATAGATAACCTAAGTATTTGACATAAACTCAAATCTTATGTATACTAAATATTAGGCCTTAATTAGCGTGCTTTAAAATAATACTGTATTAAAGTATTAATATTTATTGATTTACGTGCAAACTGTAAAATTCAGATTATGGTTTAAAACATCGTTGTTTGAGTTTAAAACACCAAAACAGGGCTGATCGGATCGAAATAAGGTCCCTGTAGGTATTCTGCCTATGTCCGGTTGACTGGTCCTACAGGTCTAGTTGACCAAACAAGGACAAAACATCCTGTCTTGTTTTGGGGCCATTCGATCAACCGTATGGGGTGTCCGGTTGACCGAACCATCATGAAACAGAGAGTGTCTAGCTTCGGCCCAACCTGCAAACTTCACAAAAATAGTTCCTAACAATTTGTAGATATCCAGAATAGAGAATGAACAATTTCCAGAGCCTAAAGAGCTTAAATCAAACTCAAAATCATCAAATCCATCAAAATCTCACTTGATATTCAAGTTTCCAAAACTAATGAAAATAGAAATTTCAAAACTCAATTTCAAGTTATTCAAAATATAGAACGATTTTGAAAACAAACCTGCAAAGTTTAAAAGCTCGAGTTTATGATTTCTGTGAATTTGGCTCTCGGGATTTTATAGTTTTTCTTAAGAAATATGAGAGAAAGGGAGAGAGGAGACTTGGGTTTTTGGGCGAGAGGTAGAGGGAGAGCGAGCTAGGGAAAGAGAGAGAAATGAAAGAGAATTGAAAAAATTGAGAAATGAACGGGAGAGAGAAATTTATAGATGAGGTTTCTTCATGGAGCGCGGGGGCGGGGGGGGGGGGGGGGGGGGGATTTTGGCTACTGTGGATGGCTAAAGGTCGAAATATGCTACAACGAATATCGGCTGCAGGTGTGGCGGTTTTGCAGGCTCTATTTGTCCGGTCAACTGGTGGTAGTGGTATGGTTGACGGTTACGGGCATTTTGGTTCTTTTTAAAAAACACAGGGGTAGAAATGTAATTTTTCAAAAACACAGTTAAAACCTTTAAATCAAAATTCTAAATGCAGTTTAATTATATTAAAACAAACTTTAGTAGATTAATTAATCCAGTTTAACATAATTAGTCACGATTAGTTCTAACAAACGTTACATAATTGTATAAATTTAAATAATTTAGTTCTTTAATCTAATCTTAATTGGATGATCCAGTGTGGTCACCCAAGTTGTGATAGGCACCTATACCACGTGAAAAATGCCCATGGTTTTGCAGATTTTTATTAAATAATTTTACAATTTTAAATTTTAAATATCTTTATATCAAAATTAGACTTTTTCTAGATATTTAGATTTAAACAGGAGACAATTTTCAAAAGTTGAAAATTGAGAGAAATTAGATGAGAAGATCTGTGCCACCTCCTTTTATAGGGAGGTGGAAATTTTCTTTTCTTTAAATTAATTTAATTAATGTCAAATATTATTCAATTAGGTATTTCTTATGGCACTATAAGTAGATGATTTATTCCATACGATCAGAACCTTAGCCTCTTTTCTGATAAAGAAACCCCTAGAGAGAAAAGTGATCCTCTGTTGCACTCTTTGCTTCTCTTATTTGTTGAAGATCAAAGGCAAAGAACACGAAAAAAAGTGAGACAATGATTATATCCAATTAATAAAGAAACTCACACATTCGTTCGAGTGGTACGGAGATTAGACATGGAAGACCTATAATGTCGTTGGAATTGAATAGTTCAAATCGGACAATGTTAATATTCTTGTTCTTATACATATTTTACATATTGAATTTATGTATCTAAAAGTTAAAAAGAAATGTTTACTGTACATGATTCGATTGTTTTATTATCCTTCCGCGAAAGTTCCGCTTCTATGGTTTTCGAAACCGACCTAAACATATATAAAATATTTACATGGTCGAGTTTTCATGTACTTTAATCATTAAAAAATTAATCATACAATGTAAAAGTCCTAAGTTATGTTTATACTTATGAGTATAGATATAATAACAATAAGAAGATGGGAGATTTAGATTAGATTTACTATTACATTTGTTTTTCAAATTTGGGAAGTGATTCGAAGTCTGCACTTTTGTATTGAGTTATGTATGATATACTACTAGATTATACATGAAACTACAAATTTATTATCAATAAGATGGGACTAACTACTTCGAATATTTTAGTTCATCATACCAGTCAATATATGAAATTCAAAAGAATATAAGTTCACTATTATAAGAGAATCAGTTCCGTTTATGAGATTCTGGCCTAGAAAATATTGGACCACGCTAGACCACTAACCATTTTTAAGTGATATTAAACATAATTATATTAAGTGATATCAAACAAAAGTATATGTACAATGTGCGCATAGCAATACTAAGAACAGAACATTGATATAATAAAAGAAAGTCTCACTTTCTTGTTATTATTATTATTTGCATGCTTTTTTTTCTTTTAGACTCCTCGGAAATAAGTGAATATTTTAAACACATTTATAGAAATTGGAATGATGAAAAAGTTTCAACAGGAACGCCTAGTATTTAAAGGGGTTTTATTCCTACTATGAATTATCTAGTATATTTCGGTATTAGAAACGCTATTGTACTAAAAGATGATGATCCACCAATACATGTATTATAACAAACATTAGTATAAGATGGTGGATAACTTTTACCACCGAACAAAACATTTGGTGTGTATCACTTTATTTAAGGACAAATAATCAATTTCAATACCATTTTATATGGTGTCTAAAATCTTAGCCACTGTTTGATTTAATATCTGCAACTCAAAATTTTCATATCAATATTTATCTTTTTATGAAAAATCAACAAAAATTATAATTAATTTTTAAAAAATTAACTAAATCAAACTTAAAAATTTCATTTCTAATCGGCGAACCAAATGTAAATGGCAAATAAGTGAATAAATGCATACAATAAATAACAAAGACGACATTTAGGTTCGCTCTAATTGGCTATATCCTCTACTAAATGCTATGATTTTTCATCATATATAGTAAGAGAGCCAAGTACAAAAGAGCTTGGAGAAGCTTAATTAGTATGAACAACAATGGAGGAAGAAGTTTTTTCAGAGAGTTAAGGAGAGAAAATGACAGTTTGGGCATAATTAATGTGTGGCATCAACTGAGATCCTTTCTTTTATAACAGCAACCTCATTAATATTCAGTTTACTTTTTTGGATAAGTCGATCAATTCTTTTAATAAGCAGTCTCTTTTATATTTGCAACCTCATTAATGCTTGTTTTCCTTGTTTGGAAAGGTCAATTCTCTTAATGCATTCCTCTAAACGATTGACTTATTGACAACTTGCAGACGGCAGCCACATCCCCAACAATTAAGGGAAATAAAATCTCGGCTTAAATTACATAATTCACAAAATTGTACATTTATAGACTTTTAGGGTCTGTTTGTTTCGCACGTTTAGCCCGTTTTATTTTTAAAAATAAAATAAAATTAGTGTTTATTTGGACATAAAAGCTTATCATATTACATTAAAATAAAAAAATAAAAAAAGTTTGTCAAATTACTAACATAATAAAAGTAGCAAAGTTCTCTTTCTATCTCTATTATCTCTCTCTCTAATGCTTGAGGATTAGGGTTTCTCAATCATTTTTTCTCTCTTGTGGCTAAACTTCGGTGGTGGCCTTTTACCTGTCTCTGGTTTCCCGACCCTAGAGATGCATGTGGGAATTAGATGATGGTCTTGGCAGAGGCAAGCCCATGGTAGGAAGATAGACGTTGTGAGAAGGAGCAAGAGAGGAATGAGATAGTTGGTGGTGGTGTATGACCGTCACACACCGGGGAGCTCCTGTAGTAACCCGTCTTCATCAACCTAGTTTCTCCCAGCAACATGGATCGATTTATCGACAATGATTCTTTCCGTATGATTATTTATTTATTTATTTATTTTTGTGATATGTAGGTTTGTGTGCAAGTTTTCGTCATATTTTCTTTGGGCGTTTTATATCTCTTTATTATTTCTAAAAATGGAGTTGGTTTCTCCACCTTCTACATTTGGTTGTTTATCTATCATATTTGAGTCTTAACGGTGTTTTGATCCTGTTAGAGTTACTTCTATGTGAAGTTAGTAGTGGCCATAGTGCTACATAGTCTTGGACCTAGATTCTTAGGGAATTTCCATCGATTGTTGGGGTTTTGTCAAAAAGAGCTATACACTTGCTCGATTTCAATGTGCCGTTGTATGTACCCATTATTGGGTCTCAAGCATATGTCTTTCCATTAGTAAAGTCTAATTGTGTATTTTATTATATTTAGTGTTTTTGTATCTCCTTAGTGAGTTTAATGAAATTTCCCTTTTAAAAAAAAAAAAAAAAAAAAAGATTATCTTGTTTTAGAAATGAGATGAAAAAAAATATTAGTTTTCATAATCAACCCTTCAACTTATTTCTATTTCAAATTTAAACAATAATATTTTCACATTAAAAACAAATTTTCTCATCTGCTTTTAACTTATAAAATTCCATAACTTATACATTTCTTCGATTAAAACAATATTTGCTAATGTGTTCATAATTAATTAAGGAGAAATTTTATATCCATATCGTACTCCATTAAAATATGACAACATTTTATTTGCAAATGACTTTTTCTAATATTTATCCAAATACCATTAAAAAATTTTCACTTTTTTAAGAATTGCAAAAGATTGTTCATCTAAATGCTATTTTAATTTTTTTTTTTTTTTAAAGTGACTTCTAATTTTTAAGACATGAATATTTTTCATTTCAAAAGCAAACATACGAACCAAATCCTTACTCTTTTAACAGTCGCATAGGACATAATCTATCCTGCGATTCCGTGCAAGCATGCTCCAAGCGCCATACAGTTTTATTATCAATGTATAATTTATTAGATGTTAATGAAATCGATAATGTTATCTGATTTTATGTAATTGAATTATTTCAATATTGTATCAAATTATGTTAAGGATTGACATGAATACACACATTCATGTTGATTTCAAACATAAATTACAAGCTACCATTTTAATTTTCCAAACCTTGAAAATTATTTTGTTTCAAGCAATTATGAATATTGACAAAAATGATATTAGCATTTAGAACTAAGGTACCACTGAGAGCCGGTCCTAGAAAGAAAGAGAACGAGTGAGAGAGAGAGAGATTGAGAAAAGCATTATTGGCGGAAGGTTCAACGTTGAATGTCGAGCTTAAGAGTAATGCCATCTATAGAGAGGGAGGGTAATCGGGCTGAAGCTGTGAATGGCCGTTGGGCTGTCGTCAGTAATGAGGAATTCTCGAGCACTTTGGTCATTGTCTCGGTCTATACTTTGGAGGTTTTGGCCTGTGAGGAAGCGAATCCTATGGTGGTGTATGTGTGGGCTTTTTTGCCACCGTCAGAGACTTTTGTTTCCCACTCCTTGCCCTTTCTGTCATTTTTTTTTTCTATCGGTACTGAGGGGCCTTACTCTCATTAGTGTCTTGATGTTTTGACTTGTGGTATTAGTCTTTCTTCATAAATTGGGTATATATTTATATTATTATTTTGACCTCTAGGTTTCTCCTATGCTTTTCAGCAATAAGGAATCTCAATCATTCTTCTTCAACAACGGCAAACTTGTGTTCTCATATTCAGAGAATAGGATATCTTGACGGTGATAGAAGCTTGTAGGGGTCTGATCTCGAATGAGGTAAAAAAGATAAAGAGTCTAGTTAGAAGAAACATAGGCAATAGAAGAATAAAATCATTAGGGAGGTAGAGAAGAACACAAACTCAGAAGCAAAAAATTACAAACTCAATTCACATGTATACGGAGGATAAAGATATCGATATTCTATTTTTATGGAAATTTTGAGAAATACATTGTTGGAGCCTGATGGATCTGAGGGTATGACGTGGCTTGGGTAGAAAATTTGGTGTTCTCCTAGAGGTTGATGGCGGTGATGATGCGTCCAGAGGCGCTACTGGACAGAGGGTGATGTGGTGCTCTGGCAGGGCTTCCAACGTGAAAATGGAGCCAGCTAGATGCAAAGAGACCTAAAGGAAAGTGATTCCTAGGGACCCCTCGCTGGTGTAGACCACCGAGGTGCCTCTTTAAACCTGTAAAATGAAGGAAGATCACAACAAAACCACAAGTCGACATGAAAGGTGGGAGGAAAAGACAAATAGTGGTGGAGAAAGGGAAAAGGCAAAGTGACTGTCTCTCGCCGTAGCCTAGAAAATGCTCTACCGAGGGTTGCTGCTACAATTTATGTTTTTTTTTTTTTTTTGATTAAGGATGGGATTGACATCTTATTTTGATTGCCGAGGGACACCTAAAATGGCGTGACAAGATGAGTATCTAGTCCTTTCAGTCGGCTAGAGCAAGTTCTCTATGAACATAGATAGTTCTAGAAGGTGTTCATTTCGTCATGTTTCCACTTTAGGATCTGAAGTCTCTCCAAACAATGATAATGACATCCTATTTTTGGTTGAGAGTTTGACGTGCATCCAGAGGCATCTTTAGAGCTCTCCAGGAGGGAGAAATATATTTTTTGTCTGGATGACAAAAGCATCTTCCTCTAACTGGACAAAGTTTTCTCTAGAGACAAGAATAACACAATGACTGAAGGTAATATTGGGTCTAACATGTGGGACCCATTCTTCCTAAAGGGGGTTTCTATTTGGGCTTTCTAGACTAGGCTAGACATATTGGGTTATCAAAGGTAGGCTAATGGTTTACTTACTATATTGTTTAGGCATTAAATATAATGATTTTTGGTCTTTAAGTACTAAGGGTAAATAAGACTATTTTATGATAATTTCTTCACCACCCACTTATTTATGACCAAATTACCTTTGGGACCAAGCTTAATTTAGACCAATAAATAAATGGTTCTATTTATCTTCTTATGATCCACTAAACCACGACCCACAAGGGTTCTCCAAATGTAATTTGGATCCACCAATAGGGTCCATTATAGAAAGTGGATCTGGACCTCATCAGAAAGGACCTTGCACAAAAGTGGGCATTAACAAATATTAATATAAGTCGAAATATAAAAATAAAATAAAATGGCTTAAACAATATTTCAAGTATTTAGAATAGAACTAGCCGTATTGCACGTGCTTCATGCGTGCGCAATAGATAAATAAAACAAAGCAAAAGTTTAAAAAAACTAAAATTTTAGATTTTTTATTTTTCTCAAAAAAATGTTATTTTTATTTGAAATTGTCATGTGACGGGTTTAGAACCCGTCATGTGGCGGGCTGGGAAGTTAAAAAAAAAAAAAAGACATCATCACAAAAAAACAAAATAACTTAATCAAGTTTTTAAATAATGTTTTTAGGGAACTCACACTTTTAATATAGTTATAGATAAATATTTAAAAGATATATAAATAAATGAGTTTCACGTGAAAAACATCATATATATATATATATATATCATATCTTAATGTTAAAAAGAAGTTCAATCAGATTTAAACATGGTTTGTGATGTCATTTTATTTATACAATAATAGTATCATGATATATTATTTATTTCGTATTAAATATAGTTGTATATATACCATACATAAGTTTGTTTCTTTACTACGAAGATATTGCTCTAATATGAAGCAAGAATAATAGATTTGTCACTGATAGATCGGTTCATCAATTATAGATTAAGGAATATGATTAAATCCAATAAAAGAAAAAAAAAACGAAAGAAAATTGACCATTTAGACAAATAAACACACATCTTCTGTCGTTTTTTTTTTTTTTTTTTTGAAAAAATCTTGTCATATTTTAATCATATAAGGCTTGAAAAAACTTTATTTTTGCCTAAAATAGTTATAACTTTACCTCCTACCATTGAGAATTACTGCTAACAACTCTCAAACTTTAAAATGTTAGCAAAAAACACACTATTTCGTTCACTGAAGATTAATGTTACACTCGCTTAAATAATTAAAAATTAATTTGAACTAAAATATTTATTACAACAAAAATCTATCGAAATTCAATGTTTCTGAATGCAAAAATTTACTTTTTTTTTTTTTTTTTTTGTACTGACTTAAAATTTTTAAACAAATATCTAAGAGCACATTAGTCGTTTTCAGGCTTTGGTATATTACCCTTTTTTTTTCCGTTATCTTTTTATCATTTTCGGTGTTGTTAGTTTGTTTGTATGCTTTAGATTGTTAGCCCCTTTCTTTATTTCAACATTTTGGTTTAATAATTAAGTTGAGCTTTTCAAAAGAAAATAAAATTAAATTCGTGCTTGTTTTGTTTTCCGTCGTTTCAAATTATTTTGTTCAGTTAAACTTTATTTTTATTGAAAAATAATAAAGCTAGTTGTAAGAAAAGACTGTGGTAAAGTCTTTCTTAGAGTAACTATCAATTGTGACTAATCATATGGTAGAAAAAAGTAGTGCGGTGAAGTGGACGATCATAAAGTAAGGTGCACCGACTCTTAATGTCTGTTTATACATAGTATTTTCTTTTTAATTTCAGATCTGTACCCTTCCTTCATCCTCCGCCTTTTTATTACAAGTTTTTTCCCTAACAATTAAAAAATCCACGACTGTTATTAGATTTACAAAATCGTTTAAACGAAGTCATATTTCTTTTCAAAAATTGAAAGACCTAGGCAATTTTTTCGAACACTATGCAGGAAAAAATCAATACTGGCATAAGAAATGCTATGCTATTCGCCTTCAACTCTTCGTTCACGAATCACATGTACATAGAAAACTCAGGAAAAATAATTGTAAATAAAGAAGAATTCGCCTTCGCTGTTGTTTTATTTTCCCTTTGGGCTGTCATTCCTATTTCTTGCTTTCCAAATTCTATTCTTGTCACACATAACTTCTTTCATTAGTTTTTTTCTTCTTGAAAGTGGGTTTCTTGGAAATACAATCCACGATACGAGAGAATTTTGTGAAGAACTAGTTTGCAAGAAGAGTTGACGTTTTTTTATTTCTCTGTGCATTGGGACTCTTAGCATTTAAGAAAATGTTAAGATTCTTTGATTTGGTGAAAAAAGCTTGGATGAAAGGACATGGATCCTTCAATATCTGAAATATGGGCTTGATTTTCTTTTGAATTTAAGATTTTTTTTTTTTTTTTTTTTAGGGAAATTGAAGGGCCTCTACAATACTGTGAGAGGGTCCATACTGTAACTATCCTATACAAGCAATTTCTATGCCAACGGATTATATCTAGATGGCTTAAAACGGAACCCTACCAGTGGTTACTCTAAAAGAGACTATCGCAACCTCTTCCTAGTAATATGATACGTTGTTTTTGCATTGTTATATGAAGTTTTGAAATATTTCACGCTAAACTTTAATATAAAATTATTTTTTTATTATTTAAATTAATGTCAAGTTAGTCTTAAGAGAACAAAATATTACATAAAGAAAGTTTTTTTTTATTTAAAACTAATAATTTAAGTTCGAGAGAATAAGTACTAGTTTTCAATGTATAGGGTTAAAGTTACAAATGTACTAAAGTTTACTGGACAAGAATAAAGTTTTTCAAGTCTCACATGGCTAAAGCGTGATAGAAGGGGAATTAATCTTGCTAATAGTTTATAGTTTGAGTGGTATAAGCATCAGTTTTTTAAGTTTAGAGTGCAAAATTACAAGAGCATTGAGGGGTAAAATAAAATTTGTCCAAAGTTTTGCTATTTGTTTTAAGCTAGTAGTCATAAGATAGTCGACTAGTGGCAGATTTACATGGGGGCAACTGAAAGTTTTTGTTTTTTCAGTTTTACACCAAAAGTTTATAACATTTATATTTTGCTCTTACTAGAAATAAAAACTTTTACATAATCCCTACTTTGCCCTTACTAAAAGTAAAAAGAATTACCACATATATCCCCCACTGAAATTAGATATATCAAAAACTTGACAATTTTATACTTTATCCCACTAAAATTAAAATTCTCTTATAAACCTATTAAAAATAAAAATTTTCAAAAAATCCTAGTAAAATTTATTTTTCTAAAAAAAAAAAAAAGAAAAAATAAATTAGTATACGCGGTACTAAAACATATTTCTGGCTCTGCCCACCGCCGGTGTAATCACCCACCTAAATATTTTTCCACTAACCACGCGATCTCTTTCAAGAGTTCTCCATCCTCGGTTAGCTCAGTTCCATGGAAGCCACTTCTTCTAGTTGTCCAGTCATGCTCGTGACCCAAGCCATTACAAACTTAGAGAAATGCAAATCCATGACTGAACTCCGCCAAATTCACGCCCTCATGATCAAAACAAACCTCGTCGCCAACACTTTCGCCGCGAGCAAACTCGTCTCCTTTTGTTGCCTCTCCGGTGGAGTAGACCACGCTGTTTCGGTCTTCCATCGGATCCAAAATCCCAATCCCTTCATCTATTTCACCCTCATAAAATGCTTTACTGATAGCTCTAACCCATTGGAATCCATTTCTCTCTATGCCCATATGCTGACTTGTTTGGAAGATTGGAAAGGTTTTGAATTTTCTCTTCCTTCTGTGCTCAAAGCTTGTGGGAAAATCAAAGCATTTGACGAGGGACAACAAGTTCATGGGCAGATATTGAAAACCCATTTCCTGTTTGATCCGTTTGTGGCGAATTCGGTGATTAGAATGTACTTCGAGTTTGGACGTGTCGAGTTTGCGAGACAGGTGTTCGACGAAATGCCTGAAAGAGATGTGATTTCTTGGAATTCTATGATTACTGGCTACTTGCGGGAGGGAGACGTGGAGTTGGCTCGTGGACTTTTTGATGAGATGCCTGGAAGAGACTTGGTTTCGTATAATGCTATGATTGATGGGTATGGAAAGTGTGGAAAGTGTGAACTTGCTGAAGAAATCTTTGGAATGACGAGTCAAAAAGATGTAAAAACTTGGACATCAATGATTTCTGCATACTTACGTAACCATTATTCGAAGAAAGCGTTGGATATGTTCCGGGAAATGCTGTGTCTAGGTATTCAACCGGATGCCCCTGCTCTTGTTTCCGTACTTTCAGCCATTGCCGACTTGGGTTTCATCGAGGAAGGAAAATGGATACATGCTTACATATCCACTAATAAGATTAAAATGAGTAATGGGTTCATCGGATCAGCTCTTATAGATATGTATGCTAAGTGTGGGCATCTAGAAAATGCCTTCCACGTGTTTAGAAGCATATCACATAAAAGAAACATTGGGGACTGGAATTCTATGATCTCTGGCCTCGCAATCCATGGCCTTGGCACTGTAGCTCTCGAGGTGTTCCATGACATGGAAAGAATGGACATTGAGCCTGACGAGATCACTTTCCTAGGACTTCTGGGTGCTTGTAGTCATGGGGGTCTAGTTGATGAGGGCCAACACTGTTTTAAACTCATGCAGGAGAAGTACAAAATTGTTCCGAAAGTTCAACACTATGGATGCATTATTGATCTCCTAGGTAGGGCTGGCCACTTGGAGGATGCACTCGGAGTTCTACAAAACATGCCCTTCGAAGCAGATGTTTTAGCTTGGAAGGCTATACTCAGTGCCAGCATAAAACATGAGAATGTTGCAGCTGGGGAAAATGCTGCTCTTCGGGCCATAGAGTTGGCCCCGGAAGATTCAAGTTGTTATGTTCTACTCTCAAATATATACGCTAAAGCGGGGAGATGGGATGATGTGGCCAAGATTAGATCGATGATGAAACAGAGAACAGTTGGAAAGATTCCCGGATGTAGTTCAATCCTTGTTAAAGGGAAGGTCCATATTTTTCTTGTTGGGAAGGCAATGGATGAAAACTGCACGGACGAGGTTCTTTCAAAAATCAAGGATGTGGTTTCTAGGCTGAAGTTTGAAGGTTACGAGCCGGACCTGACTCAAGTTCTCTTGGATGTTGAAGAAGAAGGAAAGGAAAGTTTGCTTAGTCTTCATAGTGAAAAGATGGCACTTGCATTTGGTCTTATAAACACAAGCCATGGTGCTCCTATCCACATAGTGAAGAACTTGCGTATTTGTCGGGATTGCCATTCCTTTATCAAGCTCGTTTCCAGGGTTTACAATCGTCGAATTGTCGTAAGAGATCAAAATCGTTTCCATCACTTCGAGAATGGCTTCTGCTCCTGCAAAGAATACTGGTGATGTAGTTTTTGTGAGCTTATTGTTTATAATTCCCTTTGACATGTTCAGTATTGACTTAAGGATGCAGAAACAGTTTGCCTTGCATTGTAATCAAAAAGGAGAAAATGACTACTCTGTATATCATATGCAAGACATGTTTATAAGCAGAAAATCGTGTGAATATTAGTTCACAAGCTAAACAAATAGAAAGTGTATTTTTCATGTTTGTACTGTGCATTTTAATATTATCGAAAAATGATATCCTACAATTTGGATTATTGCATTTGCACTATATACTTTGAGATTTCGAATTTTTATACTAAAAAAAAAAGTATATTGACGCACCTTTTTTTTTTTAATACTCACACCATTTTTCTAAACACACACCACTTAATTTTGAAAATACCGTTATAAATGTGTTTCACTTATTTTTGCTTTTCTTCTATTTGTATTGAAATATTTCTTTCCAACTTAAAAATATTTGTCTAATATTGTTGTCATAAATACGTTTTTCTTTTCATTTTTTAATTGTGTTCTTATTTAAATATTTTCACATGTACTTTCCCGTTTCGAAACATCATGCAGGCAAAGTTTTGTAGATACTGGGATCTATGGTCAAATTCTAATTCGAGTTAGATCATATGAAAATCAACATACATAAATTATTAAGGTCCTTGGACATCGCATATGAGAATCATATAGCAAGCATAAACGGAAAAGTGATAAAAAGCGATAAAAGATAACAACATCGGGATTTAGAGAGGTTCACCGGAATATCGTACTACTTCCTCTTAAATTCTGAAGTTTTTGCTATGTATGAATGTGAGTACAAGGTTACAAGTTTTTGGGGAAAATTGGACAGAGTTTCAGTAAGTAAAAGGGCTTGAAGATCAAGAATATCCTCAAATGTGAGGAGTCTTCTTCTATTTATAGAAGAAAAGTAATGGATCCGGATTTTTAAGATAGTAGTGGGCGGTTTCCCATTACCCTGATAATTCAGAACGTGCATAAGAATGTGGTCACGATTGGTCGTGGGCTTGACAGTTATGAAAGTCAATCTTCCATCATTTATCATTCGCTCAAGGTGAACGTCGAACGATGAACCGAGCACCATTTGTAATGGACAATAATTGGGCAAGCATTGAGCCATCGAATGTCATCATTCGTCGTTCGTTATGTTGAGCCAGATATTGAGCTGATCAAAAGACTTTAGGAGGTCAATGAGACCAATATCGAGTGATCGATGGACCATTGTTCGATGTTCATAGGTCCCTCATGTGGAGTATTGAGAGTCGGATGTTGGACAATCGAACATCAACGTTCGATGTTTGTCAAACAAAGCCAATTGTCGAGTCGAACGTAACACATGCCAAGTGGTCGATGGAACATACCGAATGGTCGATGGACCATGGTTCAACGTTCTTTGGTCCTTTCATGTAAGGATGAAGAGTTAGACGTTAGGCCGGGCCCAAGTTTGGTTAGCATCTAGGTTAATGAATGCACAATAAACGATCAATGGACCATATGGTTCAACGTCCATCGAATATGGGTCGAGTAAAAGATGGAATTAATCGACTCACTCAAGACCATGAAACCGACGTCGAGTGACTGATGAATCATGCTTCGACGTTCGTCATAGCATCAGATAATGAAGTCAACAGACTCGCAAAACCCAAGTCGAAAGGTCACTGGACCACAGTTCGATGTTCATTGCTTGTTGATTAACCGGTCATCTTGACCTGGGTATTATATAATGGGGAGACAAATCTGACCTCAACAGATTTATAGTCCCCAGAGTTGGTAGGGGTTTCCCCTTCTCATATGTACTTAACACTACTAGTTAGCTTTTTATTTGATTTTTGTCCTAACCATTTTTCACAGAGGTTACAGTGCATAGGCTAAAGCTTTTTAATGATAAAGCAAGTTTGAAAATATTTAAAGTATATAATATATATATATATATTAGTAAATAATATATTGATCAAAATAATTAGTCATATAAATAATTTATGATTGTTAAATTCAAAAAATTCAAGAGTGTATAAACAAAAAAACAAAGAAAAAAAAAGTCATAAACTTATATATATATATATATATAATTTTTTTTTTCTAACTCTAATGAATGAATGAACATATATCTACTATCTCGAAGATATTCGCAATCACGCCTTTTGGAAAGATTTGCTATATCAAGTGGTAAAGGAAGTACGACTGTTTATATTCATACAAATGTAATTTCTATTATGGATGGACAAATATTCCTATCCGTGAATTTGTTAAATACTGAAATTAATGTTTCCAGAGTATTAAAGCCATGAAACAAATAACGGGCAAATTAAAATTGGAGAAGCTCTATTTTCGTTAAAGCCGCTGGCCATTTCACTTGCATTTCTTACAGAAAATCGAACTTTGATCATAAACGTATCAAGGATCACTTGCTAAAAATTGTTGCTAAAAATTTCATAGGCGAAAACAGTGTGAATATATAATTTAAATGTTTTTTTTTTTTTGGGTAGAAAAAGAAGTCGTGTTTAATGTTGCACGTTTTGCACGTCTTTGTCCTTTTCCCAAAATATCCCAACAGAATTAGAATCGAATTCACTCTTCTCATGTGACTTTGTGGCTCAAATTCTGTCAGTTTTTTTCACTTTTATTTTTATTTTGTTTATTTTCTTAAGGGAGGTAATTTTTAATTTGGACACCAGTCACTTTGATAGAGTACTACGAGCAAAGTGTCAGCTGCTTGAGCTCGATCTCACACCAACACAGAGACATTAACAAAGCCAAACCAACTTCCTAATTTTCACTTTGCTCAGGTGGTTCTTTCTTTTTTGCTCAGAATCTGCTCATTCTTTTTTGTGAGTTTTCTTCATTTTGTTTGAATTTCCCAAATTTTTTTTTTTTAATTATTGATGCTTCATGAACATCATTATCTGTGTTTGATCCTGATTTTTTTTTTCCCTGTTTTTTTAAGTAACAATTTGCTGTTTCTGTCTTAATTCTACCGTTAAGGATGTTCTGATCTGAATTCATATTCTTCTCTTAAAGATCAAACAAATCTCGTGCGTTTCTGCTAGTTATTACGGTGATAATTGGATCGATTTTAGTTTGTTATGCTTTTTAATGTCAAAATTTCCTTTTTCTTGGGACCGTTTTCTTCCAGCTCAAGGTTTTCCTAGAAAATTGGTATCTTAAACATGGTATTTGATTCTGTTTGGCAAAGCTTGTTTCTTGTAATAATACATAAAATAAATTAATTAAAGATATTTGTTGAAAAAAAAAAAACCTGATTTCGAAACCAAGAGTGTTTTTTTTTTTTTTTTTACTTTTTTTTAATTTGACTCAAGCTTCTAGGGCAAGCGAAAACAGAGTTTAGAAATCACAAGTTCCTTAAACAAGTCCTTAGCTTAGAAACTGTTACTATTACGCAAATAATTGGTTCAAAATAGTGATCTTTTGGGATATAGTTGGTTAAGATATTCTTAAAAAGCAGGGGACAAGGAAGAGTTGGAAGTTGGTTCTCAATTCTCGGATTGCGATTTAGCAGTAATGACTAAGAAGTACGAACATTTCTTTCTTCTTTGATTAAGGAACTTATTGACGTCCGTGATGCTCCAGTTTATCTCCATTCTCGCGTCGTGTTTAGATAGTGAAAAGTTTACGTAATTTAGGTGTCAATCTTGTAACCGATAACATGTAAGTAATTGCAATGTCTGCGTATTCCCACTCCATTTATGAGATGCAAATCTGATATGCAGTTGAATTGAGTGATTTTTTCTCCTAAAGAAAAGAAAGGGCAGGCAGTCGTTTTATTCCTATAATTCGCATTGCAAAGAGAAGTATAAGAATACGTAATGGTTGCAGTTCATGTTTGTAGCTACTTGGCTTTGTAGTTTCATGTGGTTGTTACATAAAAAATGTCTAGTACCACCATGTCATGTAATCAGAAACTCGACAATGCAAAAAATTTGCGGTTTTAGAGAGAGAGGGAAAAGAAGTTCATGCTCCTTTCTTCTCTACTAACTTACTTGTGTTTTTATGACGTTACGAATTCTATGCAGATCTCTCTGTCCAGCAATGATTGCACCGATAGCGGTGGCCTTAGCAGTGGGCCTATTGGGATTGGCTTATCGGGCATTGAAGCCTCCGCCGCCAAAAATATGCGGATCACCAAATGGACCCCCTGTTTCTTCACCTAGGGTGAAACTCAGTGATGGGAGGCATTTGGCCTACAGGGAGTTTGGAGTTTCAAAGGAAGACGCTAGACACAAAATCATTGTGATTCATGGTTTTGGCGGCTCCAAAGATCTGGTTTTGCCCATCCCTCAAGTATGAACTAGCTCCCTCCCTTTCTTAATTGGTTTTTTGGTTAAAAACTGATAACAATAACTTTAACTAGTAGAGGGATCGCCAATGTGAATCATAACTTTCAGTCAACCTATTTACGGTACAATATTCAACGTAATATGCCTCATCCACACGTTGCCGGAAGCAGAACCGGGTGAGGTCTATAAATTCATTGGTATTTTGATTTTCAGGAACTAATAGAGGAGCTAAAAATATACTTCCTGCATTTCGATAGAGCTGGTTATGGAGAGAGCGATCCATATCCATCGCGGTCAGTAAAGAGCGAAGCATTTGATATACAAGAACTAGCTGACAAGTTAGAGATTGGGTCTAAGTTTTATATAATCGGAATCTCTATGGGAGGTTATCCTGTTTGGAGTTGCCTAAAATACATACCGCACAGGTATATTTTGGCTAGTAACTCCATCTCGATATTGTTTTTCATTTTTGGTGTTTTCCCTCGGTGGGGGCTAAGCTTCGTTATGGATATTTTTTCATGTACCAAATCTCGGCATGTCATATGTTATTCTGCAGATTATTGGGAGCTGCTCTCGTAGTTCCTTTCGTGAACTACTGGTGGCCTTGTTATCCTGCTAATCTATCCATAGAGTCTCTTGCAAGGTTGCCGCGATCAGATCAGTGGGTGTTTCGGGTTGCGCATTATGCCCCTTGGCTATTCTATTGGTGGATGACTCAGAAATGGTTCCCTTCATTAAGTATACTGTCTGGTAACACAGCGATTTTCAGCCCCAAAGATTTGGAGATATTGAAAAGGTTATCTGAGGCTTCAAGTGATGGTCAGGTTGTTACACTTTCGCAGGCTGATTGATTTGTCTTCATTGTTCAATTGCAATTATTTTTCATTTGTTGAGCTTTTTAATTCAGGAGAAGATTCAACAGCAAGGCGTTTACGAGTCTCTACACAGAGACATATTGGCAGGCTATGGAAAATGGGAGTTCAACCCCCTCGACGTGGACGATCCCTTCCCTAACAACGAGGGCTCTGTTCACATCTGGCAAGGGTATGAGGATAAGATCATTCCCTTAAAACTAAACCGTTATCTTTCGGAGAAGCTACCATGGATTCGATATCACGAGGTTCCTGATGGTGGGCATTTGTTCATCTTTGAGAGCAATATGTGTGAAGCTGTTTTGAAGGCACTTGTGATGGGATAATTTAGCTCATTTGTATTTACCACAAATACACGCCTCTTAGTACTTTTTTCAATAGTTTTAAGGGACTACAAAAAAAATGAGCTTAGAAGGCCATAAAAACAGTAAAAAGAAAATGGTCATGTAATACTGAGACTTTTTTTATTCAACAAGCTCCATTGCACCAGACATTTGCATTAGTACCGCATGTTCCTGTGTCTGGCCATGGATCCATGGATCGAGGTTATCCCTTGGGCATCATATCGGGCATCATATTGACCTAGTTGAGTTTCCCCAATGTGTCGATTAGTCGGCAGGTCACTCAAGCCACTGATGCACTCGGCACCCAACCCGGTTAAAACTAGCAAGTTAGCGAACAGTCATTAATCGTGATCATGTTCAGCACGTTGGTGTGAGGTGCTCGGCTGGTTTCTGGCCTGATCATGTCTTGCTATTCCTCTAAACGGATAGTGTTGCCCCTTCTCAACGGGGCAATTCGTTTTGCAGATCATGAGGTTTTGTCTATATTCGGCTTCTTTTTTTTTTTTTTTGCTTTAGTAAGAAGAAAAAACAGTTATGGATACTTAATTTTTTTTAAAAAATTCAATGGGTGAAATTTACATGTACAAAAAACTATAAAGTGTGGTTACATACAAAATCTAGGGGGCATATTTACGTCCAACTTACTATATTTGTCTAGAGTTCGAATTTCCCACTTCTAATTAAAAGAAGTCTTTTTGGTTCTGCCAGTTCTGAATAAATCATAAATTGTAATTTGTCAATTGAATTATTTGTTTGATAATTTACCTCCTAAACTTTAAATGTATATCAAAATACCCCTTAATGATAACGATGTGTTGTGTTATTTTTTATATAGAAATCGACGCATTACTTGCACATATTATTAATTAAGAGCGTGAAAGGTCTTTTTTACTCAATATGTTAACCCAAATTTGTAATTTTGTATTAAAAATTGAATTGCTTTAAAATTTTTAGTTTTGAAAAAAGTTAATTAAAGACCATAAACCCATAACTTTGGGTTAAAATAGATGAAAATTATTATATCTTCATTAAAAATGACTAATGTGTAAGTAATATGTATCTCCATTTAAAAAATCAACATTGGGTGTTCTGTTGTATATTTTTAACTTCAGGGGTAGTTATCAAAAACAAAAATTGAAAGATAAATTGTAACAGTACGGTAAGTTTAGGAGCACATATAAATTGATCAAAAATTAATAATTAGCGAATGAATAGTTGCACCTTAGTTTGCTGAAAATCCAATAATATAAAATAAGAGGAAAAAAAAAAAGTTCACTAGCTTCTAAGTCTTCACACTATGCAAAAAATTATAAGAATTTTTAGACTAAGACGAGAATCCAACTCACAGCCCCGTTGACCATAACCCAAAAAAAAAAAAAAAAAAAGGCCCATCTAAAGAAAACTCTACAATAAATTAAATAAAAAAAAAAGACGGTGATGATTAGAGTGTTCCATTGTACAAATATCAAAAACTCATCTCCTTTGCATCTACGTACAGGCACATATTAAGTTCTAAAAACTGAGGGTACTATGGTATTCTTGTTAAATCAAATATCAACCTACATTCCCTGAGGCTAATTATCGTTAAAAAAGAAAAAAAGAAAAAGAAACAAAAATTTTCCCACCCCATCTATTATGTCACTAAATATATGTTTGCATATAGAAATATTATAATATCGTATATTACAAATAGTTCCTCCTGGGGTCTTGTTTAGCACATCGGACTCTTGGATAGGATTATGAGATCAGAATTAGATTGAAATGGGTTATCTTGAATCTAATCCTATATTTGATAAACTGTAGGATTAGGTATGTCTAGATTAACAATATTTCAATATGCGATCATACGATCATACAAACACTAAGATGAGTGACCTCCACAGTTACGCATGCTTGGGCAAGAGTAGTACTAAGGTGAGTGATCTCCTAGGAAGTCCTCGTATTGCATCCCTCCTTTTAAGTGGTTGCAAGCATAGTTTAGAAGTAATTCTACACTTACTCCACCACAAGATGTAGAGTTCGAATCTCTCACCTCAAAAAAAAAAAAAAAAAAAAACTTTACAATATTCTAGTATTTAGTGCATCGTTAAAATATATTTACTTAAGTAAGATAATAAAAATACATTTAATTAAAGTAACTTTAAAATTATATATTTAGAAAATCTGATGTATACTAGAACAAATACTGAAAACTAGAGAACTGGTTTACTTTTTATTGTTTTATTTTTAAGTATGTATATATGAAAATAAATTAAAGACACTAGTACAACATATGAAAAAAAAAAAAAAAAAAAAAAAAAAGGGAACATCATGCAAATTAGGATTACACAATTATTAAAAAAAAAACCATCGTAGAAGCGTTAATTATTATTTTAAATAAGGCTGTAGATTTAAAAACCCTAAAAACAATACTCTACACACACTCAGACTTCTGGAAAATAGTCTGTTGTTCGACAAAAACCCCAAGCTACCCAAAACATCATCATCTGCCATCCCCAATCATTGTCGTCTGTCTTACCATCCTCGTCGTGCCTCCTTGTTGTCACCATCATCATCGCCGCAGTTGCTTACCACACCATTTGCTATGATTAAATTATGATTTTTATTTTTTATTTTTTATTTTTGCATTTTTTTTTTCAAACTTTGAAATACATGCATGATGTTTTGTATACCTAATATTTCTTTTTTGTATGATTTTATGCGATTAGGTTGGAAGGTTTTGATTTGTGTTTAATTATGACGTTTTTTTTTTTTTTTTACAGTTGAGAAATTAAATTTTTACATATTATAGCTACTAAATGTGATTAGGTTAGAAATATGATTTATGAGATTTGACTAGAACGGGTTTTTTGTGGTGATTGGAAATGTAAAATTATTTTAGACTGGGTTTTGTTTCGTTATTAAAATTTGTATGACATGGTGACATTTGAAAACTTAGAATTTGTTGCATATATATGGTTGAATTGCATTGTTGGACATAAATTAAGAAATTTGTTGGACAAAATATGCTGGTTTGATTCAGAATTTTGGTTATACTATATGATTATGTATCCTTCGGTATGCTTTTTTTTTTTTTTTTGTCCTAAGTTTTGGTATGATCATGTATGTGTTAACTAGATTTATTATTATGTTTTGCGTGTGGGTTCATTTGTTTAATGAGTTGCAATTAAATATGATTTGAATATCATGGTTATGACTATGTTGTTGGCTTAATTAACTTCTTTTTCATTCTTTGTCAATTTCTATCCAAAATGTCACAAGATTGACGTGAGGAAAATGTGCCACCCAATTCATATGATTAACAACCCCATGCATATATTCCGGATTATGTGTCCCACATACGTGGGATTATTTTTAAATTAACGGATATGTTTTTTTGGTCAAATTTGTTGCCAAGCATGATATTAATTAAGATAAATAATCCGATCAGCCCATGTCCCGGTCCGATATAACAAATGCATAACAACTTCAGAATTTAATCTTTTTGTTAAAAAAATAATAATAATACATAACAGCACCGACAATTTCTTGGATCATATTTAGGGAAAGCACGTGAATGTACAAATTTAAAAATATTGCACTAACATGACACACAAAAAATAAGACTAGATTAATATGACACAAAGTTAAATTAAAGTAAATTAAAATTTGTGTCATGTTGATCAATAATGGAGAATTTGTGCCATGTTAGTTAATATATATAAAAAAAGTGATTATTTAGTTAATTTTCCCAATAAAAATTTCCAGTGTAACTTAATAGATGCTAGCTATGTATTCCCTGAATTAAAATATTATATATGCATGCAAGAAGCTGATACATAAATCCAAGCTATTCTCTTTTTTTTTTTTTTTTTTTTTTAGAAAAGCATCTAAACGACACAAATTTAAAATCATTACACTAATGTGACATAAAAAATTAACACTAAACTAACATAATACAAAATTAAACTTAAGTTATATAAAATATGTGTCATGTTGATAAGAATGAAAAATATGTCATGTTGATCAATAGATTAAAAAAAAAAGTGATTATTTAGGTAATTTTCCCTTTTTTTTTTTTTTCAACTTAAAATGGTTACGATTTGTTACATGTTGAATACATAGAGTAGTAAAATAACAACTTAATTATAACGTGAATTTTTTTCCACGGTTAACTGTTGAAACTTAGGTAATTTTTTGAAGACTAGGACAAGAATCCAACTCATAGCCCATTGACCCAACCCGAAAAAACCATTAAAAAACAACCACAAAGAAAAGAAAAAGAAGATCTATCATGGGAGTAACTATTTGTCAACCACCCAAATTAATGCTCTACCGTACATTGTCTCCAATACCCATCTCTTTTTTCTATTTTTAAGTATATAAAAAATTAAAAAATAAAAAATAAAAGTAGAGATAAGGAAAAAATGAAAAACTTTCTTGGGTTCTTTCTTTGCTTTTGATTGTAATTTTCTTGAAGGGGGGTTAAGGAAAACTAGAAACTTCACTTAATTAGATAGTCAAAATGGCACCGGCGTATTTTCTTTGTAACGCAAGTTTTCTAAATGGTCCGAATGTGGATGTCTTTAACTTCCCACCATGTTTGGAGAACCAAGATTTGAATTACATTTCGTTATGTTTTAGGAAGGTGGTGACACAATTGACGGGCATCTGGAGAGCTGAGAATGCCTCCAGTTTCTCTCTCCCCGCCTTCGTCATGCAGCTTTTCGTCATCCTCTCCTTGAATCGTCTTCTCACCATGGCCTTCCTACCCCTTCACATTTCTCGCATCTCCGCCGAGATTCTTGTATGTATTTCTAACTCATCGGAATTATCTTTACTTTTTTAACTTTTTTAGTATAATTATAAATTCAGTAGAGTCGATGTTCACCACCGAGTGTGGTGGTATAGTGGTGGAGGATTATCGTGATGGGTGGTCAAAGATTCGGGTGTTGAGTGACTGTCGTAGGGGTGGTCTTAAATAGTTTCATCTAGCCCAGTACTTGATCGATATCCATACAGTGTATGGAAAGTTCCTTTGCTAATGTTAAAGGTATATGAAAACGGTGTTCACCCCCTTCTCCGTCCTCTTTTTCTTGCCAAAAAAAAAAAAGTATGGTTGATGTTCTTTTATGTTTGGATAACCATTTGAAAATGTTTTTAATGATTTTTTTTTAATTGAAAAATAGAATATAGCATTCAAAGTTGCTTTTTAAACCTATGATGTAAACATGGATAAAAGGAAAGGTCAAAAAAAAAAAAAAAAGTGGTAGAGAATCTGAGTATGTATGATGAAAAAGAAGTTTGTAATATTTGTGATTTTGCAGGGTGGTGTAATATTAGGTCCATGTGTACTGGGCTTCACTTCGCTAACCATAAAACACATTGTTCCATGGGGAACCCTACAGAACTTAGAAAACATAGCAAGTGTGGGACTGATCTACTTCATGTTTATAGTCGGCCTAGAAGTCGATCTTAAACCCGTCCTCCGTGGCAGCAAGAAGTCTCTCACGACCGCCCTCGCTGGCATCATCATCTCTTTCCCCATCGGCTACGCCCTCCACTATCTCCTCATCGATAACTTTGCCGTAATCTCCCAAGAGAAGCCCAACCGCTTTGGTCCCCTCTTCTGGGGCCTCTCCATTGCCACCACAAACTTTCCCGATCTCGCTGGCCTCCTCGCAGACCTAAAACTCCTCCACACTGACGTCGGCCGCACCTCTTTAACCTCTGCCGTCGTCTCCGACCTCATCTGCTGGTTCCTATTCATCCTCACCATGGCCACCGCTCATAAAGGCCGTGCCTTCACGGTCGTCACCACCACGATTTACATCGGCTTTTGCTTCTTTATCGTGCGCCCTAATATAAAGTGGGCGCTCCGGCGGACGAGCAAGGACGAGAATTATAATCAGAAACACTTAATTTTCATCATGGCTGGGGTTTTGCTCAGTGCTTACATAACCGACTCCTGCGGCTCGCACTCCTTCTTCGGCGCTTTCCTTTTCGGTCTCATCCTGCCGAAGGGAGAGCTCAAGAGCATGATAATGGAGTCGGTCGAGGACTTCGTGTCGGAGATTTTGATGCCGCTCTTCTTCTTCTGCATCGGGCTGAGGACTGACTTTCATTGGATGTACGAGAGGGGAGTTGGGGCCGGAAGCATTATGTTGGTGATAGTGTTGGCGTTTGTCGCAAAGATTTTCAGCACTTTCTCGTTGCTTTCTTTGTCAACAAAATGTCAGCCAGGGATTCTGTGGCGCTTGGACTCTTAATGAACACCAAAGGGTTGCTCTCACTCATTATCATCAACGCTGGCCGTGATCTCTTGGTATCAATTCTAAACCTGTTTTTTTTTCTTGGGCAGATTAAAACTCCAAACATTATAGTGAAATTAAATGTGAAATTACCGTTAGAATATATGCCTGTAATCACGCATGAATTGCAATCCTAATGATATATTTGAAAATTATAAGCTGTTTTTCAAACCATGTTGTTTGGATAGATCATGATATCAAATTCGTACCTAGTATCTTAGAGAGAAAAAAAAATCATTTAATTTCACATACTTATTTTATGGTCAATATCATTTTAGTCCCATAAATTATGGATAAATCACATTGTAGTCACAATATTATATTCGAAAGGTCACACAATTGTTCCGGCGTTTTAGAGGGGGGATGACCTTCTATTGTTTAGGCAAATAAGTAGCGTAATTTTGTATAACTAAAAAACATTCATTGCTATAGTTAAATTATACCAATTTTTTTTTTAAATTAAGGTGAGAGATTAGAACTTTATATATTCAAAATATATCTGCAATCAATTATAACTTAATTTACATCAAAAACCAAAAAGAAAAGAAAAAGGTCCGTGACTTTATTGCACCTCTAAAATGTAAGCTTTAATCCTTCATTTAAGCACAAGAATCTTTCCTTCCTCTCTGTTTTTTTTTTTTTTGACAGATCAAGAATCTCATATTCAATCAGTCTTGTTTCCTTATTAGAATTTGAGTATAATTTACGTTTATCACATGTCTAATTATATTTAGAATTACATATATATATATATTTACATGAAACCAGGCTCTGGATATGCAAACGTTTGCAGTGATAGTGTTTGCACTTTGGGTAATGACGGCGGCAGTGGGACCAATCCTGTTCCTGACGTACAAGTCCAAACGACGTACAGGAGAATATAAATACAGAACAATAAGAAGCGTAGAAGGCAACTCAGAGCTCCGAATCCTGGCCTGCCTCCACTCCACCCGCAACGCCGGCGGCCTCGTCAGCCTCCTCAAGGCCTCCAATCCAACCAAGCAGTCCCCGATCTCCGCCTTCGCCGTCCTCCTCGTCGAGCTCATCGGCCACGCCTCCGCCATGCTCATTGTCCACGACACCTACAAGCCCAACGCCCCCGGTGGCGGCGATGGAGGCGCCGCCAAGGACGTCCGCTCGCAGTACGCGGATGGCGTCCTCGAGGCCTTCGAGAACTTGGAGGACGACAACTTCTCCATCCAGTCACTCACCGCCATCTCCGCCTACAGCACTATGCATGAGGACATCTGCAGCCTGGCGGAGGACAAGCGCGTGACGCTCACAATCATTCCGTTCCACATCGACTTCACCGCCGAAGGAGGAGGAGCCGCCGTCGCCGACAGCAGAGCCAGTTCCCCCTTCCGAGCCGTCAACAAAAACGTGCTCGACAACGCCCCGTGCTCGGTGGCGGTGTTCGTCGACCGCGGCTTCAGCACGCACTCACTCGACGTTTCCAACAGCGGCGGCATCAGCGGCTTCCGCCACAAGATTGCCGTGCTCTTCGTAGGAGGACGTGACGATCGTGAGGCGTTGGCTTACGCATGGAGAATCGCCAAGGGCCCTCAGGAGTCCTTAACCGTGGAAAGGTTCGTCCCGGGGAAAAACTCGGTGGAAGTAGACTCTCACATCCCGGGGTTCGATGATGACGAGGAGGACGAGGACGGAGGGATTCTGAAGGCGATAGCGGACAGAGAGAGGGAGAAGCAGCTGGACGACCAATTCATCGAGGAATTCAAGCTGAAAACAAGAGAGGATCCGTCGACGATTCTGGTGGAGCAAGTGGCGAACAATGGCGACGAAGTTGTGAAGCTGGTAAGCGGCATGGAAGGGCGATACGACTTCTACATCGTCGGGAGAGGGAAAGGCGTGGTGTCGCCACTCACGTCGGGGCTGTCGGACTGGTCGGAGTTTCCGGAATTAGGGCCGTTGGGGGACATATTAGTGTGCTCGAGCTTCGCGGCCGATGCGTCGGTGATGATAGTGCAACAAGGAGCAGGGTCGGTGGATGAGGAGGGAATATCCGGACAAGTGAGGGAGCAGTTCGGGCACATGACGTGGCACCCGCCGGAGATGAACTCATGCTACGCGCCCTTCATTCACCGAAGAGTTAGGATTACTGATGACGATGATCATCTTTGAAATTGTACAACTCTTATTATAAAGTTAGGTAATTATAGCTGAAAATTACAAGTGCGCAATTTCTTAAACAAGTAATAAAGTGATAACTAAAGTATCGTTTTCATGAGAACTGTCGTTATCAATTACCAAAATTATATTAACTCCAACTTTATTTGAATAACTAAAAAGATAATTTTAAATAAAAAGATAAAAGACTCAAAATATTAAAAATCTAGAGTTTCCGATTTCACCGGATTAATCATATTCAAATCCCCTAATCTAATTAATCAACGTCTATTCCCTATGTTACCAGCGAATATCTTTAATATATTTATTAATCTTTCTCCAGCATTAACAATTTATTATAATAAGTCTTATCATCTCTCGGTCTCAAACAACTTATCATAATTCATTAAGAACCAGAAAGTCATGATGCTTTATAAGTTTCATAACTATCTCTAACTTATGATAATCTTATGGTAGATTAAACAATAGCTTATTCAATTATCATTTTTCAGTCTCAAATCAGATACCAAATCATGCAAAAGTTGGCCAGAAAATTGCAAGCATTCAGCACAGATTAAAATACTCAATATAAAACTGGAATAGAACATCAATTAATTAAAAATAGAAAAACTTAAATAATCATAATCTGGACAGATCGTATCCCTAGAAAAGAAAATTACTTCATAAATAAAAATCTAATTCTATACAAAATAACAGTTCAATCATTCTCAAATTACAAAAATAAAAAGATAAGAAAATAAAGTAAGAAAACCCAATTATGGAGGTGTCACATGTCTCCAAAGCCTTCAACTAAATTTTCTTCTCCCTTTCTTTTAGATAATTCAAGATAATATCTCCCTAAATTTGTACAAAACTCAATGCTGAAACCCAAATTTTTTTTTTCTTTTTCTTCTATGGTTTTCGGCTTCTCTCGCAACCAAAGATGCATGGCAGGAAGTCCTAGGCTTCTATTTATAAGCCTCAAAGCTGTAGTCGCCGCCTCCAAAAACACCCTTTTTTATTATTTTTTTCTTTTTTTTTTTCTTTTATTGCAGAAGATCTGAAGCCCAGCAGCAAGCCTGGCCCCACGGAGACAGGTGGCGAGCAGCGACTGGCGAGCGTCGAAGCTAGGGCCGCGTGGCGAGCTGAAATGGGCTGAAGCTCACTGGCCCACGGACGAACGGTGAGACGCGATGCACTGGATCCGGCACGACTTGAGGGCACTGACAAGCGGATAGATCATGCGGCCTGAGGGCAAGTGTGCGGAACTCACGATCTAGGCCTTCTCCTCGATGATCTAATGGCTGAAATGGTGCGTGGGCGCAAGTCGTCGACATTGGCTCCGAATTTTCTTTTGCCATTTTAAATCCTTTTTATCACATTTTAGCTCCAAATTGATACTTTTAACCCTATTAACATAATTAACCTACACACTTAGGACAACAAAATAAATTTGGAGAAAAATTAATATAAATTACTAAAATTATAACAAAAATATAAGCTTAACAGTGCTAAAATAAGTCTATTTTATAAAGTTGTCATAATATAATTAACCATGTTGAATCAAAAAAATTTAATTTAGTTTGAAATTGCTTGAAAACAGAGAAAAGAAAAAATGGAGAAGAAATTGATTTTTATTAATTGCAGTCCAAGAATATAAGAATAACTAGCTACAGTTTATATAGCATGATCTATACAAAAGAGAAATCCCTAGAATGATAACTGTACAAAGGCTGGCAGAGAAATAGTAGTGCCACTAACAGACAAATGACCACAACGTATATAGAGAATTCTAGAATTCATTGAGTGGGTGAAGTGGCAGACACATCAGCTATGACTCAGCTTGGTGATGTGGTATTGCAGACCTGGTTTTCTTCTTGCTCTTAACAAATTTGAACTGAGAATTTAAAAAATGGAGATTTGGAAGAGAGAAAAATTAATGTGCTGTGGATTGCAGAAAAGTAAATTTGAGATGCTTTGAGTTAAGTTTTATTTTTAAATTCAAGACGGTTCGCTAACTGCACGTTTAATCTATGTAGTAATATGGCATTGTAATTCATTTGTATAATGTACATTTATATCTATTGCAAGTTGCAATATAATTGCACTATGGCAATACTATTTCGACTATTATATTAGTCTTTTTATTTTTTATTTTTTTTTACCAAATTACAAAAAAAAAAAAAAAAAAGAATAATCTAAAAACATGGAGAATAAGGATGAAGCGTTTACCTTGAATAAATTGCTAGTCTTTTTAAATTAATGTTTTGTTTGGCATTTAAATTTAACTCTAATTAAACTGTATTTTTTCATCTTAATTTTTGTCTTTTTCTGAAAAGTCAACAAAATTTATAACTAATTTTGAAAAATCAATTAACTCTAACTTAAAAATTTTATCTCCAACTGGCAAACTAAATACAAGCTAAAAGTGGAGTTTTCAACAAATTATAAAAAATAATAATAATAAAAAAAAAAGTATTCCTAATAAAGAAGTGCTTCAATAGTAACCACTTTGCTAAGTTTAGGGAATTCCTTGTCATATAAGATTAGTAATTTATGCCTTTTAAGGTCAGTAAATTAGGGAATTAATCTTTTTTTTTTTTTTGGGACTAATTTTGAAATATTCAGTAAGCGATCTATCACGCTGTTATTTAAGGAAAATATACTATTATTTATCCTTGAAAATTATTTCCATAGTAATTATAGGCATAATTTAACGGTAATAATACATCTAACTATACTTAAAGATGTAGAGTTCTAAACATCCCACCCCAAATTCAAAAATATATATATATATATATATATATGTCCATAGAAAATTGTCATTTTAATCCATGTTTTTCAGGTATAAGCATTGTTGACATCCAGTGCAATGGCTCGGCAACTAAAAAAAAAAAAAACACATTCCACGTCAATTTTATACAGACGAGAAAAGTGTACGACGTCGGTCAAGATACAACCGACGTTAAAACTAATATAAAAATTTAAAAAAAAAAAAAAATGTGTTACTTTTTCCTCAGCCTCTCCATCTGCCCCAGAAAAACCTTTAATTCCAAGAACACAAACCTATACTTCATCCGTTTTTCAAAGGCCAAAACAAGAAATAAAAGCAAAACAAAGCATTGATTTTTCTTTTTTCACAATACTCATAAAACTAAAATAAACAAGTCTGCATGGACAAATTAAACAAGTAGAAAATTTTCATCAACTACTTCACAACATAACCAACGAAAGTGATGACAACCTAAAAAAAGAACCAAAATCCAAATCCGAAAGTTGCAGAAGCTAACCCAAAACAAATTAAAACTTTCTTCAACTATTTCACTCCACATCGAAAGGAAGCAAAACGCTGAGAAGGGAGAAAGCTCTCTGCTTCCAAGCCACTGAGAAAAGGCTTCGCGAGCACGAATCTAGGCTCACGGATACCGCAACAACGCACCTCCGAGAAGGTTGTTCGTCGATGGCTCAGTTCAAGCCGCCGAGAAAGGGCGTTTGAAGCCCAGATCTAGGCTCATAACGACGAGAATTTGGGCTAACAGCCTCCGCCGGATCGTGAGTAGTGTCGTCCTTGTCTTCGTCAGTCCACCTTTACTTGCCTACCAGCACCTTGCAGAGAACCAAAGATGAAAATGTCCATGAACACTAGTAAAAATTATGGATTTGAGGACGGTTAATAATTTATACGACGGTTAGACAACCGTCGTGTAATTCATTGTTGTGGAATGTTTTGAGATACCACGATGGTTTATTAACCGTTATGGTATCTCAATATTCCACGACGGTTTACACCGTCGTCGAATAGAGAAAAAATGAAGCAAATTTCATTAAAGTGAGAACTTTACACGAGGATTTTTGTTCAAAACCATAGTGTAAAGACCACTATACACGACGGTTTTGAACAGAAACCATCATGTAGAGTGGACTTTACTCGATAGTTTTTACCAAAAACTGTCGTGTAAAGACCAACATAAATTAAAAAATAATTTGACATTTTTTGGTGATTTCCCACGGGTGGCCTAACCTGTCTGTTATCTAATACACAGCCCAGGATATGATTGACAAAATATTAACTATATTGTATCAAAGTAAAAAAACCATTACCAGTTTACATATCATAATTAATGAATTACATTACAAATTTAGTCTATTATCTCCTAATCAAATCCATATCATCCCAAGTATAAAATTATTTTCTTTCAAGTACATCAATTTCATTCAACACTATGTCTCTCATAAAACCTAAAACAAAATAACCACATTCAACACTTCCCTCTTGGTGAAGACAAGGACGATCCGAGATTTTTGTTTTATAGTGTCGTCTCCTTTTAATCCCTTCTCCGGCTATAAGCTTCCAATCCATTAGGGCCCTAGCAAGTTTGCAAAATTCAAAATAATTAAGATGCATACCATTAAGATTAAATCAAACAAAATTTCATTTTGACATTTCATCGAGCATGTGGTGGGCGGAAAAAAAAATGCGTAGAATATTGAGTGTTCGTAGATCTTAAAATGCCAAAAAATTACACAAAAGATTAATCTACAAAGAGCAACAATAAAAAAAAATGAACAACAATAAATACACAAATTACACTCCAAGCAAGTTATAAATGAATTGTGTGTTCGTATTTTTGTTGGAAAACAAGAAATTGAGCAATATGTAAGTCACCTTGCCTTTCTTTGATGCAAAATAGTCCCGGCCTTGATGGGAAGACAGGGTGGCAGTGGAGGTGGCGACGGCGGTGGCGGAAAAAGGAGAGAGAGGGGAGGGCGGCGTTGAGGGCAACGGGAGAATGAGGGGGAGGGGATGGCGGCATTGCGGGCGACGGTCTAATGAAGAAGAGGGGAGGGCGGTGGCGGCGGCGTCACCAAGAGAATAAGAAAGAGGGTAAGGCGCCGGCGGGGAGGGCAGCGGCGCTATAGGCGGGCGAGCGAAAGAGATAATGGGTAGGAGAAAACTTTGAGTGGTCGAGAGGGAGAAAGATGAAAATGATGAGAAAGGATGAGAAAAGTGGATCTAAGGTAAGGGTTTACGCGCAAATTTCAAAGTACAAAATTTCAAATTTTTAGAGTGATTTTCGGAAGATTACACGACGTTTCTCTAAACCGTCGTGTAATATCAAAGATTACACGACAGTTTTCCAAAATCATCGTGTAATCTCGGATTTACACGACGGTTTCCCTAAACCGTCGTGTAATTAGGTTTTAGACGACGATTTTTGTAAAACAGTCGTGTAATCTCCGTCGTCTAAGCGAACTTTTGTAATACTGGACATCGTCGACATTTCCACGATATTATTCATATTTTGATGACTCGACATGGAATAACGGGGGCAAGGATATTTCTTCTCAGAGTATCCGTCAAATGTCTACAATGTCCAAAAATATCCGTAATATTTGTGAATATCCATGATATTTTTAGATATTTCTACAAAATGTCCAAAAACTCATGGAATTTTTTTCTTTAAAAATTTCAATTTCATCACACATTTTTTTTTAAATATGAATAAAATATGATAACATGCTACACAAGATAAAGATCATTGTTGTAAGATAGCTGGTGAGGGTATTGAGCGATTGTAGCATATAAGAAGACGTGGTATGACTCAAAAGAATCAAATTAATGAGGATTCGCCTTGAGTTTTGATTTCATGAGCTTAAATATTAAGCAAAGTTCATATGGTTATAATCTTTCTTATAGTTCTCAAATGGTGTCTATTAGAAATACAAAATCAAGTCGGTTTGTTTGTTTTTTTTTTTTTTTTTTTTAATAGTAGTATACCTTCCACCACAAATTAATATTGAGATGTCATTGTACACCCATCAAGACTACTCATCAAATTGAACAAATCAACAATATCCAATTTATGGATTAATAGTTGGTAGAGACCAATAAAGATACATGTAAGACATTAATAATTACTTTTAAAACCATTCAAAAGTAATATTTCGACAAATGTATTATTTATATTTGATCAGGATAGACACATACCTAATGTTTTCCAACCTGCTAGAGACTCTTTTTGAATTAAATACATTCGAAAACTATTATATACTCTTTAATGTTCGACATTTAATTTTTATAAACCCTATTATATTGTAATATGTTATTTGTAATGATTAATGAATACATAATATCATATTAAAATTATAATCAATGCTTAATTGTTATGTTTTACTATTACATCATGCAATATGGTTCTCATATTTGATTAAAAAATATATTATTTTGTTATAAAATTAATTCAAATTAAGTAATATTAATTGTTTTGATATTTTGTAAAGTTTCAGAAAAATGATAAATTTTTCTTTGAGTATCTATTTTTTCCTGAGATATCCATTGACATTGATATTTTTATCGATATTATCCGTAAATCAAAATTTGGATAATCCGATCGAGATCGAAATTTTCATCCTTAAAGAGAACAAAGGAGAGAAAGCGAGTCAGAGAGAAAGAGTGAGAGAGATAAGAGAAACTTAAATGTGTTCGGTGGAAAAAAGACAAAATGAAAGAAGAAAAAGAATTTTGGTGATAACTTTGAGTCTTTGACCAGGGAATGGTTGAAAAGTAGGAATAAAGAACGTGAAAGTAAAAGGGGAATAAAAAATTTCAAAATTCAAAATTTGAATTTCAAAAGTAGTGTTTCTTATATCTTTGCCGGTAGAAAATTTATATTTAAGAATAGAAATAGCCCTTTAACGTCGGTTGAAACAATCGAAGTTAAAAAACTTAGGGGGTGTTTGGCATTTACACTCATTTTAAATTAAATTGTACTTTTTTCATCATATTTTTTGTCTTTTCTGAAAAAGTTTTTTGTCTTTTATGAAAAAGTCAATAAAAATTACTATTCAAACTTAAAAATCTCAACTCAACTCAAATTGAACTTGTGCATCAAACAGGCTTAGTATCAGTTGAGACTCATAAATTTAAGTTCAAACTGAACTAATTTCATTTGTTGACCCATGTTGTTCCCAACAAACCTTTGGACCGTTGCACAGTAAACAAAGCTTAGTTTACTGTGCTCCTGCCCTTCGCCCATCTGCTGCTTCAGTGCCTTTGTTTACTGTGCATCTTTCTCTCTCCCATGTGCTGCTTCAGTGGCGATCCCCTTTCTTCCTCTCTGTACTCTGGGTATTCGAATCAAATATATTCAATTCCCTGAGACCACCGGCTTCGATTGTGTGTTTTGCTTCCCTCTATCTAACTTGGTAAATCCGAATTCATCTGTAATAACCCAAAATATTGATGAACTTGTGATCTCCTTGGATACAAGGAAAATCTAAGACTGAATCATATATGGCAATATGAAGTTCATGATCTGATTTAATTATTAGAGTATGTTTGAAGTCTTATAAGTATTACGAGACTCAGTAATAATCTATTAAGTCAAGAGTAGGGCTTTATGATGAAAAAGGTCAAACCATGAATTATGATTTTTGTTTGGGCCAATGAATGACCAGGATAATTTACGACATGATTAAGACGGTACTGTCGTATAATAAACAGTATTGAAATTATACTGTGGCTAACCGTCATTATGGATGTAGAATTGAGAATAAGGATAGGGATTGCTTTAGAATAATCAAGATTAATATTTGGAGCAGGGAGGACTAAGTAGTTTCAAGTCCCAAGAAAAACCTATATGCGGTCTAGTCAAGTGCAGATAAATTCTTGACTGTAGTCTATCAATAATATACTGTTGATAGTTAAAGCAGTATTGGCACTATCTGAATTATCAAGAATTTAGACTGCATATTAAGGGGAGTGCCAAACATGGCCTTACTTGGAGACCAAGTAATTGTGGATAAATACACAATTTTTAATTTATTGTTTTTAAATTATTCCTCCACCTAAGCCACATGGCCGGTTGTCTTGGTGGCCTTGGGGAACAAAAAATCAAAAGTATAGATAAGTATGGAAAGATTGTTTTGTGGATTCAAGCCAACACTTGGCCGGCCACCTAAGAGAACCAAAGGGCAAATATTTGTTTTTAGGCCCAAATTTTTAAGAATAAAAATAATTGTTGGAAATTCAAGAATTTTCACCTATAAATAGGTGATGTGGGTTTGCATGTGGACCATTTAGTTAAGCCTCAAATTTTTTTGTTCTTTCCCAACTTTCCTCTAGCCCTTAGGAACCCAAAAAAAAAAAAAAAAGTGAGAAAGAAGAGTGGCCGGTTGGTGTTGGTGGAGTGAGAAGGAAAATTTTTCTCAACCCAAAGCTTAGATCAATCATCCCAACTTAGAGGTATTCCTTTTAACCCCTTTAAGCATTTCATTAAGTTCAATTAGAGATTTACTTGTATTTCCAAGCTTGGGATGTAAGAGCATAAGCTCATAATTTTTATGTTGCCCTCTGTTATGGTTTTATGTGCTTAGTATGACCTAGATCTATTCATAGGTGATTTGGTTGATAACCCTAAGCATTCATATGGTTATATGCTCTAGAATGAGTTTATGGTTATGATTGCTTACCAAGTGTTTATGAATTTGTTTTCACATGCTTGAATATAGATGGTTTGTGAATGATGGTGATGGTGATGATGTTTGATGTATGAGGGTTAAGGAATTAACCTAAAACCCTAATTTGGTAAGCTAAGTAAGGTTACCTATTTGGGTTTTGTAAGTAAGATGAACAAGTGCATGAATGATGAATATGTACGTAACGCGCTGCATGATTGATGTAGGCTCACGGTTGCGACCGTTTGAGGTAAGGTATGCGAATTTTTAAGTAAAAACCAATCAAAAACAAAACTGTCAACTTTCGGATCAAATGGGACTGTGATCTGGAAACGTAATTTTGAGACCCTTAGAGGCTGAATTTGGAAAAAGTCAAAACTGTAAAGTTGTAGAGAATTGAAAATCCTAGAGGGTAGTGTTAACATTTTTTGAAAATAAGGCTCCAAAGGCCTCTGTTTTTATCAAAATCCAAGACTGGCCTGTACAGACAGTGTACACGGCCATAATTTTTCAAAAGGAGAAATAAGCAAGTTAAAGGCAGATTCAGGTTTTTGACAAAAATTAAAAGTTGTAGTTTCGATGAGATCTACAACTTTAATGAAGAAAACTTTTTCAAATTTTAAACCGATTTGAAGATAAAACTGGATTTTTAAAATTGTGCAGGGTATAGGAAATTCCTGCACAGGATTTTTAAAACTGTGCATGGTACAGGAATTCCTATACATGCATCTTCAGTCAAACTACAAGGCTGTTTTCAAAAGCAGTTTTCAAAGTTTTATGATTTATAAGTTCGATTAAAAAGAAATCACGATTTTACAAAGAAAACAGTTTTAAAAGTAGTTTTAAAAGGTAATTTCAAGTATTAAATCAAGATAATACTTGAAATTATGAAAACAAGGTATTTTTTTAGAATATGTTTGCCCAAGATTTCTGAAATGATAACAATTTTATGACAAATGGTAGTCGGGTTGGAAACCGACTAATTAATCGATGTATATGTTAAGATTTGTTAAGGAATATGGTAATAAGTGTATGACCAATGATAATCGGATGTGATACCAATTTGTTATGTTAGGGCCTGTATCCATGATTACCATTGGTAACTGGATGGAATACCGATTTACTATTTTAAGGTATCAATGGTAATCGGATAGGATATCGGTTTACTAGGTTAGGGTTGGCATGTAAGATTACCAAGGGTAAACGGATTGGATACCAATCTAGTATGTTATGGTGTGTAGTAAGATAGAATGACTTTTATCTTACGCCCTATTTGAAACAGAAATATGACCTGTTGTCGTGCCTTGATGGAACAATAGACCAAGAGCGTAGGACCATTTGTAAGTACAACTCCGCCTACAGCATGGGAAAAATATTTTTATTGCATCGCATGTTTTTCAAAAATTCATGCATTGATTTACATGATGTACATATGTTTTATGTTTTATGTTTTATTATTGTGACATCATGAAAGCATGTTCACTAATAATAAATCATATGATAAGAACAAGATTAAGTTTTCAACGAAGAAACAGTTAAGATTCAAGTTTTCAAGTATGATCAACCAAGAAGAAGTTTTCATGTAATAAGATAAGAAAAGACAGTTTTCTTGTGTCGTACCGACTTGTCACGAAGGAGGGTTTAAACGGTTTGGTCCATGGTTTGAGTTGGATTGGATTGGCTGCCCCAACCACTCCATGTTAAACGGTTTGGTTCATGGTTTGAGTTGGATTTGGACTGGCCGCCACAACCACTCCATGGCTATGCGCCACAGTACGTGCACACATGATATGTAGGGGGCCCAAAACCAAATTAACATAAGATTGATTCATAAGAGAGCATAATCGGTTCATGCATTCTTTTACTATAAATGTTTTGCGGAATAGAAAGTTGTACTTACTGAGCATAAGCTCATAACTTACGTTCATGCTGTAGGTAAGCAACCTACCGGCAATGCTTGATGCAAGACTATGGAGAGATGACATTGCAGACTGTGAAATTTGGGTTGGATACTACCACGGGTTTTGGAAAAGATGTTATGTAAAATGTGTTTGTATTATGTAATGATAAGTCGATAGTATTAGTATACGATAACTAGTATGATTTGTTAAGATGTGGTTTTAAAGCTTGGTACTCGAGTGAATACATATAAATAAGTATGAGTATAAGTTAAGTTTTAAATTGAAAGAATAAATAAAGAAAGAAAAAGAAAAAAAAAAAAAAACATTTCCATAATTTACATAAAGCAAAAGTAAGTTTTAAGATAAAATATGTTTAAGTAAGCATGATAAGGTAACGGCTCCACGAAATCGGGTCGTTGCAAAGTTAAGTATTTAAGTTAAGTACGAAATCACGGCCCTACATAGGTCGGGTCGTGACATCATCCCCTTTCTCTCACCCATTGGAACCCACCGGACTTTAACTCACCCCTTTCTAAAACCCAAAATCCCTAATTTCGTTTCTAGGGTTTCTCTGCTTTTGGGCTTTTATTCTAAGAACGATGGGAAATTTGTGAGACCACTGGGTCTGTTTAACGGATTCATGGAGTAAGTATCGCCGGTGGCAGATGCAGCGTCGATTGGGGTCTGCGAAGCAAACTCACACTAGAAGGCTCATTACCCACTATTTTCGAGTTCGGAAATCAACTCCCCAAGCCGTTGCTTCCTGCCCCGATCCACTGTCAACCACTGTATACTCATCCTCCGACTCAAACTCGGTAACCCTAGTATAACTTATTCACTTATTTCTCAAATAAATTCGTTACAATCTCATATGTGTTTGTGCATGTGAAACCGGATTTGTGTGGAGTTTTTGTTTTTTGTTTTTTTGTTTTTTTGTTTTTTTTTTTTTTGTGGTCTTTATTTAGTTGAATATCTGTATTGCTGTTATTTGATGGGGTACATTAGCATGTTGATTTCACTCCTACTTTGCATTCGACAGTTAGTGTTTATTTCTCACTGGTTGGCCGTGTGTTGTATTGTTGGTCTTCACATTTACGGTGATATGTTTGAATGCTCTGGTTCTATGTCTTTGCTTAGAGAGTGGTTAATGTAAGGCCTCGATGTTGAATCTTCTTCTTTTGTCCTTTAATCATGTGTCGTGGCTGGTTAGAGATGGCATTGTTGGTTGGATTGGTAAACCGGTTTACTGTCTGCCTAATCTCTCTCTATATATTCATCCTTTGTTTAAATGTGATTTGGCATCTCCAATTTTAAATTTCTAATTGTCCTTACTTTTTGTGACTATGTTACATATCTGAACATGAAGCATCAAGTCTTTGGACTTCTTAGATTTTGAGTTTTGTATTTACTTACATAATAGTTTGGCATTTGACGTTATGAACAGTTATAAGGACGTTCTTCGAATTTGTGATTTAGAATTTGTAACTACATCTAATTATGGTAACTTGGTTACCTGTCGCAGTTATGTTACTACGGCCTTTACATGTTCTGTTTTTGAGCCTTCGGTTAGGGAGTTACTTTGTTTATTTATTTTTTCTCTGTTTTGGTAAGTTCCTTTCGTTGCTGTATGTGACAAAACCCGTGTTTCATTCATTTTTTTCTGTTTGCCATGAGGAAAATGGACCCCTAGCCGGTGTTGTTGTTGTTGCTTCATGATTCAATGATTTGGAAAATTAAATTTTTGTGAATAAGGATTGTGCTAATTTGTCTAGGTGACAACCCTTCTAAATTTATAATTTTTCCTCGCTTGATTTGGTAGAATTAGTTGTGTTGCGACCAATACATTAGGGGGATGTTTTTTTACAGGTTTTGGACATTTTATAAACTCTATCTTGCTGTTGATGTGCACTTTTCCCGTCCATTTGGCTATGATGTAAAAAGCCCATTAACGTAGATTGTGGTTTTATCTGACTGGTGAGTCATGAGATCGATATATATTGTCAGTTACCGGTATATGACCCCATTTTAGTTGTTAAGGGGCTGACTTGTTGGTTCTAGTTGCCATGTATTTGTTTAACCCCTAACCCATGGTTTATATGCCGTGGTAGCTGCATTTGTATCGGATCTTTGACATGCTTCAGATGAAATCTGTCAATCAATTTTTACTGACTCAAATAGTCGTCTTTATGTTACAATTGTAAAGTCTGTTTTTTCTGTTTTGCTTTTTGATTTCTTAAGGAAATGCCTCGCAAATCATCGGGTGAGATGTACTTTTGGGATAACGCTAAAGAAACAAAATTCATTCAAAAATTGGATGAGTATTTGTCTTATAGTGGTGGTAAACATCCCTTAATTCAAATTCTTGAACAATGGGCCTCTCAATTTTAATTCTGAATATGGTAGAGTACCTGTCTATGGATTAACATTATATATATATATATATATATATAAAGAGGATGAAGAAAATATATAGGGGATGGAAGGCGTTGCGAGTACGGACCAGGCTTGGATATGATCCGTCAACCGATAGAGTCATTTGCTTGTATGATGCTTGGCAGAGCTTTATCCAAGTAATTGCATTGTCTAACTGTGACCTGCTAATTTAATTTTTTAAGCACACGACTAGTAGACGAGGATGTTGATAAAATTTCATGTGCAGGTTCACAAGGAGTACAACCACCTCCACCACGAGGGACTTCACAACAAGGAGTTTTATTACAATGTTTTCAAAAAAAATCATGCTGCAGGTGCCTCGGGATTTGGGTCAGTTACTATGCGCGATGGCAGTAATCCATACGTCGAGGCTGAAATATCTATGGACAACTCTGGAACCCAACCGATTTTAGATGAGGAATTAACTCCGACCAACGATAGGCAGCAAGGCGTCCATAGAAGAGCGGGCGACGAAGCTGGCCCGTCACGGTCTAGGGACAGTTCTAGTAAGAGGAAGAAAAGAGAGGCAACGGACGAGATGACTTACTCGGCTATGCAGGAAATAATCAGTCATTTCCGTAGTCGCTCACAATCGGGTACCAGTAACTAACAATCAAGCCGACCGGATCACTAGCTGATGTGCATGAATATGATGACCGAGATGGGTATTCCACTTAATAAGTGGACGATTATGTGGCACTACTTCAAGGCTCATCCACGAGTGCAGCGTACCTTCCATCAGCTTCCCGATGAAGATAGGCGAGACATTATTGCTTCTGTTGTTAAATCTCAATCCCCCTCTAATGATTGAGTTTTTCATTTAATTTTTTTTTTCAAATATTCAATTTTTTAGACATAACATTGATTATGTTCAATTTTTATTGGATTATGTTTTCTTATTTATGTCAGTCATGTTTGCACCTTCTTCTGTTGTTGGTTATGTGATTTTATGGCTTGACTTAAGAATATTTGTTTATTTAATGTTTTTTTGGAGCATTTGTAGAAACAAAATTAGTTTACCTCGGTGAATAAAGATTGTTTCCTTAGTCCATTTCGACGAAAGACCTATCATTTATCCGAATATCAGAAACATCATGCCAGACTGGGCACTCGGAGAGAAGTATTTAACTATACGCACTTATCTCTGCGGAATTGCATTGAGTGAACTTTTGGTGTATGGAAGGCCAGATTTAAAATACTTAAAGGCATCAACAATAATCCCATGGAAAAACAAGTAATGATCTAGTGGCGTGTGCGATCGTTCATAATTTCATAAGAATGGTACAGGTTGGGGATCCTATTCTTGAAGAGTATGCGGTAGATGGTGTGCATGTAGGTGGACATGTTAATGTTAACGCAGATGTCGTGTTGGCCGACGGGGCCGATGATGCAAGTCCAAGTACGGAAAGGCAACAAGATGCATCGAGAAGAAGCGCAATGAATCAGCTGAGAGAAGTTTTGACCGATGATATGTGGGACATATATCAACGATTTTCATGGTATAAATCCACTTGAAATTAAGGTCATTTTTACTGTTTAATATAGATTAGGGAGAGAGTTTCATGTTTTTTTTATTAGCACTTTTAATTAGCAACTATGTAATTCTTGTTGTTGTATTTTATGGCTATGTAAAAAAGACTGTAATTAATTTGAGGTATGCTGTTGATGTGTATTTTTATTTTATTTTATTCATTTTTCCCTTTACAACCTACAATGGCATGTTATTTGAGAGAGCGAAAACGATAAAATGGGATAAAAAACCTCCTAAATTACGAGCCATTTAAAAATAACGCAACTAAAAATATTTTTTTTATGGACTACAGTAACAATTATTCTACAAATAGGAACCAAATTAAGATGTAAAAAAAATAAAATAAAATAAAAAATAATTCCCAATACATAATATAATTCTACTCAATTACGCCTCCGTTTGGTAAGTTAGTTGGAGATGAAATTTTTAAGTTGGAGTTGGTTGACTTTTCAAAAATTAGTTATAATTTTTGTTGACTTTTCAGAAAAAGAAAAAAATTGAGATGAAAATTTTAAGTTGGAATCTGAGTTCCAAACAGAGACTACATTTCTTAATGCAGCTCAATTTTTACATCTAAACACTCAATTCAAGTTAAACTTTTCAGTTCAAACTTTTTACCAAATGCTCAACTCTAACTCTTAATTTAACTTATCTTCAATTCAGCTTAAAAATCTTAACTCCAATCGTAATATGTAACACAAAACTGAGGCTTACTTTTCATCACTTTTTACGTTAATTAACTGCCAACCAACATGGAAAGCTAGCTTTTCAGCCAACCGACGTGGAAAACTGGCTTGTCATGTTAGTTCTCTGCCAACTAACGTTAAAAAGCTACTTTTTCCATGTTTTCATGTCGGTTGGTAAACAACTGACGTGAAGAACTTCCCAACCGACGTGGTTGATTTTTCATGTCGGTGATCGCACGTGAAAGGGACGACGAGAAATCCTCCAATTCTTGTAGTACTTGTAATCAATTGGATAAAGATACTTCCAACAAGAAATATATTGAAGAGTTAGTGTTGGTTTAGTAGAAAATCAAAATTTATCGTTTTGTGAGGTGTAGTGCAGAAAAATTATTTTGATCAAACTTAGCAAAGACGAATTAATTTTCCATTGTCAAAAAATAAAGGAGTGAATCATTTGGACATGAACAAACTAAACTATAACGCCACTTTCGAACTAGTCGCTCGAAAAAAAAACTTTAACTAACTAAAACCTCAAACTTAAAATAGATAAATACTACGCATCTTAAAAATTCTATGTATCATAGATATTAAAAATATATTTTTTCTTACAATACGTACAAATCTCAAATCTAAAAAATAACTAAACTTGTCATGGGACATTAGACCTCTGACTCAATTGATCTCCTGATTTTACAGACCCTGCAGACTATATCACAAGAACTATATGAATGAATAACTTAGAAAGTATAACCTTTCCACATTAAAAATACTTCTCTTTCACTTTAATTTGAGCCCTCTTGTATGATGTTAATCTCATATGCTTTTCTCTATGGCCCCTTTTTTAGAACTCTTTCCTCATGGATTTGGTCCTTTGATCTTTATTTGAGTTGATTATAATCAATATGAGATTTCACATCATATATAAAAATAATTTCTTTAAATTTTTTCAAAACATTATAATAATAACAATTACATAACTGAAAACATATTTTTAAGTTAATTATAATCAATATGAGATTTCACATCATATATAAAAGTAATTTCTTTAAATTTTTTCAAAACATTATAATAATAACAATTACATAACTGAAAACATGTTTTTAAAACATAATATTGTTTAAATGATACAATAAAATATATACTTATATCAACTACCTACTTATTAGAGAGTAAAAACAATATCCTCTCTTTTTCCTTTTTCTCTCTATTTTTCTATTGACTTCACTTCTCTTCTTTCTTTCTTTCTTTTTCTTTTTTCTTTTTTCTTTTTTTCTTTTTTTCCTTCCCTTGATCGTAATTCACTTGGTGAAACAAATCACCTTATCCTCCTTATCTTGTTGACAGCAAAGCAAATGACTAATCAAGGCTAAGTTAACTAGACATCCAAATGGCATTTCCTTATTTTATCATGTCCTTTCGTTCTTCTTGTGGCGCCAAAACACCAAGTCTAGGAGCTAAATTATCATACCAATCAAGCATGTCATGGCACTATATCATAACACCACATGATTATGAATCAATAAGCAAACTTAAACGGCAACTTTTATCTACATGAGATGTTTATCTTCTTAAAAATATCTAAGGACTTATCGGCAAAACAAATGTTTACTACAAAGGTTTAGTATTTTATAAATCGAATTTAAATCTCATTTAAACTTATCTAGGCTAGTACCTTAAATTGGGGGATATTACATTCTCCCCCTCTCATAAAAATTTCGTCCTCGAAATTGTCAAATCTTCCATACAACCGATGAGCATACTATTCTTCGTTGTACAACTCTGATAATTCAACTTATTAGTCTCTACAAATTCCTCCTCTATGATATCTACTAATCAATTCTTAAAATAAAAAAATAAAAAAAAATAAAAAACCTTATCGGTTGACTGAATCCTCGGTCCCATGACATCTCCAAAATCGTAATGCTCTAATACCATAATGTAACGCTCCTCCTAAGCTAGTAACTCAAAAAGAACGTTAGCTAACAAAAACCTCAAACTTAAGAGAAATAAATGCTACGCAGTTGAAAAATTATATTTATCATCGATATAAAATATATATATATATATATATATATATTCTTACAATACAAATCTCAAATCTCAAAAATAACTAAACTTGTCATATGACCTTAAACCTTTGACTCAGTCAACCTCCTGATCTTACAGACCTTGCAGACTATATCACAAGAACTATATGAACAAATAGCTCAACAAATATACTAAATAACTTTTCCACATTAAAAATACTTCTCTTTCACTTTAACTTGGGCCCTCTTGTATAATGTTAATCTCGTACTATTAGAACCTTGCTTTTCTCTATGGTCCCTTTTTTGAAACTCTTTCCTTAAAAATTTGACCCTTTGATCTTTATCTGAGTTAATAAATATGAGATTTCACACCATACTTAAAAATAATTTCTTTAAATTTCTTCAAAAGATTATAATAATAACAACTATATAACTGAAAACATATTTTCAAAATATAGTATTGTTCAAATAATACAGTGAAAGATATACTTACATCAACAAACTACTTTTACTACTACTAGAGAGTAAAAACAATCCTCTCTCTTTTTTTCTTTTTCTCTCTATTTTTCTACTGACCTCACTTTTTTTTTTTTTTCCTTCTCTTGATTGTAATTCACTTGGTGAAACAAATCACCCTATCCTCCTTAAATAGGCAACCTTTAGGAATCATACTTGTTGACAGCAAAGCATATGACTAATCAAGGCTAAGTTAACTAGACATCCAAATGGCATTTCCTTATTTTATCATGTCCTTTCCATCTTCTTGTGGCGCCAAAACACCAAGTCTAGGAGCTAAATTATCGTACCTATCAAGCATGTCATGTCACTATTACATAACACCACATGCTTATGAATCAATGGGCAAATTTAAACGGCAACTCTTATCTACATGAGATGTTTATCTTCTTAAAAATATCTAAGGGCTTATCGGCAGAACAAATGTTTATTACAAGGGTATAGTATTTTATAAATCAAATTTAAATCCCATTTAAACTTATCTAGGCTAGTACGTCGTTCAAATTGGCGGGATATTACATAAATGAAGAAGTGACTCTAGATTTAACTCCAAATAAACAATCATTTAATTATTGAATTTGCATACTAATGACAAGATAAACATGATGCATTTTCATTTTATATTTATGAATATTTTTAAAACTACTATAACATTTTTGCTTTTATTTTAGATATGATAATAGGATGTACTCGGTCACAACCAAAAAAAAAAAAAAAAAAACCCGGAACTAGGTCCGACGTAGCTCTCCAACATAGAACTCCCTCTCCAACAAAGTTTCTCTAAACAATCAGAGCAGGGAAAAAAAAAAGAAAAAATTAAATTAAAAAAAAAAAAAAAGTCTCCTTAGACCCAATGCAAACCACAAAAGACTACATTAGCTGGCGCCAATTCTCTCTCGTAAAAGATTTCGATCTTTGAAAAATCTTCCAAAACCTCTGTAAGAGAGAGCTCTTTTCCTAACGAGTTAGCAATATGCAACTTCTCTGCTCTCTTATATGCAGAATCTTTTCTTGGCTAAGTTCCTGTTACCGAAATGTTAGAAAACTGTAATTAGTTAGTAATTACATTCTCTTATGATTTTCGTAACTAATTCCGTTGTGCTTAAGGTAATTAGTTGTTAGAACCCCTCTAAGCTTGTAATTTTATTTTACAATTACCGATGTTAGTTTCATAAGCTCATTTATGGACTTAATTCATTAGAAACACTTTTTACTTCAGCTCGATCCGCCTTTAGCTCTTTCTTAAACTTACTTCAGATTAACACATGCAATGCGTACATAGCCGACAGGTGATAGGTATAAATCTTAAGTGAACAAGATAGATCTCTCACTATAAAGCACTAAATAAAATTGACTCTCAAAATGAGATCACTTGAATAACGAACTCCTAAATATGGGATAGTGTCTAGATACAAAATATATATTCTCATTAAATTTAGGATTCTACCTTAAGCAAGATTACGCTTAAAAACACATTTCAAGGTTGTTACTTGAAATTCCTGTCATGATTATGCTAATGGCCCCCTTGTCCTTCTGATCATGTGGACCGTCGTGAGTTTTTGTGAGCTTTAAAAGATAAACGGCAAAAAAGCTTTATCATGGACTTTTAAATTAGGTCGGTTCTAATTAGAGTCTATTATGTCCTCCAAACTCATTTTTATAGAAACTTAAATCCGCTAATTTATAAGTCTAGTTAATTACGAATAAATCTAGACACAATGCACCACAAGAATAACTAAAAGTTTTAAATTTTTTATCAATGTATTCAACCAAATTCGAATTTCAACTTAAAATCTCAACAACCTAGGCTGAATTTGATTTGAGATCAAATTCGTTTTAAACCAATTCGCAGCACCTACATTCTGAAATATTTAAGGATAGAAAGAGCCAAATAGCATTTTTGACAAAAAGTAATAGTAAATTATAATATAACATTTTAAAATAATAATGAATAGTGTAATCATTTTTTTTTTCCACACAATACCAAAAACCCATCCTCAATCTTCCTCCTCTCCATCTCTCTGTCTCTCCTCTTCTCTCTGTCTCTCTAACTTCAAAACATGCACATAATCTGTTATTAAAAAATTAATCATGAGTTTGTTATCTACTAAACCGTAAATCTGTTATTTATTAAAATATCCAAGGATTTACTCGAAAATCCAATGATTTTACCTATTAACATATGTTTTAATTTATCATCTTTTAGAAAACTTGCTATAAACTTCAAAAATACTTATAAAATATTCTAATGCTACTATTTTTCTTGTTTTCAAAGTTTAAATCACCAAAAACCCGACATTATCGTTTGATAAATTTCGGATTTATCCAAAGAAACTTGCAAGTAAACACAAGTATTTAGTTGTATTATTTTTTGTATTTAATTCCAATAAATTTCATGATTGAAAAGTATTAAAATTCCTTGGCCCATTTTCATGGAGGGATTCAATTTTTTCTTGGCTTATAGATACGAATATGTTTAACTTGATTTTTGGCCTATATAGGATCGATATCTCTATTGTCCAATATCCGGTGGGGATAGTTACACTTTTTAAGATATAGATGAAAAGGACACATATAAAATTAGTAATGTACGTCTATGTATATCCAATATAAGCTATATATACGACATGTAAACATGTTCGTAGGAACTGCTGTACGTAGTTTCCAAAGACTTCTCTTCTACTAAAATCCAAAACGTATCAAAGAAAGTGAATATAGCATTAAATTGGTGATGTATGTGTTGCATCCACGCCTATGATTTAAGGATTCAAGACGAAGTTGATCATATGTACATGACACGAAATCCTAAGGGTGTGTTTAGTGGAATAGAAAAGTGAAGGGAATCCTAAGAACGTGTTTGGTAGGACCGTGGGAGAGAAAAGCTAAAGGAAGAAAGCGGATGGAGAGATTATTTAAAGAATTTTGATATACATATTGTTTAGTAAAAACCTTCAAAAAAAAAAAAAGGAAGAAGAAGAATAAGAGCGGATGGAGAGATTAATAATAGAATTTTGACATACATAATTGTTTAGTAAAGAAGAAGAAAAGATTAGTAAAAGAATTTTGACATACATAAAGAAGAAGAATTTATCTCTATATCACTTTAGACAAATTTATCTCTTTTAAATTGAATCTTTCTCCTTTATTAGTTCTCTCATCTAAGATCTACCACTCCCTCTCTTTTTTTTTTTTTTAATTTATTATTAAAAAGATTTCATACTAAATATTACAAAATAAAGGGGCTCTTTCTCCTTTATTAGTTCTCTCATCTAAGATCTACCACTCCCTCGTTTATATATACTAGTTGTAGTTACGTACTTTGCACGTGTGGGGTATATACATATTAACTTATGATTTTTTTTTTCCACAAACATAAATGTAAAATTTTCCATTGATATATATTTTTTGAACTAATTATTTTTTCTAAGATTTTAGTATGACCATTTAATCAAATAATAAGAAAATTAAATTCTAAATTATTCGTTTTTTAGTAACTTTTTTGAAATTTGATCAACAAACAAATATTGTGTATACCTCTGAGCGTTAATTATTGTATTGAACCATATCATTTTTAAAAGCAAGTAAGAAAAGAAGTGTAGAGAAATTAAGTGAAATAAGAAAATATATATAAATGGTCATTAGACTTTTAAAAAGAAGAACAGAAATCAAATAACTTAGATTTAAAATGAATGTACATTAATTGAAAAGTACTTCCGTATGATATTATATGCATAATAAATATGCCATATTAAAAACAAAAACAAAATTATTAGTTAGGAAAAATTTAACGTAACGCTTATTGAAATGTTTTATATAAGAAGGAAAAAGATGTTTAAATAGGAAGACAATTGAAAAAAAAAATGAAAATGCTGAGCACAAATCAAGTTAGGGATGCCTATGAGAGAGGGGAGGGGGGGGGGGGGGGGGGGGGAGGGATTAAGTAAGAGCACATTTGAAATATATATATATATTAAAAAACATACGTGGAAAGATCATAAATTATAAACATGAGTTTGCGAAAGTTAAAAATAAAAAAATTCATCAAATGATAAACTAATTAAGGTTATGCATGAGAAGAAAAAAGAGATATTTAAATAAAAAAATTATTTGAGATTAAACATACTGCAATGAGTGAAATTCGTTATAAAAAAATGCATATAATTTGCCTTAACCAAAAAAAAAAGAAGGCTATTTTGACACATTAGTATTTTAGTCTATCACAATAAAATTAAAAGAAAATGATATTTAAAAATATATTTTTATAGGGACAAATTAGACTAAGAAAGTTAATCTAATGAAAAATGATATTTATGGAAACATAAGAAAGGTATTATAATTAAAAAAAAACTTAGGAAAAGTTAAAGAAAGAAAAAAAAAGAACGACAATAATAAGTAAAAGAGAAGAAAGCAATAATCCAATAAAAATAAAAGATATCATCACAAAAATATGAAATAACATAACTAAATTTTTGAATAGTATTTTTACGGAACTCTCCTTTTTAAAATAGTTATAGATAGATATAGATTAATTTAGTTGGAAATCAGAAAGAAAAAGCATATTTATAAAGACCACATTTGAAAAATAGTAATTTTGTTAATTATAAGAAAAAAATTATGTTGGGACTTATTTGGAAACAAATTATTTTATAATAGAGACAATTTATAATAAAAAAATATTTTAATGAACTACATCCAAATATATAAAAGTTAAGGGGGACGGGGGGAAAATGAACAAAGTGGTCAACCAAACGGACAAGATATAACTAATGATACGTGCTTTCCTTGAAAAAAAAAAAAAAAAAAAAAAAAAAAACATCGACAGAAAGAAAACTAATGATACTACATGAACGAAGAGAAAACTATAAATATACATAGAGAAAGAGAGAGCAGAAGAAAGACAAAATACGGATGAACTTTTTTGACAATAACTCAAAAGCAACTCTGACAAAATACATGGACGAACTTTTTGAACAGTAACTCAAAACCAACTCTGATTTATAATATATATATATCAAACACACCCAATTATGTGCAAGAGCTGCCAGGTTGCCCAAAGTAGTTGAACAGTTTTTGTGTACATTATTAACCTAATATGATGAATCATACAATGGTTGTCCAAAGTTGTTGAACAGTTTTTCTGTACATTATTAACCTAATATGATGAATAATACAATGTCGATTGGTCAAAACCCTAAATCCTATACCTCAGATCCTATACAGTAGACGATGGACCGGAATACTATAATTGCTTATAGTGAATGAAGTTAGAATTCCACTTGTGGAGACCTTTTTTTTTTTTTTTTTTAATGAAGACAACAAATAACTGAGATCCATTGTCTAAGTAAGATTAAACATTTCAACTAGATTGATCCTCAAAATCTTAACTCATCCTGTACTAAGTCTTTAAATCAATTTATTAAAAAGATACGAAATATTACAAAGGTTATAAAAAAAAAAAAAAAGTGAACTTTTAGTCACAACAGTTTTTTATAACACTTTTAGTAACAACATTTTTTGTGACTAATATACATTTAGTCACAACTTTTATTGAATATTTGTTGTGACTAAAACTTTTAGTTACGAGATTTGTAGTCACGACGTGACTAAAACTTTCTCCGTGTCTAAAAACCTCATGGCTAAAAGTTTTAATCACAACAAATAATCAATGAAAGTTGTGACTAAATACATATTAGTCATACAAAAATGTTGTGACTACAAGTTTTATAACAAAATGTTGTAACTAAAAGTTTTTTTTTAATTTTTTATTTTAAGTGAGAACTGGCTACATTACACTAGTACCTCATGAATTATCGCAAATTGTAATTTGCAATCTAAAATTTCAATTTTAATAATTTACATCCTAAATTTATAAATCTTAAACAATCTTCGCCTATTGATAACAATGTTGATATATAGTAAGGTTTTCTTTTTAATTAATTTTCACGCAAATTGGTATTTACAATAAATTAAGTTCATTCAAAATTTTCTATTTTGATGAAACTTAATAATTAAGGATTATAACCTTAGTAAATATAACATAAAATAGATAAAAATACCATTTATGCAATTAGTTGACGACTCTTAACAAATAACATGACAAATTTTTTTAAAAGATCAATATTGTTATCAAAACGAGTAGATTGCTTTAGATTTGTACGTTCAAGGTACAAATTATCAAAATTAAAAGTGTAAGGTGAAAATTATAGCTGTATGATAAGTTTAGGAAACACAAATTAAAGAATTATATGTGTATGCACTACAAGAAAATAAACTTTTAGTCACAATGTATTGCACCTTTAGTCACAATATGGTTGTCTACAACTAAAAGGCTAGACATTCAATAATTTAGTCATGTAAAAACAACATAGTTTTTAGTAAATGTTTCTGTAACTAAAGCTTAGTTGCAACAAAGTAGATTTAGCGAGAAAAAGAGTATGATCGTTGATTTCTTATAATATTTTGTGACTAATATTTTAGTCGCCAAAAGTCCTTAATCTTTATCGACTAAGTTTTTGTCGTAACTTTCAACAACTATATTATTTAAATGGTAAAAAGCTTATCATGCATTTTATTCTCAGGTGTGAATTCAAGTTTTACATATCAGTTTTTATCTTTACTTAAAAATCAACAAAAATTACAACTAATTTTTATAAAATTAATCAACTTCAACCTACGAATTTTATCTCAAATATTGATTCCAAGCATACCATTAGTATTCCCTCCTTTATTAATATTTGGCGCCATCACTTTTTATGATTAAACATTGTTTTAAAATCTACCTTTTTACGACTTACTAATTAGTCATCAACTAACTTGGTGTTGAAGTTAGTGTATTTTTTGACCAAATATCTTTGTGACCAACTTTTAGTCACAGAACAGAATCATACATTTAGGCCACGTTTGGTTGGGGGTAATTTTGTCCAATAAAATTTAATTCTGTTCCATTTCAGTGTCATTGTAAATTTCTAACCAAACAAAAAAACTTAAAATTCCTTTCCATTACTTTTCCTTTTCATTTCTTTACCCCCAGCCAAACGTGGCCTTAGTGATTACGAATATTTAGTCGTTGAAAATTTAGTCGCTGAAACTGCTTTTTTTTTTTTTTTTTTTTTTTTTTTTTTTTTTTTTTTTTGTAGTAGTAGTATTATTGCTATCTTCTGGATGTGGAGATCACTAGCTGGATGAAAGAAGGCCTATTTATAGAGCAAAGAAGACCAACCAAGAATCTCCATAATGGCAACCATTTTGGAAAAAGTTGAAAATAGTACACTAGCTTTTTACATCTTAATGAAGTTTGGCATCCTCTATCTCAACAACGACGTGTTAGTAAAGAAAACAGATTTGAGAAAAGGATAAGATGGATCGGACGGCAGAGAAGGAAGGTGCATATAGAGTATGATAGAGCTTCATGGGCATATATAAGAAGAAGGTGCATTTAAAAGAGATTAAATAGAGACCGTTGGATCATGATCCTTTGATCATCTTGGCATCTCATTGATCTTCTTCTTCTATTGAAATTTGTTCTTCAATTATTATGGTTGAAATTTGTTTGTGGGCATCATGCCGGGTACTTTCTTTCTTCTTTCCTCACCCTTTTTCCTATTAAAACTTCTTCTTCTTCTTCAATTATTATATTGATTGAAATTAGTTTGTGGGCATCATTCAAAGCCGTTGGGTATTTCATTCCGGGTTCTTTCTTTCTTCTTTCCTCTCCCTTTTTCCTAGAAAACTTGGTCATCATGGGAAATTGTTTTAGAGCTCTTGTGCCCCAAGGCATTGGGGAGTGGCTGGTAATTTTAGTAAGTTTATTTTCTCAATTATTATAGTTATATTTTGTTTCACTTTTTTTTATTAAAAAAAAAAAAAAAAAAAAACTTTGCGGGAATTGGTTTTGCAGTCCAAGTACAATGTATTTTATTATTGTTTTTTAATACGAAAAGTTGGCTTTCGTTGATCTTGACTATCCCCTAGCTTGATGACGAAAGTCTCGTTCTTGACCACAAAGGTATTGGCGTAGTGCGACTTAAAATGTCTTTAAAAAAAAAAAAAACTATAAAAAAAACTATAAAAACTATATAAAAAAAAATTTAATTGTCAGTTCCAATTTCTTGAAATTTATGCAGAAGGTGCAGAACCAATTTCTTGGAGCGGCAACAGGCCTATCTTTCTTGCACAACACAGAAAATCCAAATTATTATATGGACTTCAAGACGTCAAACATTTTGCCAGACGGAGACTAAAATGCCAGGCAATCTGCTTTTAGGGTTCATTTAGTGTTTAGGTTAAGTTTGAGATGAGATGAAATTTTTAAGTTTAAGTTGGTTGATTTTTAAAAAATTAGTTATAAATTTTGTTGACTTTTCAGAAAAATATAAAAATTGAAATGAAAAATTACAGTTTAACTGGAGTTAAACTTTATTACCAAACGTAGGCTTAGACTTGCAAAATTCATATGTTATGGGTATTAGCTATGAATGTTAGTACTAACATTAAGAAAAGTTATTATTTTGTATATAATTATTTTTATTAGGAACTTTTAATTTATTTATAATTATTGTAATTTATAATATTTCTTGATTTTAATAGATTTGTTAGCACTAGGTAATTTATCCAATTTTGTATACTTGTAACTTGTATTTATATATGAGTCCATTCATAATACTTCTTATTAATAAATTATTTGCTGTTAATTTATAAAAATAAGCACATTTATGTTAAATATTTTTGTGTTCTAAAATGCTAGGAATAAATGGAATTGCGTGCTACATAGAACCCTGTTTGGCCCTTTATATGAAAAATAATTAATATTTAGTACCTCAGCTTGGTAATTGAAGGGATTAAGCATACAGCGCTCTTTAGGTACATGGGAAAATGGCATTCTTAATTAATATTTCATGTTTTGTTAAATTAGAAAAAATTATGTTATTTATTTAAACATGGTTACTCAGTATTTAACTAATGTCGATAAAAGATTTGGTCAAATACTACTTGACTTAGTGTAAATCGCTGATCGATGGTTATTAGCCATTAACTTTAAAAAGAAAAAAAAGAAAAAAAAAGAAAAGAAAAACACAAAATTTGATATTTATTGCAAAATTAATCACTTCACCTAATTTCTAATACTTTTTTCAACAAAAACCAAAACTTTACCATTATTAGCCAAAGTCGCTTGAAAATGAAACAAGTCCAATCACTAGTACAAAAAGAGGATATCATGACATTTTTTTAACCTTCGTGGTATCTTTTGACGATAGTTTTTTAAATGTCGCGGTGTCTAGGGTCATGTAATCTATTTGGATTTCACGATGATTTTTTAACCGTCATGGAATAGACAAAACTGGCACCAAATTCGGGGTAGAGAGGGCTATTCCACGAGGGTTTTCAGTAAAAATCGTCGTGGAATATTAATATAACATGATGGTTTTTAGACAAAACCGTCGTGGAATAGCCATATACCACGACCGTTTTTAACAAAAACGGTCGTGAAAAGTACTATGTCAGTAAGATTCCACGACCATTTTTAGCAAAAACGGTCATGGAAAGTAAGATTCTACGACCGTTTTTGCTAAAAACAGTCATGGAAAGATTACAATGAAAAAAAAATTCACAAATCATGTGATTTTTCACAGGTGGCAAATCCTGTGTGTTATCCATTGTACAGCCCAAATTAAAATAATAGCTAATATACAATTAATTTTGTGTCACAATGTATAACAATTATTATAAAAGCATACACTACATTACAAATTTATTCATTGTCTTCTAACTATATTGGATGAACCGCATTACAAAATTAGCTAACTCTTACCTTATAAACTCATCTCAATGTCGGTATAGAAATCCTTAGTTTAAAGTAAGGATAATCCATCGAGAGTCAAGGTTATTTATCGCATAAAGGCTAAAACAAAATATCCGCATTCAACATAACCTTCTTGTAAAGGATATCGAACAATATCAATCAATGTTTCATAGTTGCGCACTTTCTTACTCCTTCGCCCACCAAAATCTTCTAGTCATTATGTGCCCTAACAATTTAACAAATTTCAAAACAATTAAAACGAGAATAATGTAACGTCAAATCACAATTTGAAACATAAAAATATACTTACAACTTAATTAGGTCAAATATGTAATATGCAAAAGCATAAATCACAAAATCAACATTTTTTTTCGGAAAACAATCTAAACATAATCCTCACCTAAACATTTTAAATCAATCTAAAACTAATCCTCACCTAAACACGTAAATATCATACAAATCAGATATTTTGTCGAACATGTAATATGCAAAAGCATAAATCACAAAATCAACATTTTTTTTCGGAAAACAATCTAAACCAAATCCTCACCCAAACATTTTAAAATCAATCTAAAGCTAATACTCACCCAAATATCATATATCGGGCATTTTGTCAAATATATAATATGCAAAAATATAATCAAGTTATCAAAACTTTTTTTCCGGAAAACAATCACCCAAAATCACAAACACAATCAACCAAATGGTCTTCAAAATCATAATATGTGCGGCGCAAGAGAGAGCAAGAGAGAGAGAGAGACTTACCAATTCCATGGGTGTGGGTGCGGGCGGCGTGGTAGCGGGCTAGGCTGTAGAGGATGGGTTTCGAGGAAGAGATTGTAGGGAGGATTCGCGGTGGAGATTGGAGGCGAGAGAGAGAGGGAGAGGCGCGAGAGACAATGAATGGTGGAGTCGCAGCCAGCGGAGATTGAAGGCGAGAGATAGAGGGTGAGGGGCGAGAGAGAATGGAGGGAGGGCGGCAGAGATTGGAGGCAAGGTAGAGAGGGAGAGATGCAAGAGATAATGGAGGGAGGAGTCATGGAGGAGGAGATGGGTTTCGAGGGAGAGATTGGAGGAGAGAGTGAAAAAGGCGTGAGAGAGAATGGGTTTTGGGAGCGAATGAGGTTTTTTTTTTTTTTTTAAATTAATTTATGCTCTAAATCCCACGGCCGAAAATCTGAAAAAAAAAAAAAATTAAAATTTAAAATATGAAAATTCATGTTTCCATGACCGTTTGTGAAAACGGTCGTGGAAGATTTTTTAAAACGGTTGCAGAAGCTTTGGTTTCCACGACCGTTTTCGGTAATCTAGTTTTGTGCCATGATTTTTGCGTATTTCCCACGACCGTTTTTTAAAAACAGTTGTGGAATCTCCGTTATGAAATCCACATTTTAGAGTAGTGAATCCAACCAACAAGCCCACCTTCTTGTGTTTTTCAATCTAGTATGATAAAGATTGTTGTCTCTCCTTGTTAGAAATTTTCGTCCCATATCTATAATAAGCTACATCGATAGACATAATTTTCTTTTATTAGTTTTTGGCTCACACTTTACTCGTCTCTCTCTAACTATTCTTTATCTTACACACTCTTCATCTCGTCCTGGGCATCACAAGATGAAAGAAGGGCTAGTTATAGGGCAAGTACCAAGACCATCCACGGAATCTCCATAATGACAACCATTTTGAATAAAAGTTGTAAATTATATAAATATACTAACTTTCGGCATCTTTATCGTCAAACTTTGAAGCTGGGCAATAAAAACTAGCTTTTAGCATGAAAGTTGGCATCCACTATCTCAACAAGGACGTATTAATGCAGAAAACAGATTTGAAAAGATTACAAAATGGATCGGACGGCAGAGAAGGAAGGTGCATATTGATCGTATGATAAAGCATCATGGCCATAAGATGCGTTTACTATCATCCTCCTCCTGAAAGCATTGTGGTCGGTCCGTGTGGGAAAAAATGTGTTATTAATTTGTGTGTATATGAAAAAAGAAGCAGCATTTAAGTCCAAACCACCCCTATATGACTATGAGCTATGAGAGAGAGAGAGTGGGGGTTTAAAAGAGATTAAATAGAGACCGTCGGATCATGACCCTATGATCTTGGCATCTCCTTTTATAAAGACGAGACAAGGGCTTCCTCTTCCTCTTCCTCTTCCTCAGAGCCTTCTCGTCTCTTCTCGTCTAGGGCTAAGATAACTCTTCTTCTTTTCCCTCTTCTTCAAAATGCAGAACTTCCTCTTCTCTTCTCGGCTCTTTCTTTTTCATTTCCTCTCGCTTTCGTAGAACTAGGTCATCGTGGAAATTGTTTTAGAGCCCAACACCTCAAAACCTCTAGGCTCAAAAACAATTTCCCATGATGATCAAGTTCTAGGAAAAAAGTTCACTGTGTTCATATTGTCAGAGCTAAAGAAGGCGATGACACTTACAGTGCTTGGAGAAGGAGGGCTCGGAAGGGGAGGGCTGGATAAACGAGAAGACCTTAGCACCTTGGTGTGTTGTCGCCATAGCTCTCAAGGCCTTAAAGCCTGGCTGGTATTCTTCAAGTTTTTTGTCCAATTATTAATATTATCATCGGTCTTACTTCGTTATATATATGTATGCATAGAGGAAATATTCTTTATATCTGGTACCGGATATCATCCGACACTTATAACTTTTTTATTTAGAAACTTGTAACAACTAGTTGATTTATTTGTAACTTCTTAGATAGAACTTTATAATATATCTATAATTAATCATCTTATTGGTATAATATATCACTAAAAAATTACAAGTGTCGTATAAAGAGGGTCCCGGATATATATATATATATATATATTTGATCTCCAGTTTTATTTTAGAGTATGGCAGTTGAAATGTTGATGGCTAGTGCTTTGGTCGTTTATCGTTGGGAGCACTCCCACGGTCCGTACACTTTGAGTTTAGAGAGAGATTTTTTATTAATTAATTAATTAGATAGTTAATTTTATTTTTTTAAGAAAACTTGGCTTTGTTCTTGAATATCCCCTTGACAAGTTAATTGTCTCTCCTAATTTTTTTTAATTATTTTTATTTGCTTCAAAGTTATCAAGGATCGTACTTGACCACAAACTTTTTTGATGAAATAATTCAGCATAATGTTGTTGGAATTCTTGATGGGCCTAGGACCCTTGGAAGCACATCTTGGTGGATTGGGCGGCCTTTTCTCACAGAGAACAAGGCAAAATAAAATATTAATGGACATTGGACTTGCAGAAGAGTTCTCGATATTTAATTGGTGAAATACAAGTGTTGCCGAGCTTATAATAAAGTGCTTGGACTCCGATCCTTAAAAAAAAAAAAGGCCATCAATGGAACAGGTCTACGAGACCATGGAGAAGTTTGATGTCATTAAAGTGAACAATAAACATAATAAAATTGATATTTACATATTATATTTAACATAATAAAATTGATATTATATTACATATTTAACATATATTTTTTTTATTATTATTTTGATGTGATTTTTTATCGGATCTAATATCTAAAAGCAAACACTATTGGTGGGACACCTATGATAGAATGACCTATTCTAGAATTGAGAGGGGGGTATTTGAGGGACTTCTCCAAACCCTTTTTTTTTTTTTTTTTTCTTTTCTTTTCTTTTCTTTTCTTTAACTCAAATTTATTTTTTACTATTCATATTTTTAAATTTTCATACGTTAAAAGTCCATAATTTTTTCATTTCATATCCAAATGAGATGATTTTTTTTTTAATTGCATAGAATTTCAGGACAAACGAAACAAGATCCATACTTTATTTTTTTCGAACACACTTTAAGTTTTTACACTTTTTTACTCCAAATAGTTTTCAACAAACACATTTTCCAGTCCAAATATCTTCAAAACTTCGTCTCCTAAACCTCCCTAAATGGGTCCCCATCTTGTTTCATTTTTATCTGTAGGGCTATTTAGGATTTATTTCAGTGCTATCAACATAACATAGGATTTAATCGACTTATATAATAGTTAGTAATTATATGTGTCTACAAAGAATAAAAAGAAAACTACATGTGCTAAAGCAAGACAATACTCATACTACATTATTGTCCTTCCCAAACTAATTTTTTAGCAGCTAAGCTTTTGTGGGTTAGCTAATGTTTGGTGAAGTACATGTTGAAAAGACCAATGAAGTTAGTCAAAGATTTTTTCATGCAGTCAATTATTACCAAAAATAATAATAATATAAAAATAACGAGACGGTCAAAGTCTCTATTTGAGGTGTAAGCTCAAATTTACACCCATTAATTCAATTTTTGTCTTTTTTTAAAAAAAAATTTTTATTTTTTTTGAGAAAGTCAACAAAAATTACTATTGAAATTTAAAAATCTTAACTCAAACTTACACCCCAAACTAACCCTTTAATAAGTTAGGATCAACTGAACAATTAACTCTATAGAAAATGGTTTTCTTTTTCCTTAAAAATAAAAAGAAAAAAATGATTCTCTCACGACACTACTAAATCAAATCAGAGCAGATGATAACAGTCCAACAAGGAACTACAAGAATATTCTCGTACTTCGGGATAAACCCATTCCAAAAATCCATGATTTCATTGTTTGTAATATAAATTACAAAAGTCTCTAAATTATAAATTAGTTCCATGATTTCATTGTAATGTATATTAGAGTGCATGTTCAATTTTCGACCACAAAAACATATTTTCTTTTTTCGCACAAACAAAAAAGCTGTAATCCATTCAAATCGGAGCAGAACATAATAGTCCCACAAGGAACTACAAGAATATTCTCATACTTTGGTATAATACCTTTCACAAACATGATAATGATCTTTGAATAGTGTTAAGATTTAATTGACATTTCCATGAGTAATTTAATAATCTTAACTTAATAAAAAAAAAAAGGTAATAAAATAATAATTTAATAATCTTAACTTATTAAAAAAAATAGGTTAATAAAATAAGAATATATTTTAATACTACATACATCATCATAAAAAATTAATTTTTTCGATTAACAAATTTCAATAATAATCTTTTTTTTTTAATTACAATATGTTTATAAATAAAGGGTAATTTTCATGATTGTCTCTAAAAAAAATACATTTCTAGAAGATGTCCTATTTATAATAGCTTCAAAATTTTTGTCTTCTCATAAGATATTTCAAATGTGTTATCAAATGTGAAAACATGTATTTCACAAAATTACCCCCAACCAGCTATAACTGTAATATGGTAGATTAAAGATGTCGTCATAGTCAACATGGACCACTGACGATCTCTAATTGTCGGTGTCAGTCTCTGATTGCCGAAGATTATGCTGGTGGATTACTTTAGTAATCTATCAAAAAAATTTATTTTAATTTTCAATACAAAATGAGCGATCACGATTTGCTGAAAAGTAGTCAGGTAGATTACTTTTGGTAATCTAAAGTAATCTATTAGATTATTTTTATCTTTCATTGGATTATTTATATATTCTATCATATTTGTTTTTATACGCTATTAAATTACTTTTTATATTTTACTGGATTATTTTTTTACATTATATTGAATTATCGAATATATTCTACCAGATTAAGTAGCATAAACTACCAGATTAATTAGTTTTTCCACCAAAATAATTATCAAAATTTTTATTAAAATCAAATTACACAAAAAAAAAAAAAAAAAAAAAAAAAACCTAAACCTCCAAAATTAAAATTCTCCAATTTTATTTTTTTAAAAATCCTAATTTTGATCTTATCTCCCCTCCCTGCCAACCCATGCCACAAAATCTCAAACGCGACTACTGCCAACCGTTGAAATTTGAAAACCATCTCCAATGCCAATGAATTCTCCAAGGACGATCTAATCCGGTCTCTGATGCCGAGGACGAAGACTAGAGAGAGAGATACTGAGAAAGAGAGAGAGGCACGAATAGAGAGGTGTCTTGGCCAATCGTCAAGGCCACGGTGAGCAGATCGTGATCGGATCTAAGAGCAGTGACGTAATCGGAGATCGAATATGTGGAGAGCTGTTGAGATCTGACGATGCATTGCTCTCCTCAAGCTTCGACAATGATGGCGCACGGGACCTTTGGCTAATCTCATTGAGAGCTACGAAGTGCAGGGATGGAGCCATAAATACATTTCAATGGGACATACATCAAAAAAAATTTCCAAGATAAAATTAATTTTAAAGGTGACTATGTGAGAGCATTTAATTTTAGTGGGTTTATGTGAGAATTTTTAATTTTAGGGGGCAAAGCAGTTAAAACATAAAACTTTTTTTCTTAGAATTTTAATGGGGATTGTGTGAGAATTTTTTAATTTTAGTAAGAGTAAAGTAGGGACTACATGAGAATTTTAGCATTATGCTAAAGTTGTGATAACTCTATTTTATAGGTAATTTTAGCATTCTTAAACTTACATTTTTGTTACAATCTTAGTATTTTATCTTTGATTTCCCTCAAAGTTATTATGTTTTTCCAAATGTGTTAGTTAATTATGTTAATAGGTTAAAAGTAGCCATTTGGAACTTAATGTTGTAAAAAGAAATTAAAAATTACAAAAGGAAATTTGGAGTCATCATTCACCACTCTCAGAAAGACCCATGTGCGCCCACTAGCAGTTTGGGCCATCAGATCAGTGAGGTGGAGGCCCAGATCACGATTGTGCTTCACGCACAGCTCTAGGCACGTCCAAGGCCGCATGTCAAGCCAACTTAGGGATGCTGGATCTCATGTGCGCGTCCTCATCGTATCTCCGTGCGCCTGTACTGAGCTCTATTCCTTATTTGCCACGCGTCCAAGCCCCAACTCCCGCCAATCGGTTTGCGCCACTTATCCATGTGGGGGCCCATTAGGCTGCAACTTGGCGTCAGATTTGCTACAGCAGAAAAATTAAAATAAATAAAATGAAAATAAATAAATAAAAAAAGAAAAATTGAGAGGCGGCGGCTTGGAGGCTTTAAATAGGAGTCTGAGGGCTCCGTGCAAGAGGTCATTGGCTACGGGATAAGCCGAAAATCAAAGAAGAAAAAGGTAAAAAATATATTTTAAGTTTTAGGTTTAGTTTTCTACAAAATTAGGAAAATATTATCTTCAATCATCAAGAGGAGGGAAGAAGAAAATTTAGGAGAAGGTTTTTGAGACTTGTGACACCACCAAATTAGGTTTTCTTGCTATATTTTCTTATCTTTTGATTTATGTAATTTGAGAATAATTGAACTGTTATTTTGTAAATTTTCATATCTTTTATTTATGAAGTAATTTTGTTTTCTAGGGATACGATCTATCCGGTATGATTATTTAAGTTTTTTTTATTTTTATTTAATTGATGTCAATTCCAATTTTATATTAAGTATTTAATCTGTGCTTAATGCTTGTGAATTTTTGGCCAACTTAGGCATGATTGGTATTTTATTTGAGATTGAGAAGTGATAATTGAATAAGTCCTTATTTAATCTACCATGAGATTGTCATGAGCTAGAGATAGCTATAAAACTTATGCAGCATCATAAATTTCTGGTTCTTAATGAATGATGATAAGTTGTTTGACACCGAAAGGTGATAATGCTTATAATAATAAATTGTTAAGGCTTGAGAAAGTTTAATAAATATATTAGAGAGATTCGCTAGCAATATAGGGAATAGACATTAATTAATTGGATTAGAGAATTTGAATATGATTAATCATGTAAAATCAGAAACCCTAGAAAAGAAATTTACTTCATTAATAAAAATAGAAATCTACAAAATAACAGTTCATACAAAAATCAAAAGATAAGAAAATAAAGTAAAAAAACACAGTTTGGAGATGTCACAAGTCTCTAAAGTCTTCTCCTAAATTTTCTTCTCCCTCTCCTCTTGATGATTCAAAGTAATCTCTCCCTAATTGTGTAGAAAACTAAACCTAAAACTTAAAATTTTTTTTTCCTTTCTCTTCTTTGGTTTTCGGCTTCTCCCGCAGCCAAAGACCTCTTGCATGGAGCCCTAATACTCCTATCTAAAGCCTCCAAGCCGCCGCCTCTCAATTTTCCTTTTTTACTTTATTTTATTTTTCTACTGTAGCAAATCTGATGCCAAGCTGCAGCCTAAGGGCCCCCAGACAGACAAGTGGTGTGAATCGGTTGGCGAGCGCTGGAGCTTGGATGCGTGGCAAATAAGGAATAGAGCTCAGCAAAAGGCGCATGAAAATAGGACGAGGACGCACACACGGGATCCGACATGACATGCGGCCTTGGATGCGCCTGGAGCTGTGCGTGAAGCACACTCGTGATCTGGGCCTCCACCTCACTGATCTGACGGCCCAAACCACAAGTGGGAGCGCGTGGGTCTTTCTGAGAGTGGTGGATGTTGACTCTGAACAATTTTGAATTTCTTTTTAACATTTTAGCTCCAAATTACTACTTTTAACCTTATTAACACAATTAACCAACACACCTAGAAAAACATAATAAATTTGGGGGAAATAAAGATAAAATACTTATCAGGTTACATGAAAATTTTGTAATTTCAATGGAGGTAAATTATAAAAATTATGAAATATTTTGGGAAAATATAAAATAACAAAAATTTTAGTAAGGGCACTCGCACTCCCCAAAATCTGCCCCTGACGAAGCGGGGCTGCCATCGCTGCTGCAGACTTTGAGTAGCACTAGAGAGAAGATAGAGGGAGGAGAGACGAAACCGCGAAGTGGAGAGAGAGGGGGGCAAAGGGAGGGAGGGAGAGGGGAGGGAGTTAGTGAGACGGTGATGGGAGAGATAAGGGTCTGTGTGTGAGTATTTTTATTCTAAAGTTAAAAAAATACAAGGTTAAAATTTCAATTATTAAAAAGGATAAAAATCCTTAAATATGTATTTGAAATGTTGTTTTCACAATTTTCTTTATAAATAATGACAAAGTTTGTGTGAGAATGATGAACAGAAAAATATATGGACCTGACATTTTTTACATGGAATGTTTGCATTTGGATATTGTCCTAACCAAACAAAAATTTGTTTTTACCTTAAAAAAAGGGAAATTACAACAAATAGGATATTTTTTTAAAATGCTAAAAGTCGCATATTTTAAAATTTTATTAGGTAAATAGCATATTTATGATAAATTGTTTAGTATAATTTGTCATTATAAGTATGCTTCATAAATAAATTATTTATCTTAAATATAATATTTACCGCAAGTATTTTATTTACAAGAATATTTTTAGGATAAATTTTGTTACAAATAATGCTTGTAAATACTTTAATTACCGTGAATATGTTATATACCATTATCCAAAAGGTTTTTTTATATGATTACAGGTATAGCCTATTGGTAATAACATATCTTACTCTACCTAAAAATGCATAGTTCGAATCCCCACCGCTAAATTCAAAAAAAAAAAAAAAAATTTTTGCTAATTTTCTTTTAATAAAAAAAATTCCGTCTTAAGATAAATATCCAAATGGGCATATAACTTTTAAGGGAGTTCACATAAATATAAAAGACTTATTTGTATGAATGCCTTCTGAACTTTTCAAATTTAACAATTTAGTCCCTAAGCTATTTTTCATAGCAATTAACCCCTTGAACTTCTAATTTTTGACAATTAGTCCTTTTTACTTAAATTCATTAAAATTTAAGACAATTTTTTTGCACAATACATACACATTATAGCTCAAAAGGGACAATGTTAATCATTTTTGCTTAATTTTAGTACAAATTTCTTCTTAGAGTTTAGGTTTAAGTTTGAGTATAATTGAGTTAAGGTTCAAATTTTCAAAGACAATTGTATTGAAATTAAGCAAAAATGATCAACAATGCTCTTCTTGGTGTATGATGTGTAAGTTTTGTGTAAAGAACCGTTCAAATTTTTCTGAATTTGAGCAAAAATGATTGAATTGTCAAAAATTATAAATTTAGAGAACTGATTGTTAAGAAAAAAGTTTAAGGACAAAGTTACCAAATATGAAAAGTCTAGGGGTATCTTCACAAATTAGTCTAACCTATGTTTTGGGTATATTCATAAAATAAATTAGGTTGCTACGACGTAATTTTACTCCTATAAATATTTTAATCTATGTTAAATTCATATCCCGGTGCCATCAACATTTAATTTTGTCTCTATATTGATTTAATTATCCTCGAAGAAAATTAAAAAGAACATAAAATATCAAAAAATAATGGAAAAAAACTTTTACCATAAGGTCTCCTATTTTTAATTGTAAAAACTAGTGTTTTAGTTGTTTAATTATATTTTTAACAGTATAATTTATGACTAGAGTAATTCTCTATCACACATTTTAAATATTACAGATGGACACTCGTAGAACAACTTATCGAAAAATTAATCTAATAGTTAAAAAGTAAATTTAAGGCCCTATTATAGAAGGCCCACAAGAGAAAGGTCATATATTTATCTTTTCATTTCTTAAATGTTTTTTAGTTTTTTAGTTTTTTTTTTTTCTTTTTGGTATTTTCGTTATTGTTCAAGTCAAAATAAAATGTTGACATCTTTGATACACGCTTAAACTTTAGGAGAATTGATGCAAATGCTAATCTTTTGAAAACCTCGCGATATTCTTGTCACTATTTGGACACTTTAACTTCTTTATCACTCAAGAGTATTAGTTTAATGTCAACCTAATATGTTTTATGCAAATTTCTCTTACTGATTAAAAAACTACGATTAAAATACTTCATGCATTCTACCAGGTGTCACCAGAACTCAAAAGTGACCACATATAGTATTGGTCATGGGCTTTGGTTGCCTGCACCGAAATATTCTAATAGACTATTTTTGATAATCTACTATAATATTTTTTGCTCTCAACATAGATAATCAAATATATCTGACTTCGGTGGCCGGTTGCAAGAGCAGGTCATCGACTTCGGTAGCTAGTCACGGAATATTCGAGCAAGTAGAATATTTTTTTAAAATGTACCGGAATAATTTTTGTGTTCAACATAGATTATATAATGTCTCTTAGTCTGAGTCATCGGGGCCTGTTAACGAAGTATTCTAGCAAAATATTTTTGATAATCTACCAGAATATTTTTTTATTTGAATATCATCTTCGACTCTGATCGTTGACGCCAATTATTATAGTGTTTTGTAATCTACAAAAATATTTTTGTTTTGAACATAGATGATTAGACATTTTTGAATTTTGAGTATTCTAGCAGAATATTTTTGATATATACCAAAACAATTTTAATAAAAAATATTCCACCAGAATACTCTGATGACCGGTAGTACAAAAAACGTCTAACCATCTATTATGAAAACATAAAACTATTCTAGTAGACTATAAAAATATTATAAAAGAATACTCCATGTGATTCGCTTCACGACCAGATCTGGATACGCTCAACCGTCTATTTTCAAATAGAAAATATTCTCATAGATTACCAAATATAGTCTCTGGTGACCGGTGTTAGTGATTGAAGCCAAAGACATCCGGACATGTATCTTGAAAACTTAAAAAGTATTCTCTATTACAATATTCAAAGTAGATTATTAGAATATTCTGATGATCGGTGCTAGTGATAGGAGTTACAGACATCCGACCATCTATGTTAAAAAAAACTATATTTTGTTAGAATATCCAAAATATTTACTAGAATATTCTAGTAATTGGTGTTGTGCCACTGGTGTTCAAGACGTACGACCATCCATGTTGAAAATAAAATGTATTTAGTATGATATCCAAATAGTCAACTATAATATGTTGAAGACGTAAGTCCATTCGATGACCGATTTCAATGACTGGAGCCAGATAAATTTGGTCATCCATATTGAAAAATATTCAATATTAAATTTTGACGTTTTATAAATATATTATCTAATGGTGTTAGTACTTAACTCTTATTTATGTCATTAAACTATTAAATTAATAATAATTAAGTAATTACATATGGGTGCTCATTGAATCCAATCAACCGATTGATCCAATCCAATCCATATTTTCATAGATAACTGACCACTATTGGATTGAATCGAATGTCAATTATTAAAAACCGATCTAGGTCGGATTGGATACACTTTTATATTTAAAACACCCAAGTTCAAAATATATATATATATATATTTATATTTTCATACATCTTCACAATTAAAAAAACTTCAAAAGCTACATTTAATGATATTAACACCAAAAAAATAAAAAACCATTATCTGATCTTCTAATTTTAAAACATAATATGTTATACTTTGAACGTCCTATAATTAATGCTTGTTTTGTTTAAAATTTAGTATTTAATAGTATGTGATGTATGTCAAAAAGACCTAATAGAGTATCCATTTTAGATAGGCCAAACAAGAAAATGAAAAAAGTAGAAGAAAAAAATACAAAGTTCAATGGAAAGATCCAAGCACAACCGATCAATCCAATTCAATCCAATCCAAATCAACCTTAAATGGATTGGATTGGATTGGGTTAGATTGGATGTTATACTACTAATGGATTGGATTGAAAAAAAACCGACCATTGATTGGATCATATATTATATGACAAAAATAGAATAGATCCTATCAAATGAACACCCTAATTACATATTATTAGGTGAATAAGATAATTATACAAGGGGCATTTTATCAAAACATTGACGTAAATAAAAAGAGTAAATTGTTCATTAAGTTCTTAAACTTTCAAGTCTGTGCAACTTTAGTCGCTGATCGTTTTTGTTAGCTGAAATGCCAATAAACTAGTACATTATGTTAATTTTTAGACATAATCTGTTAGTAGTTTAATCAAAAAGTGATGCTAACCAACCGATTCCGTCAAAAAATTAACGGAAATGACTATTCAATATTCTAATAAGTAAGGGGTATTCAAATTAAGAAAAAAAGATAAACGACCAAAGTTGCAATGCCTCAAAACTATTAAAATATTGTCATAATAATCATTTAAAAGACATTTGTATTGAAATTAAATAAAAATAATCAAGAATGCTCTTCTTGCTCTAAAGTGCAAGTCATGTGCAAAAAACTGTCTAAATTGTTTGAGCAAAAAGGACTGAAATACCAAAAATCAAAAGTTTAGGGGGTTAATTGTAAAGAAAAAATGTTTAGCTATTAAATTATGAAATTTGAATAGTTCAGGGGTAGTATATAATTTCTTAAAATAGACTATAATTTTGGTTTCCAAAAATAAAAATAAAAACAGAACATTTAAACGAATATCCAAAAACGTTAAGGAATTTGTAAAGCAACAACAAAAGAGCCTTTAAAGTGCGCAGTTTTTAGTCAAAGGCTCTTTAGTTCGTGGGCTTCTTCGCACTGCAAGTCAAAAGAGGAAAGAAAAAGAAATTGGTAAACAAAAGGCAACGAGCTTCTCAACCTCCTGAAATCCCTGAGACCCAAACACAGAGGCATTTCTAGTAAAAGTGATGTCAGGTGAAATCTCAAATCCCCCTCTACTTCTTCCTTCACTTTCCCAGGAAAATCAAATTGAATAGCTACATACAACAGATCACCAAACTAGATCTATTTGTTTTACCTTTGTTTTGTTTTTGTTTTCGTTTTTGTTTTTGTTTTTGTTTTTGTTCAGGGATGGTTTCAAGAACAGCAATAGTGTTGTTGATGGGACTTTTCGGTGTCCTTTTTTTGGCCACTCAGTTACCTCCTCCACATGGTACTGCTTTACCTGATGATCCTCCAATCACTTCTCCGAGAATCAGATTGAGTGATGGCAGACTTTTGGCTTACAAAGAACAAGGTGTTCCTAAAAACAAATCTAATTACAAGATTATTATCATTCATGGCTTTGGCAGCTCCAAAGACATGAATTTTCTAGCACCCCAGGTACCTATATACATATACTCCAAAAAAAGTAGTGACTGTGTTCCTACAATTATGGTTTGAATTAGGTGAATCTCATTGTGGTTTTGTTTTCAGGAGTTCATAGATGAGTTGGGGATATATTTCCTGCTCTATGATCGAGCCGGGTATGGAGAAAGTGATCCGAACCCGACGCGTTCGGTCAAGAGCGAGGCGCTTGACATTCAGGAACTAGCGGATCAGTTGCAGATAGGATCAAAGTTTTATGTAATTGGAGTCTCAATGGGTCATATTCCACCTGGAGTTGCCTCAAATATATACCGGACAGGTCATTTCGTTAACTGGTGGCTTCTTTGCTTAAATTTCTGTTAGTAGGTTTTATGAGGAAAAGTTAAATGAAGGATTGAGATCTTGTCAAGATGTTGCTTCAGAGAATCTGAACTGTTCCCTTTTTGTTGTTTTTGTTGTTTTTTTTTTTTTTCCTTCTTCTTCTTCTGTAGGCTAGCTGGTGTGGCTTTTGTAGTCCCGGTTGTGAATTATTGGTGGCCTTCAATTCCTCAAAATCTGATAAGAAAGGACTACAGGAAAAGACTTGTTAGTTGTGCACTCTTGATGGCAAATTATGCTCCTGGTCTTCTTTACTGGTGGGCGACTCGAAAATGGCTTCCTTCAACTTCTGTCATGAAAAGAAATCCCGTATTCTTCAACAGCAGAGATGTAGACGTCCTCAAAACAACCAAGGGATTCCCGATGCTCACCCCGGTAAGAAAAAAGTGATACGTTAGTTTAAGAATTCCTTTAGCTAAAATAACTAATTTCTAAGTGACAAAGATTGTGCTTGAACACCAGGATCAGTTGCGACAGAAAGGCGTTTTCGATACTCTTCGTGATGATTTTGCAGTGGCTTACAGCAATTGGGAGTTTGATCCAACGGAGTTAAGCAATCCGTTTCCGTGGAATCAGAGCCACGTTCACATTTGGCAAGGTTACGAAGATAAGGTCGTGCCGTTTCAGCTTCAAAGATACGTTTCAAGTAAGCTACCTTGGATAAAGTATCATGAGGTTCCTGATGGTGGACATTTGATTGTTCATTACAATGGTTTGTGTGAGGCAATTCTGAGGGCGCTTTTGCTCGGTGAAGAACCTCTTAAGTATAGACCTGTTATACCCAAATTTGTAGATTAAGCTCCCGTTTGGATCATTGGTTAAAACTCACAATTCAAACAGTAAATTCAAATTTTTATTCAAGCAAACACCGTAGAAAAAAGTTCGAAAAGTGGGTTTAAAATGAGGTGCCAAACGGGAGTTAAGAGTGTTAGACATTCTTTTCTGTCCCGAAATGTTGATTGTGCAGATTGATAGGTTTTTTAAATTTGTAGCCAAGTGTGTTAAGACATTCTTTTCATTGTTGAAAATGTTGATTGTGCAGATTTATAGGGTTTTTTTTTTTTTTTTTAATTTGTAGGTTATGCGTGATAGACATTCTTTTCGTGGTCGAAAATGTTGATTCTGCAGAATGATAGTTTTTTTTGTTTTTTTTTATTTGGTATTGGAGGGAATTGTTATTGTAAAATTGTACATTGAATTTGTTACAGGAAATTTGGTTCTTGATTCAGTATTGCATTTATCTGCTGAAGAGAATTCCTAACTATTTATTTATTCTTTTGCTCGAATTGAAAACTTAATTTTTCGAAGAAGAAAGTACATCAAGGAACAAGATTCTGCAGATTGAAATGATAGGAATATAAAAGGCAAAAGAGGGGTTAGGCAGAACTATTCTGCATAAGTTTCTTCAAATATTCAAAAGAGAAGTTTCTTTATTACATAAACGAGAAAGTCTACATACTAAAACTGCATTTTCTCGGAGACTGACCATATAGTGAGAACTATCAACTCTAGTATAGAGGAAAAAATGCATAATAATTTGCTTAACAAAGGCAGATAAGGACATGCATTCCGGCAAAGGACTTCGCAACGAAGTGGCAATCAGAGTATCAGTCCCAGGATCACACCTATTCAGCCATTTTGGCTACCAATTTGTAGAGCCGAGACTATAGTTCAATATTCAACTAGCTAAGTTTTTATAGGTAGAATTTGCTTTTACTTTTTTTATTAGCAAAACTACACATGACTCCTTCATGAGGTGTAAAAATCCAATTCCCTCGCTCCCAAATTTAATTAAAAAAAAAAAAAAAAAAAACTACACTTGGATAATTAACATTGTTTTTGTGGGAAAATAAATTCAATGAAAATTGACATTATCTTTGGCAGGAACTAAACCAGATTTCAGAAGTACTTCTCAAAACTTTTGTCTTATGAATAGTTTGTCTCATGGTTATTCATAGTTCAATGTTAGTTATTTTTCCCCCTAACCCAAGAACTCAATGAAAAAGTAAAAATAAAGGGGGAAAAAAAAAAACGAAAATTTCTTCAGCCTGCTTTGCAACATAGCACTTCATAGAATAACAATACTAAAAACAGAGAAATATGTTATCATTTCATGAAACACCAAATGGTATTTTTCTTTCTCCTTAGAAAGTCAATATTATTATTATTATTATTATTATTATTACAAATGACAAGAAGGAAATTCACTGGGGTCCAGACCCGCCAAAGAAAGCCAAGCGTCCTCATTGTTGGGCGACGTTAAAAATGTCTTTAACCCGATAGAAGTCTGCATTATCTGTAAATTCCTCTGTGTTTTCAGCATCAACAGTCTCATGAGCTTCATTTACAGTTTTGATTTGCATGCAAAATGCATCAGAATAGAAGTTTCCAATTGGAAAATCACCCGTTCCCATTTGAGGACCTGCTTGACCTGATACAGAATTAGCCTCTCCACCCCGTCCGTATATGTGGCCAAGTCCTTAAGTCCACTGAATATGCTCTGTTGTTGGGTCCCACTTCAAGCCACCAATCTCCAGTCACTTTGTCCTACACCATGATGAAAGTTAGGGGGTGTTTGGTGAATGAGTTTGAGTTGAAATTTGTAATTTTAAATAGTGATTTTGATTGATTTTTTCAGAAAAGACAAAAAACTTTTGGGAAAAAGATAAAAATTGAGTTGATGGTGATGAGTTTAAACTCATCACCCAAACACTAAGCTACTAATCACAATTAGGGTTGCAAGAGAAAAAGAAGAAGATGATATTGAATATTGCTCACGAGTGATCAATGTTAAACACCATTACAAATAAAAGGTGGGTTTTATCTGTAGAATCATAGGTCGTGTAATTCACATTTTATAAGCAGATGATACTCAGCATCACCATGATATCTTGTACTATTATTGACTCGAACAGAAGTGACTCTCACATGATAAGGCTCACATGATGGGGTTCATCCATATTTCATATCCCAGGTATAAAGTTGCTTTTTTAAAAACTTGCTTTTGCCAATGTTATGGTGTAAAAATAACTGTTTCAAAAGTTGTTTTATTATTATTATTATTATTTTTTTATCTTGCCAATAACCTAAGACCAAATTTTTTGAAGTTGTGACAATATGATACATTGTGATGACAATATGCATAATTTCTTACCACAAAAGTCTTTTTCTTTTTCTTTTTTTGTTTTCCTACCAAAAAACGAAAGTCTTCTTCTTTCTTCACTCTTCCATTCTAGCAATAATAAAAAACTTAATAGAAAAGTTTTATTTTCACTATTTTAACAGTTCTAAATCAGCACAACCATAAAACATGAACAGCCAAAATCAAAGTTTTACTTTTTATTTACTAATAGGTGACTTTGTTTAAAGTAATGAAGAGATTACCTTGTAAAAAAATAAAATAATATGAAATTATCGGCTCATAATCACGTTGAGAAATTGGCTTAAGGACGGAATTCAGAGCAATATGAGGATTCACAACAACAAATCCCGGGCAGAGAGTATTGTAACAGGACACACCACCAGCCTGCCAAATTTTGAAACATTCAAGACAAACAAAATAAAGAAAAATCATAATCCATAATTAACAGATCAAAAATCCATTAAACATGGTATAAAAGAGCAGATTTTACCTTGAAAAACGTGAAGAGCCGGGTAAGACCATCGCCATATAAATTTTTGTTTAACTGATTATGATCATCCCATATGTAAAAACATTAAGTTAACAAATAGTAAAATAAGGATAATAAATTAGCTAGCTTGTATCTACAGATTGTAGAGATAACAATTTCTCTTTTCCCATAAAGTTTTCTCCATAGAATACCAGAAATTGTTCAATGATGTCTAGTAAATTGAAGTAATAAAATGGAAGATAACAATATCAACAAGGCCAAAGAGTATCAAACAAATTAAATGTGAAAAAGATAAACAGACAAGTTTAGCTAATTACAAGAACACCTGCAGGCTCTCCAGCATTGAATATTAAATATATTCAATAATTATTTGAAGACCTGCAGGCTCTCCAGCTAATTTTCATAATATATTAAATACATATATTTATAAATATATAAATAACACATATATATATATATATCAGGGTGGAGACAGACGAAGAGTGTTTTCCCCATTCCCGCCTCATTAATCTTTGGGGATAAGATTTTACCCCTATCTCGATTCCCCATCCCTGCCTCGTTTGGGACGGATTCCAGCGGAGACGGGAATACTGTCATCCCTAAATGTTAGTATGTGTAGGCCATTTTTTTAAAATATAATTTACCTTTTTATCGTCATACTCGATCATCTATAAGTAGTTGATTATCTATAAATACTTTCTTTGTTGACTGAGCTTATTGCACTTAATTATATATATTAAATATGGCACTTAAATTTAGAATGAGACCTATATATAGTTACGGAAATGACGGTATGTATAGGCTATTTTTCAAAACCTGTGGAAGTTAAAAAAACATTTTTTTTTGACAGGGAAAAAAAACATTTATTTTAATTAGAAATACTTCCAATTATTTTGTAATTTAAAGTTTTGTAATTTTATCTTTTTATTCTTTAAAAAGGGGAAAAGTTGTGATACAACTCTTTTTATATACCCACCTAACCCATTGTTTATATGCCATGGCAGCTGTATATGTATCGGGTGCTTGACATATCTCAGATCAAATTTGTCAACCGATTTATACTGAGCCAACTCATATGCATTCGCAAATTTTTATGTGTTTGTTCAGTCAATTCATATGTTTTTGTTATCGCTTCGTTAAGGAAATGCCGCAGAAAGCATCGGGTGAGATCTACGTCTGGGATCCCGCCAAGGAAAAAAAATTCCTATAAAAACTTGATGAATACCTGGCTACCACTGGCGGTAAACAACCCACCTTAGCAATCCTCAATATTTGGGCCACACAGTTTAATGCTGAGTTTGAAGGAGTGCCTGCCTTTGGATCAACATTATCTCAAAAGAAGGAGAGGATGAAAAAAATTTATAGGGGCTGGAAGGTGTTACAATCTCGTACAGGCCTAGGGTATGATCCGTCGACGGATCGAGTCATATGCTCTGACGATGAGTGGCAGAGCTTTATTCAAGTAATCGTGTTGCCTAATATATGGACTTACGTTATTATGTTTGATCACGCGATGGTTAGAATTGTATGATGATAAAATTTAATATGCAGGTTTATAAGGAGTGCAAACATCTCAGGCACGAGGGACTTCGCAACAAGGAGCTTTATTATAATATTTTTAATAAATATCATGCTGCAAGTGCCTCGGGGTATGGGTCCATCACGATGCCAGATGAAAGTCCATCGTACTTCGACTTCGATGCTTCAATGGATAACTCAGCGTACCGACCGGTATTAGAAGATGATGTAACGCCAACCATGGGTGCGCGCAATTTGAACAACATAAGATCGGGTGCCGATGCAGGTCCGTCGCGGTCTAGGGGAAGTTCTGGTAAGAGGAAGCAAAGAGACGAAACGGATGAGATGACATTCCTGGCAATGCAGGAAATTGTCAGCCATTTCCATGGGGGCTCGCAATCGGGAGCAAGTAATGAGCAATCAAGCCGCCCGGATCACATGCTGGTCTGTATGAATATTATGACAGAGATGGGTATTCCACCCAATCAGCGGGCGATAATGTGGTACTACTTTGATGATCATCCACGTCTCCAACGTACCTTCCACCAGCTGCCCGATGTCGATCATCGAGAAATATTGCATCTGTTGTTCAGCCCCATCGACCCCCCCCCCCCTCCCGATTGATTTTCTCATTTTAATTAAAATTGTATTTCATTTTTAATTCCTAGGGTTATATTTGGCATTATTCTTCCGACTGGACTGTGTTTAAATATTTCTTTAGATATATGCATTTCTCAACTACGTCGATGTTGGTGACAGCGAAATTTTATGCTTTTACATATATGCATTTGTCAATTACGTTAACCATGTTTCATAGTGTGAAACGAAAATTTGTTCGTATGGTGAAGGTATTTCGTGTAAATAATTTAATGTTAAATTAAATTGGCTAACATTTACTTCATACCAGGTAAATCTTAAATTGTAGAGAAGATCGCAATCTAATCTCAAAATGAACGAGGGTAGTTCTGAATCAAACCAGGAAGAAGATGCCGACTAATCAGATAACGATAATAGCGACCATGACATTTATATTGTCAAGGCAGTGGTAGCTGCGACAGATAGAAGGCGTAATAGGCGAAAAGCTCCACAACTTATGCATAATTCAAGACTAACTGGCAGCATGCGTGTGGAAGAGATATTAAATGGCCATGAAGATATAATTCAAGGATTGATAAGTATGAAATCAGATACATTCAGATCCTTGAGTAACCTATTAGGTAGTCTGGGATTATTGACTCCAACGTGTAACATGAATGTGAACGAGCAGTTGTTCATTTTTTTATCAATATGTTCACAAGGCGCTACCAATCGACACATTTCTTATTTGTTCCAGCATTTTAGAGAGACAACGTCCCGTTGGTTCTTTAAAGTGTTGCAGGTTATTTGTCTATTAAAGGACGAATTCATAAGACCACCCGACTACACAACGGTTCAACATTTGATTCTGGAGCATCTGGACAAATATAGGCCATGGTTTGATATACGTTATCGATGTAATCTAAGCACATTATCGTACTAAATATTTATAACTTTTTATAAATATTGTTATTGATGGAACACATATTAAATAGTCAAATGTTTTATGCAGGGTTGTATTGGCGCTATAGATGGCACACACATCCCATGTGTCCCCCGGCGTGAAAATTCAGACGCTTGGATTAATCGCAAAGGGTTTCATTCGCAGAATGTATTAGCAGCATGTTCGTTTGACATGAAATTCACATATATGTTGGCCGGGTATGAAGGATCTTGCCATGATGCCAGAATGTTGGAAGAGGCAATAGCATTCTATGGATTCCCAATACCTCCACCAGGTAAGCATAATTATCAAATTATAGCAGTATTTACATACAATAATTAGTTAAAAAAATATTGAACATTTACTTCATATTGCGATGTTTATTTTGTAGGAAAATATTACCTAGCAGATTCAGGCTACGCCAATTAGGATTGTTTCCTTAGCCCATATCGACGAGAGACGTATCATTTACCGGAATATCGAAGGCGTCGCGTCGGGCTAGGCAACAGGAGGGAAGTTTTCAACTACACGCATTCCTCGCTGCGTAATTGTATTGAGCGAACATTTGGTGTCTGGAAGGCAAGATTTAAAATACTTAAATGCATGAACAGCTATCTAATGGACAAACAAAAAATGATCCCCATGGCGTGTGCGGTTGTGCATAATTTCATAAGAATAGTGCAGGTTGGGGATCCCTTTATTGATGAGTATGTGGCAGATTGTGTACCTGTAGGGGGAAATGTAAATGTTAACGCGGATTACGTGTTTGACGACGGGATCGATGATACTGGCCCAAGTACAGGAACGCAGCAACATGACTCGAGTAAGGGTGCAATGAATCGGATGAGAGATGTGATATCTGATGATATGTGGGAAAGATATCAATCATCTCCATGGTATAAATTCACGTGAAAGCAAGCTCATTTGTATCTAGTTGCACTAGATTATGAAATTAACGTTTAATTTGTTTGTATCAACTTTTACTGACCAACTATGTACTGTTTGTTGGTGTATTTTATGGCTATGTAAGAAATTTTACAAAAGCTTTTGACGTCTCAAGTTGATTGGTGTTATTAATTGAGGGTATTAACTTTTTTCAATTTTTTCCAATTTTTCTTAGGTAAAAACTACAATAGAATGTTAATTAAAAAAAAAAAAATTATTCATCTCAGATTTTTAACATCCAAACAGGGCCCTTGTTTTTTTTTTTTTTTTTAACTTTAAACTCAAACTTTTTTACCAAACACTAAACTCAATTTAAACTTGTCAACTCAAACTTTTTACCAAACACTCAACTCTTAAACTCAACTTAACTTAACTCAATCTAAACTTAAAAATCTCAACTTTTAGACTTTATTTTCAATAAAATTTCAAGGGAGATGGCATTTGAAGAGCAAAAGGAGAAGATAGGAAATTTGGAGGGAAACTTGAAGATGTGTGGAAACAATCATTGGGTTTTCATTCCTCTTTCTTATCTCTTTTATTTTTGTAATTTTTGAATGCTTGAATCCTTGATTTGCTTAATTTTGTGTTTATTTTCATTTATGTGTATTGTGTAGTTTGTTGGTCCTATGGTTTGATGTAGCTCTACTTGAACTATGTTTTCATGATTTAGTTAGTTGTGAATCCAATTTTACTTCAATTCAGTTGTGTTCTCCATGCTTAATGCATCTACTTTATTTTTCCAAATAAATTAGTTGATTTTGATATGTGGAATTTGGCACTTGGCACTTGGGAAAGTAAATTTCATATGTCGAATTTGAAATACACAACCCAAGTAGTATTGAGTTAAGGAGGCCGGTATTACTTGGATAATCGCATTTGTGGCTTGATCTTAATGAATGCTTGTGCATTTTAGTTTATAGGATATCAATTTTAGGTGTTCATGCATATTATCTCAATTGTCACTCGGGAGAGGTAATGGTTGTACTTAGATGGTGGCGGTGGAGACTTGTAATAATACTTATTAGATGGCGGTGGCGTTGGGACTTGTAATAGAACTTACATGGAGGAGGGGGTGATTTGTAGTAGTACTAGGCTGATGGCGGTAGTGGAGACTTGTAATAGTACTTGGGTGGTTGTGGCGGTGACTTATAGTAATACTTGGGTGGTGATGCCAATGATTTGTAATAGTACTTAAGAAGAGGAGGCGTAGACTACATCAGCGGCAGTGACTTATAGTAGTACTTAAGAGGCGGTGGAGGAGACTTATAGTAATATTTAGGTGGTGGCGGTGGTGACTTGTAGTTGTATTTTGGTGGAGGCAGCGGAGACTTGTAGTAATATTTGGATGGTGGTGGTGGTGGTGGGGATTTGTAAATGTAGGGTGGTGGAGGTGGGGACTTGTAGGCATATGGCAGTGGAGGCAGAGATACATAAGTATAGGGTGTGATGCCTTTGAAATAACTAAATTTGATTTCAGGAATTATTATTATTTAATTGTGGATTTTCTTCATAATAGACTTCTAATGAGTTTTGGAGATCAAATTTCTGGATAATGAATAATTTTATATGTATCATCCATATGATGATGTCAATAATCTAATAATGTTGAATTTCTTTATTTAAATTAAAAATTATAGATACATAGAAAATGGATCAAACGACATATAAATTTATATGAAAAATTTATTATATCATATAAGAGGGATAAATGTTAATATTTGGGAAATAATTATTATTAGTAGGTTAATTTGATGACCATAGTATTTATTATATCATATAAGAGGGATAAATGTTAATTTTTGGGAAAGAATTATTATTAGTACGTCAATTTGATGACCTTAGTATTTATTTTGGGCATATCAACATTTAAGTATTGAGAGTATGTTTGTGAAAATTAATGTGTCACATAGGTATGAAATGAATGGTTAAGATTAATTAGGAGTAAATCCAAAGGTGGAGGATTGATAAAGAATTGTGATTAGATTGGAAATCAATGGCTAAGCTTCGGATTTTAAGTGACTAATGAGAGCTAAGGACAATGATTGATAGAGTGGAACATCCAATGGATGAGAACAAGAATGACAACCTTTGATCAATTGTAGAAATATTGGAAGAAAGAAAACAAAAATAAAAATGAGAAATTAAAGGGGAGATTCAGATTGTTGTAGCCAAAAGCAAGAAGAAATTTGAACAAATGAGAGAGAAAAAAAAAAAAAAAAGTGGTGCATACATGCAACCTCAAGTAAAAGATGGCATTGTTTGTTTTGACATTATGACACAAAGAAGGTACAAGTGAAAGTGACCACTTGTCTCCCACTTTGTTGAACAAAATTTTCACACCAACCCCCTTCCTCAAGTGGCCGACAATGCAATGGGAGAATCAGCCAATATTTTTAATTTTTATCCCTCAAAATGTAGCTCATTTAAAGCAAATGTTGACTGAAAACAAGCCCCCAACATCTCACTTTATTCTCACAAAGTTTAAGCTCAAACTTAGCATCTTCTAGCCTTCACCGAGCCCCAAAAAACCAGCAACATTACCCGTCATCTCCAACACCCCTCTAACACCCATTCCCCTCCATTTTCAAGCTCCAAGCAACCCCATTACTAAGTTTGAAGAAGTGTGAAGCGAAGTTAGAGGACATGTTACTAGAGGTAACCTAGTCGTTCTCTTTGTGTTTTGGTCATTTATAGAGAAATAAAGCATGTTGTGTGGTTAGAATCTAATGTTAAACTTCTTCTAACCTAGGAAAAGGTTTTGAATGGAACTTTGGATGTCCGAGGTCTTAAAGGATCCACGGAGCATTTCGGTAAGATCTATGAACTTTGTTAGAACTTGTGGTTGTTGTGATAATTTGGCATGAGTTAGAAACTTTGGTATGAAAAATAAATATATGGTAAGATTCTACAGAGAATGAGCTTCATTTTAGGCTTTGGAATCACTTGGTTTATTTATGTATGTGCATTTGAAGTTGTGACACAAAAATGAAAAGAAAATAAACCTTTGGGGTACAATTTAGCCACGGGTTTTATGAACTACGAACCCCTTAAACTCAAAATTTTATATTATAAGTTATAAATCTAAAAACTAGATTCTTTAAACTTTCCAACAAGGTATCATGGGCCTAAAAACTAGTTAAGACTACGAACTGAAATGTTTTCTTGAAACCCCCTACCAGCCAAAGGGTTTTATATGTTTTGAGTTAATAAACCATAATGCTTTGCAAAATGTTTGTGTTGTGTCAACTAGATATTATAAGCTTTCTAATGAAATATGTTTTGCCTTATTTGAACTTGTGAGTAAATTGTTATGATTTTTCTAAGTTTAACCACAACTCTGGACATATGGTGCATACATGAGACCAACAGTAACAAAATCTCATTATACGGCATGTAAAGCTCCAAACTTAATAAAAATAACTTTATGGTTGTAAAGTAAACATCTCAAGCTTTAAAATGAGCTATCATACGTTTAAAACGGATAAGCACATAATTTTTAAGATTAAGAAACGTAGGTATTGTGCAGTGTATGCTTCTTTTTGACATGACTCGAGATAAGAGAGCGGTCACCGAAAAACTATAGCCAATAGTAAAAGAAAAGAAAAACGAAAACAAAAAAAATCAAGAGAAGTGGTCACACCTTGATGAAGATTTCAGTAGAAAATGTCGTCAGAGACATGGTTCTTGCACAAGGAAAGTTCCACCATATATAGCACCCACAAAACTAGAGTATTCCGCGATCGGGAGATATTATTTGTGATCACCAAATGCATCATCTCATTGGATGGATCAGGAAAAAAATCTTTATTTCTGAATTCTTCAGGAAATCCCTAAATCACCAAAAAAAAAAAAAAAAAAAAAAAGATATCCGCATTTGATAGGGAAAATAAATGCTATAGAAACAAGAGAAGGTGACGATAGATATTACCGCTAAGTTGCGAAAGAGCGTCAAAACTCTGCAGTTGCTAAAACTTTCAAGGAAGTTTCTCAACTTTATAAACCAAAACCACCCGGAACAGAGTGAAGAGCCGTCCAACAAGTGAAGTTTGGCGTCAAGATAACCAGAGCAGTATCTCAAAGTGGAGAAGTGAAAAATGCGACCATGGTATCGAAAGAACCGCAGGTTCGGAGTGTTGATCTCGGTCTCGGACAAGCTCCAGCGGCCATTAAACGTTAAGCTCTTGAGATTGGTGTGAGATATCTGAATACTTTTTCTAGCAATCCTAGGGTCGGAGTTGTTCAGAGTTAGATTCTCCAAGAGTGGAAGTTGCGAAATGAACTCGTCAATCGCCCACGCTGTATTGAATTTGCAACCGATACACAAACTTGATAGGGATTTACAATTCAAGAAGCTAACACTGTCAGGGGGGTCAGACATCCGGTAATAAGAAAAATGTTGGAGTTTCGCGGCGTCAATCAAAAACGTCTGGGGCCAATCTTTACCAACAGAGACAACCATTGTTCTGAGGTTAGGGCAAGAAACACGGAGCTCATGGAAACCGTGGCAGAATCTCAATGCTAAATATCTCAGCAAAAGGAAGCGGGACAGCAGATTCTCCAAACTATCCTTGTCTATGATCATCGAACGGAGATAAAGCGTTGACAGAGAAGACATCACCGGTAATGATAATGAATTCGGAATGTGAAACTCGAAACGTCCAAGAGACAAAATACGGAGCAAATTGCATGTGAAAAGTACCGGCAACAGAGAACATTGTTGAAATATAAAACTATTATTGACCTACCTCCTAACAGCTTAAGCTTTTGGGAGAATTGGTAAACTAACATGGTATCAGAGCAGGAGGTCCTAACTTCGAACCCTTTTAATTGCACTATTTAACCCCCTTTATTATCATTGCGTGTTGAGCTTTTAATATGTTTCGTGTTTCTTATAATTTGTGTTGGACTTTCAAATCAATATTTATCCACACGTTTGCCTATTGTCTGGCTTGCACGTGAGGACGTTTGCCCATTGTCTGGCTTGCACGTGAGAGGGAGTGTTGAAATATAAAACTATTATTGGCTCATCTCCTAACAGCTTAAGCTTTTGGGAGAATTGGTAAACTAACAAACATGTATCGGCGACTGTCAAAGGTTCTAATTCTCGGTTATAGAGTTCTATCGCCTTGACGGCACGACTAGCGGCAGTGGCGAGGACCTGGTTGAGGCGATAGACGCATCCCCCGTCGGCGATGTGGGTATGGAGCCATAACCGCTCCATGTTGACTTGGTTGTCGCAGCGATCGGGCCAGAGTGCCAAAGAGGTGTCGACGTAGTTAAAGAAATCCTCATTCTTGAATGGCTCGGCATTGTCGTCGAAGAAGAAGACCGAATACGAAATCCAGGCCGAACGCCATTGCCTTGACAACGCAGAAGCTCGAATGGCGTCTTTTCTACTGAGAAAAGAAAAGATTTTGTGAATGACCTCCTCTGACAACTCAAGCTTCGATGTTCCATCCATGATCGGACCATCATTTTCCATGGCAACGGCGAAGCTTCAAGCTGTGTTTAGCAGAGATTTAGAGTTCTTTGCTATTCAAGAACAACAAGATTTAGAGAGACAAAGTAGAGAGAGGCAGAGAAAACAGAAATTTAATTACAAGAAGAGAAGATAGTGACACAAATAACTAATCTTGTAAGAAGACTCTAATCTTCATAACGGACTCGGGAGCTACAAGTCTAACTAACTTCTTTACTCTAACTTAACTGACTCGGATGTTAATCCAACAAACTATAATCTTCATACAATGACCCTTCATGTTCTTCGTAGTGTGTTGACCCATGTAGTATTATTATACTTAAATTAAATCAAATTAAATTATTGAGTGATTTTAATTATGTACATTGGAATCATAAATCTCGTGTACCAATATTTTATTTCTATCACTATGTTACTATATTTTTAATAATCTTTTCAAAAAAAAAAATTCCCACATTAATTATAGGATTTGAAGTAATAAAAAAAAATTATCCCCATAATAATTGTAGGTTTACTATGACAGGTTGATAAAATGATCATGAACTCTTAAAAATGATACAAAAATATCTTTTTAATTGGACTCTGTGTTATTAACAAATTGACTTAATTACTCAATCCGTTCCTAAACTATTATATTTGGGATATTTTGATCTCATTCTTCTTGTAGTCAAAACCTCAATCTTTATCGAATTGACTAAATAGCATTAATAACATAAAACAAAATAAAAAATCCTTAAAATAGAAAAATAAATTAGAAATTTAAAAAATCACCCTCTCTTTCTCTCTCCTCTCTCCCTCCCTTTCTCTTGGTTTCTTTTTCTGATTTCTTTTAGCAAAAAAAGAAAAGAAAAGAAAAGAAATCATAGATTTAAATGAAAATTCCTTAAAGAAGCATAAAAATAATAATTAAAAAAAAAAAAAAAAAAAACTTGATTTAGGGGGCTAGTCAATAAAGCAAGCAATACATCTTTAATTTCTATTCATTGTCTTTCAAGAGCTTCAACTTCATAGTCTTCAAATGATTAAAATTTTCATTCATTTCAGTTACTCATAACAAGCATCATCATTACTGATTTCAAATCGAGCTATAACAGTTTCAAGAGCTCGCCACTGGTTCTCTACTACTCAGCTCAACAAGAAAACTGACACCTAAAGTATATGTATGTTCTCAATCCGGGAAAAAAAAAATGACATTAAAGTATATGTAAGATCATGAACTGATCTCCATTAGCAGAAAACCATATTTTCAACTTCTCTCCGGTGCTTCGGACGTGGCACACACAGGTTTTTGCCAAAGTTGTGATCACAGGGCTGTATGCAACAATATAGGCAGCACAGACGTTCGTATGTTGACTGCAGCTTAAGCAATAAACAAAGTGAGATTCTGTTTCTACATGCAATAGATGTTCATAATAATATCTTTAAAAAAAATAAAATCGAAGTTCATAAGGAAAAAGACTCGATGAGAAAAGTACAAAGTTACGTGAGCAAGGAGTTCATTTTGTTTTTCGTGCATGTGAAGATTCTGTTAAGCTACTATCGAAATCAAATTGAGCTCTGAAATAGAGGATCAAATTGATCTAGTCATCGAGTTAATTTTGTTTCTCCTGTTGAGTTTCTAAGCATATGAAGCAACTCCTAAGTTTTTGGAAATCAAAATTGTACCACTAACTAGATGACTACAGAAAGTTCTACACTACAATATTGTGCCACAAATATATATAAAATACTATCACAAATAGCCAAAAAAAACTGTCGTGTAAACTTTTTTTAAAAAAAATTAAAATTTTGAATTTTTGGACATTGAAAACTGTCGTCGTATCTTGACCAAAAAAGGGAAGGAAAAAAAAAAAAATATTACACGACGGTTTTTGGTTGAAACCGTCGTGTAAACTTTCTGAAAAAAAATTTAAAAAATTGAATTTTTTGGCTTTGAAATTCGCGCATAAACCCTTTACTTATAAATTCACTTTTCTCATCTATTCTCATCATTTTCATCTCTCTCTCTCCCTCTCGATCACTCAAAGATTTCTCCTACCCACTCTCTCTTTCGCCCGCCGACAGCACTGCCGCCCTCCCCTCTCTCTCATTCTCCCACTGACGCCAACGACGCCTTCCCCTCTATCTCATTCTCCCGCCAACGCCGCCGCCGCCCTCCCCTCTCTCTTCTTTTTCCACCGCCGCCACCGCCACCCTCTCTTCCCATCAAGGCCATGACTCTTTTGCAGCAAAGAAAAGCAAGATGACTTCCATATTGCTTAATTTCTTGTTTTCCAACAAAAATACAAACACACAATTTTTTAGTAACTTTCTTGAAGTGTAATTTGTGTATTTATTGTTGTTCAATTTTTATTTTTATTTTTTTGGTTGCTCTTTGTAGACTAATCTTTTGTGCAATTTTTTGGCAGTTTAAGATCTTTGTAGATTATATTATGTGCTTTTTTTTTTCCGCCCACCACATGTTCGATGAAATGTTAAAATAGAATTTCGTTTGGTTAATCATATGGAATTTGTTTCCAGTGTTTTTATACATATTTTTTTAGGGCATTCTTACATTTGCAGGGACAATTTGTAGAATTATTTAATATACAAGCAAAAAAGTGGTGTTTTAATTACATAGATTTAGTGTAGTTTGCTTGGATTTTTTAACGTTCTTGGTAAATGTGAATTTGATTTGATTAAATTGGACCGAGTATTTGTTTGTTTTGTGTATTTATGTTGCAATAAATATAAGTGAGTGTTGCAATAAAAAATTACACAAAATAGAGCTAGAGTATGCAAAAAGGGAAGACCACGAAGAAGAGATTCATTTAATCTCAATGCCGATGGTAAACAAAAGGCAACTCTAATGAAATGAGTCCATATAGTAAGAAAAATAGGTGAACGAATTGAAGCAACATTTGACGAGAAAGGACAGCCGAAAGGGAAGCTCCGTGATGAATTGATGAGTTGGATTGATGTAATCGCTTGAGATAAGAAACGAGACGATTTTACTAATCTAATGAATATATAAGTAAATTTTCATATGCTAAATTTTGATTTAATCTTAATGGTATTCATCTTAATTATTTTGAATTTTGCAAACTTGCTAGGGCCCTAATGGATTGGAAGCTATAGCCAGAGAAGGGATTAAAAAGAGACGAGACTATAAAACAAAAATCTCAGATCGTCCTTGTCCTCACCAAGAGAGTAGTGTTGAATGTAGTTTTTTTGTTTTAGATTTTATGAGGGGCATAGTCCCGAACACTAATGGATTAGACTTACTTGAAAGCAAAGCATTTTATACCTATGATGATATGGATTCGATTAGGGGAGAATATGCTAAATTTGTAATGCAATTCATTAAATATTATATATAAACTTGTAATGTAATGGAGGTTATTTTTCTATTGATACAATGTAGCTAATATTTTGTCATTACTTTTCTGGGTCGTGTATTGAATACCACACAGGTTAGGCCACCCGTGGGAAATCACCAAAAAAAGCAAAAAAAAAAAAAAATTTAATTCATGTTGAACTTTATACAATAATTTTTACAAAAACCATAGTGTAAAGTGGAGTTTACACAATGGTTTTGTAAAAACCGTCGTCTAAACTCCACTTTACACACCATGTGCCAAATGATCCTGAACATTACATGATGTTTTGACCAACCCGTCGTGTAAATCATACTTTACACGACGGTTTTTACAAAAACCGTTGTGTAAAGTTCTCACATTAGCAACTTTTGCTGCCTTATTTCTCTATTCAACAACGGTGTGAACCGTCGTGGAATATCACCTATACCATGACAGTTTATTAACCATCATGGTATCTCAAACCATTCCACAACGGTGAATTACACGACGGTTGTCTAACCGTCGTATTAACTTTAGACGACGGTTAATAACCATCGTCAAATCAATAATTTTTACTAGTGATTCCTAATGGTTTGCCAACCACTAAAGGTTCTTTGTCTACCATCCTCTTATTAGGAGAAACAGGTCTCATCTGCGCCATAAACCGAACCTCGTATTTCAATCTTTGCATATATTAAAAGTGCTTATCAGCTGAGGAAAAAAAAAAAAAAAAAAAAAAAAGAAGGGAAAGAAAGAGAATAACAAACATTATAACGATAATCGTGGTCCTTCAATAGAGGATGATCAAAAGCAGGCTGTTTGTAGAAATCAACACAACCATAAATATCTCCACTTTCTGTCTGCACATGTACAAGAAAGTCCTGTCAGTATTATGGACAAAGTTCTATGTTTATTTTGATAATTAGCTTCTTAGAATTTGTCCACAAAACTAACACATGAATTTCAAGTTGGTATGTAATGTATTATTTCAAAAACCATAAGCATTTCACAAGGCAAAATTTCATATAAAACCATGAAACCTCGAAATTTCAAAAGTTGCCTTGAGAACAAATTGCATATATCGAAGCATCAATGAATAAAGAAAAGATATATAACAAAGAGAAAAAAATTGAGTTATGGCCTTCTCTTTCAATGTGCAAAACCAGGGAACTAGGACTTTATTATATCTAATAACATATTACTAAATCTCTTGTTCACTTTTTGTCAATCTTTTGTTTCCTCCTTTTGCCCCTTCCTTTATGAAATGGCCTTCAATTATTTGTCTTTTGTCATTTCATTTCCACCGTTGTATACTTTTTATGAAGGCTATATCTCGAAAGCCAAGACCAAGGGACCCACGGCCTCTTCTGAATGAGCGCAAACAAGTAGCTAGATGGGTGGCATGCAATGAATGGGTGAGGGCGAGGGTGCATAAGGAGATCCGTGAAATGCGTGGCAGGTGATCTGGCTGGTCCAGTACTTTTTTCTTTTACTCCACCCATGCCTGTCTTGGCGTGAAGGCTAAGGGCCCGCTTAGGCAATCTAACAGAGAGCTGATGGCTCTCAATGCGTGTAAAGAAGTGTGCAACCATTCTGCCTCTGGGCATGGGCTGATTCCAGTGTGGTTTCTATTTTTGATCCATTTTACAACCTTTTTACCCCTAATTTGAGTCTAAAAAGCCCCTTATGGCCCTTCTCACCTAATTTACCTATAAAGTCAAGGAAAAATAACTATTTAAAGGAATATTTATAAAATTCTCAAGAATATAGCTAATTAAAACGCAAAAAAATGGTGTGATTGTAGTAATACTACACATATCTCCCCCTAAAGATACAGAGTTTGAATTTCTCACACTCTCAATGAAATAGCATTATCATGTTACATGAGATTAGTCCAACAAACGATGAAGAAATGCAATTGCGAGAGAAAAGGGCACAGTTTTTTATTCAGACCCACTTAAAAAATAAAAAAAATAAAAAAATAAAAAGAAGAAGAAGTAGAACGAAATCATTTTTGTTCTTCTTGATTAATTTTAAGATTGAAGAATATAAATGAATGAGACGATGACAGGATTAAACGAGTGTAAAAATCTAAGAAAAGGGAATACATTATAATCACTGAAGTTAATTTAGTTTGTGGGAGATATTAAAATAAATTTCTAAACAATGTATATGTACTTGGACAATCAGTCATCTTTAAAAACAACACATTAATTTTTTTTCTTTTGAAAAAAACATAAATCTTGATGCAATTATAAATAATAAAAAATTGCGTTGTACATACTAAAAAAAAAAAAAAATTGTACAAAACAAGATAAGGTATAAGCAAGCCTCGAAATTGCTGATTGATTCATTTAATATGCTTCTAATTATTATCATCATTTAATGGGCCATGCACTTAAATCGGCCCCTAGAGGACGGCCATTTACCTCTTTATATCATAAATACAATATATTATATTGATCATATTTTTTGACATTCTCGTATTTGATTTGAGAATGAAGTATTGGTTACATAACCCGAAACGGCCAACTATACATGTAATATAAACTGATATAACACCTGGCAACTAAAAGTCTTAGTTGAAGGTCATACAACGGGGAAACTGCACCATTTTCCTCCATTTTCCTTCAGCCACTTCTCAATGCACTCGGAGTGATATAAGGTGGCCACAATTGGGGAAACTGCATAAGCTTTCACCATCAACAAACTCCTCGAGACAGATACTACAACATCCACCAGAGAGGCCGCTCCCGTAGAGCATGGAAAGGTGTGACGTGGAAGAGTATCCAAATCGACAGTCTCCGTTGGCCCCACGGATGACGTTGCTGGGAGTTTTTCACCCTGGGGTGCTCCAACAGATGAAGCCACAGGAAGTGTCTCTTGCGGTCTCTTCGAACAAACGCAATACAAGAAAATGCCCAACCCAATAACTGTTAAGGTTAGCACTCCTGCAGTGATACCACCTGTTTTTCCTGGGTTTAGAGACTTCACATGTTGCCTTGTGTCAGGTTAAACTCTCACCTGGTCTTGTGTTGCTGGCCCTTGCACACCATAGACTGAAGTGGTAGAAAGCAGCAATAGAAAGAGACACATCATCACCTTCAGAACCTAATAAAGTCGATACCAAACTCCAGTTAGAAATATATTGTGACGTGTTAACTAGATTATCTTTAACAAAACAACACTAGTTGGTGAACACACGCAGTGACAAATGTGTGATCTTATTTTAAGTGGGGACCATGAATAAGAAAAAACTTTTAAAATGAAAATAAGAATATATCAAGAACTGAAATTCTTATGTTGCTTGATAATGATATCTATGCACTGCTGTTGAAAAAAATAACAACTGTACTTGACAAGGTTTTTGTGCCACAATCCTAGATCGGATGAATCCTAGGATTTACATTTTCAACGATCTTGGTGACGATATGGAAAGGGCCAATCTTGCGATCATGCAAATTGGTGTTACCAATTTTAGCATCCCTAGTTTCAATGGATATTATGATTTTGATGAGGAAGTTTTGGGTTGGATTGAACGAATAGATAAATTCTTTGAAACGTGTATGTGCCTTTGGAAAAACAAGCAAAATTCGTTGGTAGAGGATTCAAAGGCTATGCAGCTTATTAGTAGGAAAGACTTCAAAACCATCAGGCTTATGAGGGAAAAAGAAAAATTAGGACCTGGAGACAAATGAAAAGCAAACTGAAAGAGAGATTTTTGCCATCATGGTTAAATGAGAAGGATTGTTCTAACCAATATAGGTCATGTAATAACCACCAACAGTTTCGTACTATGATCAAGTGTCACACCGCCCTAGTATTTAGAACACTAATGTAATTGAAGGCTATGATAACTCTGGTAACGTCAAAAGTAGCAAGCACCAGATCAAAAGACTGTAAACTGATGTTCCTTGTACAGAGATTTTTAATGAGGCTGGCCTTGAAAGTACTAAGGAAGGATTGGTGGTAGAACCAACAATGGAAGCTTCTAATGTGGAAGTGGGAGTTACTCAAGAGAAGATGATGGAGTTGACAGCGGCTGATTCGTTTGTTGCTGCAAGTAGACCAACTGAAGTGCCTTTCAAGATTGATATATATATACTGTGAATTTGAAGCTAAAAACAGAGTTGGGGCCATCTCTTTTAACTGAAGAAATGGTGGAAGAAAGGACTAAATGCTTAAAGGCTGATTTTGGTAATTGCATTCCTTGTATCCATACGGGAAACGTGGCTAGTAATTGCTTCTCTCCACTATACTTGAAGCCATCTCTTATGCCATCAGTGATTTGCTTCCACTTCATGTGTTAACCCCAACTTACTGTTAGACATTTACAGGGGTTATTTTGTATGAATTGTCTCAATTATTTAGTGAAGATTTGTACAGGCCCAACTCCATGTATTAGTCCTTATCTTGATTTTCCTGTGGTGTGGAAGAAAAGAAAGAAGATAAAAGGAAAGCAACTGGCCAACGGGGCTACTGTCAAGCTTGAAAAGGTGATATTGTCTCGGTACGTTAATGACATTGGCAAGACTTATGTAACTTGGAGGGACACTAAAGATGGCGAAACTGGTGTAACAATCTAGGAAGAAGCTGATTTCGTTAATGCTGGAATCAGATATTACGGAAGAGGTGGAGTAGAGCTTAAGGATTTGTTGGAGAAGTATGGTCACAAGCTTGTGTTCCACATTGGTGCAACTCACACATTTCAAGAATAGACAGATTGGTGGGACGAGAGGAGTTAAAAGGGAGTTGTTTTGTTGTGTCAATGGAAAAAGGGAAGAACTGAAGAGGATATTTTCAGTTGGTGTCTTTCAAAATCACTAAAAAATATATATAAAAAATAAAAAAAATAAAAAATAAAAAGGGGCTCTTTGACCATTTGAACTTGACGTAGGAGCCTAGCCGAGAGGATTTCCTGCAAAAGTCCCCCCAGGAAATAGGGAGAAAAACGTTCTAATCCTAGAGAATATGAGATCTGTCTCGGTACAATAAAGGTCTCAGGTTTTGAGCCTAGGATACCAGCTTAAAAAGACAGTATTTTTAACTTAAATACAAACGACAATAAAGCAAAAACACCATAACGACACTACGTAGCTGCAACTAAACAAGTTCCTGCATCTTAGTGAAAGCTGAAAATAAAGTACGACAAAACAAATGACATAATCAGATGCTAGACGATGCTCCTGCATCAGAGCCTCCCTCCTCAAAAAGGTTCGCCCTCAAATTGTCAAGAACCATAGGAGCAGAGTCAGGAGGAAAGTAATTGAACAGGTCACTGACGTTGAACATGGAGGAGATAGCCAAATCAGGTGGAAAGTCAAGCTTGTAGCCATTTTCAATGATCTTGGTGATGACATGGAAAGGGCCAATCTTGCGATCATGCAAATTGGTGCTACCAACAGAAGCCAAAAGCACCTACATCACTTTGTCTCCCACTCTTTCCTTCCTTGCAAGGGGCTGCTTGTGTGCCTACTAAGATTGAAAAAGGTGCACTGGGGGGGATAACTTTAGTCTTTGGAAGGAAACAGGCTACGCAGACATTCTACCACGCCACGGTTACTTAACCCAGGGTTCTCCTACTGACATTCTGGCTTCGCTTCTACTTGGTGATGAATATAGTCTCGATGGCTTTGCCCAAGTGTGGAAAAAAACATAGATTTGATATATTCTTTTTGAAAACTCAATTGATAGCATAAATAAGTGGTTTTCCTCTTTCATGATTGCTGACAACAACTACACTCATAGTTTCAGCTTACCCTTCGTTAAAGAAAGCCCTAATCTCTTCCTTTCTTTCTTGCTTGATTCTCTCGGGACTTCAGTACTTTTAAACTAGCCTTAGTTATAAAACAGGGATGGAGGAATCCCCTCAATCTTTGATGAACTTTAAAGGCAAAGTACTTTTCTACAAGCTCCTTTTTTAGTGCCAAATTGGAGAGTAACCTGTCATACATTTGGAGAAGTTTCTTGTTGGGGCAGAGAAGTTTTGGAGCAGGGTGTTCGGTCAAGAGCAGGAGATGGCCAGAGCACCCAAGTGTTTGGCTGATACCTAAGTGTTTGGCTGATACCTTCAAACTGATTACACGTTCATCGGAGACGAATTAATAGTGGCTAGTGTCTAATCTCCTAGCAAGTAATGCTGCCTATTGGGACACGGATATTGTTACTAGTAACATATGGCATGTTGATCAAGCTGCTGTAATGAGTGCCTCCGGGGCTGCGCCGTGGTCCTAATAGACTTGTTTGGCATTATTATAAAACAGGCCGTTACTAAGTCCGTTCAGGCTACAAGGCTATGATGGAGTCTAAACGGGTCGCTAGCTCTTCGACTACCAGCCCCAACATTGAACAGTGAGGAAAGCTATGGAGACTAATCATGCCTAACAACATAAAGATCTTCATTTGGCGGGCTTGTGATGATATTTTTCCCACTGGATGGAATCTGTTTAGGCGAGGTGTCCCTTGCCACCAATGGTGTCTGAAATGTTCAAGGTTTGAAGAGTCCTCTTTGCACGCCTAGTGGTCATGTGAAGTAGTAGCTGAAGTTTGAATGGATAGTGTGTTTGGGGTCCATTACTCAGCCTTTAGGGGTAACTCTTTTGCTCACCATATGCTATTCTTATACCCTGTGTTGGATAATGAGCAGCTAGATATTTTGTGTCCTTGCTTGTGGACATGCATAAGTCATAAGTCTTAGATATGGATCGGGTAAATCTTGGGCCTTTGGCCCGCAAGCTTGACCCCAAGAAAATGGTAGCACTCAATGGGAATCGAGCCTTAAACTTCCTGAGGTCCTAAGTCCAGGTAATTCACCAATGAGCCAACCTCTTGGGAATCCCATTTGGCCAATTTACACACGCACAAAAAATCCCATCGCTTGTGATTTTTCAAATTCCCTGCACTAGACAAAAAATGGTTGGAATCGGAAGCCATAAATGAGTGTTGTAATCATGTTATCCCTTAGCTGCTTCTGATTTTGGTTGTGGATCCAATGAAAGTTCTTTAAGAATTGCTTTTTGTTGTTTTTACCAAACGCAAGTTTTAGCTTTGGATCCCTGGAGAATTGATTTTGGACCCTGAAAATGACTCCAAACGCACCTATTATATTATTTAAAACTTTGACATTTATATTTATAAAATAAATATTAATAATTTTAATATATATATATATATACACACTTTATACATATGAAGCATGTGATTTCAACTAATATTTAAATACATTGCCAAGCGACATCCTAAGCACCAAGCCCATCACTCAGGAAACATCACTACAACAAAACGTTCCACAAAATCGAGTCATATTAGCATGTAGAGTATATGATCCTAGTGGTAAAAAGGTCATAATAAAAAAAGTAAAAAGAAAAAAGAAAAAAAAGGTTAAAAAAGAGATAGTGTTATTTTAGAGGAAAAATGAAAACTAAAAAAGAGTATTACAAATGTGACCAGCTTTTCTACTATGGTCTTTTTCTAGTTATAGAATTATTAATAGCTTTCTTGGCTAATTAAGTAGAGGAAAATCTTATGTAAAGTTATTTGAAACTCATGGCCTACCAAGCAGTGTTGATGCCGAAAACGCCTCCGGCAGCAACACCCAATGTGGTCGGGTGGTCCGATCACGTCCGGCCAGTAGCTCCGCCGCCGTCACCTACAAAACGAAAGTATCTCGGAATGATGGGGACACCGGTGTGGTATCTGCCGCGGGCACTCCGATGCCTAAGTCAGTTCGAGAGCTGATGAGCGGTAGGAGAGGCAGAGTTTTGGCAAGGTAAAAGTGAGCTTACCTGAATTTGTGGGTTCTTCCTCTATTTATAGGCATTTCCCGCGGGTTCGGATGCTCGAGGCGACCCGGCCAGGTCGGCCACCTTGGGTACCCGGTGGGTACGTAGGCCTCTAGGGGCTATTGGCCTAATGGATGGGCGCCACGTGGCCCTAGGCCCTTGTCAGTGAGCGGCAGGACGCCATGGGCGTCACCGGCAAGGGGGTAACAGTGTTTGTCAGAGTGGTTGGCCGCATGTGGTGATTTGACGTATGATGGGAGTTGGTGGGTGGCGTCTGCGGCCGGTGGGGTGTCAACACAACCAATGTCACCACGAATGACCACCTGGGGCATAACATGGAGGCCGGAGCGGGTGCAATTTTAGCCGAGGGGGCTACTGGCCTAATGGATGGGCGCCACGTGGCCCTAGGCCCTGGTCAGTGAGCGGCAGGACGCCATGGGCGTCACCGGCAAGGAGGTAACAGTGTTTGTCAGAGTGGTTGGCCGCAGGTGGTGATTTGACGTATGATGGGAGTTGGTGGGCGGCGTCTGCGGCCGGTGGGGTGTCAACACAACCAATGTCAGACCACGAATGACCACCTAAGGCATAACATGGAGGCCGGAGCGGGTGCAATTTTAGCCGAGGGGGTCCGAGCACTCCGAGCAGTGGCCGTTCGAGTACCCGGTTCTGACAAAGTTATTGCCTCCTCGGCCAAATGGGTGTTCCCAAAGCAGCGGCGATCCGAGCCGAGAAGGCTGTCCAGTGGTCGGAGATGATCGGGTCATCAACATAAGCCCCCCAGCATCTCTGGATTGGTCGGGACCAGAGATGCATGTTCCGGTGTAAACAGCCAGGCTCGGCGCGTTCCCGTTTTACGCTCGGTACGAACAGGCAAATGGTCGGCTACCCGGGTGCTCGGGAGTTCTCGGAGGTGTTGCCGTGGAATTCCACCACGTGTCGGGTGTGCCACATGTCGGAAACTTCTCATGGCATCGTGCGGCTGGCGGGAAGGCGGTCCGGCAACCGAGATTTCAAAATTTGAATTTAAGGGAAGCGATTGACGGGAAGTCGAACCGGCGTCCAAAATTTTGAAACTTGAATTTAAGGAAAGCGGTTGGCGGGAAGTCGAACCGGCGCCCAAATTTTCAAAACTTGAATTTAAGGGAGCGGTTGGCGGGAAGTCGAACCGGCGCCTAGAAACTCATGCCCAACCGACTGGGCGCCTATAAATAGGGGGGGAAAGGTCTCATTTGCTATCGTCTGCAAAGAAGACTAACTCGTCGAGAGCTGCCGAAAACTGCCGAGGAGTAAGAGCCGTTAGTGCATTTCCGAAAACTACCGAGTACGCCGAGAAGGTAAAGAATTCTTCCCTAACCCTTCAATATGAGTGACGTGACAGATTCCGAGAACGAAGCCTTATCGGGGAGTGTGGACATCACCGGGGACTCAGACACGGGGGCAAGTTCGAGTACGTCGTCGTCGTTGAGCACGCCAGTTATTCCGACTAGTCATCGCAGAGAAGGGGCGGCCCGGCTGGTTGAAATTTTGCAAGTGGGTCCGGGCACCCGTCCAGACAGACGGTTCATCCGTGAACTGGGCGTAGCCGCCTCCGAACCGCCGGTACAAGCGACCTCAACCGGTGTCGCATCCGAGAGGTCAGCCGGTCAGGCGAGCACGTCAGGCCGAGAAGGGACAGAGAGCTAGGACAGCCCGGATCCAGCTGGTGAGCCGCTAGGTGACCGCGATCGGCCAGAAGGCCGGGCTATGCGTATCAATAATTAGCGGGTCAACCGCCGATCGGACTAGGAAATGGCGGAGCTTGCGGGGGGCTTCCCTGTTTACTCGGTAGACTTCTACACATCTATCGTGACCCCGGGATACCTTGCTGCCCTCAGGAGGGACTTCCAGATTCCCGTCGAGATGGACCTGAGGGTTCCGAGAGAGAACGATCTGCCGTCCCGACCACCACCAGGCTATATTGCCCTTTCCGCTGAGTATTTCCGGGCCAACCTCCGCCTACCTCTGCACCCGTTTCTCAAACGAGCGCTCACGCGGCTGAACGTGGCCCCAGCTCAGCTGAACGCGAACGCCTATCGCATTCTGGTCGGGTGCTTCATCCTCTGAGCCAAGAACTTCGCTGCCGAGTTGCCCTTCCGGGCGTTCCAAAACCTATACCAGATGAAGTCAGCCCCCTCGTCGGCGGGCTCCTACTATTTCCAGGGGTTCAAGGGGACGTTCGTCGCCAAGTGCCCGGATTCCGACAAGCAGTTCAAACACCTGTGGTTTTACGCGGGTGGCAGGTGGCTGCACGGGCATCTTGCTCAGAATGAGCTTCCCTGGAGTGAAAGGGTCCCCGTGGTGTTCCGGAATGGCTACGTGTGGACTCGGGCGCCGCATATACCAGAGATGACCCGGGACATGGTGGCGGGGCTTCAGAATCTGGCCGAGCACGAGCGAGACCAGAGGACGCTGCTGGGCCAGTCCAGCCTATCCGAGCACGGTTGGCTTGGCTTCGCGTCAACATCCCAGATGTCGAGCGTCCGGAGGCCAGAGCCCGTCACCGTGGCTCGGATGCCGGAACTGACCGTCCAATACCGGTCCCGGTCCACTGTCGCGCCAGTCGAGGCCGCTTCCAACCAGCCCGAGACCCGAGGGGTGGCTTCGGGGGTTCCGGTGAGCCAACTATCGCATGGCGACACATCTCCCGGGTCCTGGGGTCCGCGCATTGCTGACGAGGATCTCGACCTGGTGATCCGGAGACTCAGTCCTGTTCGGGGTCAACGCCCTGTTCGCGGGCTGCGGATCGAAGGTCGGGAACAAAGCCTCGCCGAGCACTCGCAGCAACCGTTAACCGAAAATTTTTCTTCTTTTTTTTTTTTTTAACTCCTTTCTTTTTGTTCGCAGAGCCAATGGCCGACAGGCGAGGAACCAAGAGGCCGACCGAGGAGGACAAGAGGGAAAGGCTGGCGAGGATGGTCAACCTAGGCAAAGGCAAGGCTGGGACCTCTGCTCTGCTTAGCCAGAACATGGCGCCCCCGGCTACTCGGGCGACGCCAGCCCCACCTGCCCCCACCACCGCGACAGTAGCAACTCCGACTCCAGCTCCCTAGACCAGTCGACCACCGGGCTTCTTTCGGGATGACCGACAACCTGCACGCCCTGATGTCCGCTCTAACCGCACGAGGGAAGACCGACCTGCTACCCAGTCGCTTGCTCCCCGGAGTGCTCGGGGGGAGTCGCGACTTGACCCGGCACCTCTCCCCCCAAGCCAAGCGTCTTCGACCTATCGAGCCCTGGTCACGAAGTTCGAGGAGCTGCTTAGCGTTGAGACTGCGGAGTCCTCCAAGCGCTCGGACCCTGTCCAGGCTGCTAACGACGGCATCAACAAGCAAATTCAGGCATTGTGCATCATGTTGTCCGGGTACGCCGCGGCCAAGGGGTTCGCCAATCAGATGGCGGACGAGGTGAAGGCGGCGAACACCGATGATAGGCATGCGAAGCGAGCCGAGAAGGAGGCCAGGACGGCTAAGGAAGCGGCGGAGGAGGCCAGGAAAGAAGCCGAGGACAGGGCTAAGGTTGCCGAGGAGAGGGCGAAAGAGGCCGAGGGCAGGCAGCGGTTTGCGGAGGACTTGGTCCAGATGGCCGATCAGGCCGTCGAGGAAGCAGAGACATCTAAGGCCGAGCTGGATGAGGCTCTACATAAGGCTGAGCAAGAACTTGCTTCTGCTCGGGCAGAACATGAGATATATGTTCGAGTAGCCCTTCCCGCTGCCCTCAAAGAGGCCCGGGCACAGGCCGTGGCCAATTTCCTTGGGTCAGAGGACTTCAATGAATGCGTTGCCCAAATGTACCGTGAGGGTATGCGGGACATGAAGGCTGGGTTCACCGCGGCCAACCCGTCGCTGGTCGGGGTGGACTGGTCTTTCGTGCCAGCAGAGTCGGAGGAGACCGTGGCCGAGGAGCCGCCTGAGGAGGGGGAAGTCACTGGTATTGCCCGGGAACTCGAGAACGTCATCATTCTCGACGACCAGGTCGCCAAGGCAGAGCAACCAGCTCCTGCCGAGGCAGAGCAACTAGCCCCTGCTGAGTCTCTCCAAGCAGTTGTGGCCGCTGAGCCCGAGCCCGAGCCCGATCAGTCGGTCATAGTCGTGTCAGTTGACCAGGAGCAGTCCGAGCCACCAGCCGCCTAGCCCGACCATCTCTTTGCTTGATTGTTCTATCATCATCATTTTTTTTTTTTTTTGTTTTGGGTTCGGGGGTGCCCAACTTGTACCCCCCTCCAACTTTTCAAATGAATTGTTCATTTTGTCGCTGTTGCGTTTTTTTTTTTTTTTTTTTTTTTTTTTTTTTTTTTTTGCATGGTAATGTATTTCCCCCCCGGTTGGTTTGGGTGTTTTTCATCCAACTCCAACCTTGGTCGGTTACAAACATGGGATCCCGGGTTTGGACGTTCCTTTAGGGTCCTGGTCGGGTTACCCTTTTGGGTTGCCCGGTTTAGGGACCTAACCCTGTGGTCCGAGGACCACAGGAGTTAGGGTGCCTGCAAGGGCAGATGGGTCCTGGTCGGGCTGCCCTTTTGGGTTGTCCGGTCTAGGGACCTAACTCTGTGGTCCGAGAACCGCAGGAGTTGGGGTGCCTGCAAGGGCAGATGGGTCCTGGTCGGGCTGCCCTTTTGGGTTGCCCGGTCTAAGGACCTAACTCTGTGGTCCGAGAACCAGTTATTGGGGTGCCTGCAAGGGCAGATGGGTCCTGGTCGGGCTGCCTTTTTGGGTTGCCTTATCTAGGGACCTAACTCTGTGGTCCGAGAACCACAGTTATCGGGGTGCCTGATTCTGTGGTCCGAGAACCACAGGAGTTGGGGTGCCTGCAAAGGCAGATGGATCCTGGTTGGACTGCCCTTTTGGGTTGCCCGGCTTAGGGACCTAACAGACACCCTTGTGCACAACAAGCTGACTTCTCTACGGTCGTCACCAGGATTCTCTCCGGTCGGGACTGGCTGCTCGGGTGCTCCCGAGGGGTTGATCCTCGAGCGACGGCTCCTTGAGCGCATCCTGCTCGACTCGCCCCCCTCGTGTTGCTGTCTTTCCGTGCTTTCTCGGTGCGACCGACCACTCCGAGCAGCTGTGGGTGAAGGGTCGCGACGTCGACTTGCCGATCTAGGCGGCCTGCTCGGTGTCGACTCGGCCGCTTCCGTTCGCTGTTGAGGTAGCTGGGCATTGTGGGTGTCGCGGAAGGCTTCCATGAGCACCTGCACAGTTTGGGTCAGCGCTTGGACATTCCCAGTGAGGATTTCTGCCTGGGTCAGCCTGTGCTGTGCCCGAGCACCTCTCTGGCGCCGTGGTGGTCTGGTGCTTTGCGAACCCGTTGGGGCAGGGTTATCGTCTTCCTGGATGTCTTGGTTGGTGTGCTCGTCCATGGTGTGTCAAGTGAACGAGGGTGGAGATATTGATTGCTGGAAAGGCGGAGGTTCAGGGGCCCTCCTTCTAGCGCCAAAATGTTGATGCCGAAAATGCCTCCGGCAGCAACACCCAATGTGGTCGGGTGGTCCGATCACGTTCGGCCAGTCGCTCCGCCGCCATCACCTACAAAACGAAAGCACCTCGGAATGATGGGGACACCGGTGTGGTGTCTGCCGCGGGCACTCCGATGCCTAAGTTAGTTCAAGAGCTGATAAGCGGTAGGAGAGACAGAGCTTTGGCAAGGTAGAAGTGAGCTTAACTAAATTTATGGGTTCTTTCTCTATTTATAGGCGTTTCCCGCGGGTCCGGATGCTCGGGGCGACCCGACCGGGTCGGCCACCTTGGGTACCCGGTGGGTACGTAGGCCTGTAGGGGCTACTGGCCTAATGGATGGGCGCCACGTGGCCCTAGGCCCTGGTCAGTGAGCAGCAGGACGCCATGGGCGTCACCGGCAAGAGGGTAACAGTGTTTGTCAGAGTGGTTGGCCGCAGGTAATGATTTGACGTATGATGGGAGTTGGCGGGCGGCGTCTGCGGCCGGTGGGGTGTCAACACAACCAATGTCAGACCACGAATGACCACCTGGGGCATAACATGGAGGCCGGAGCGGGTGCAATTTTAGCCGAGGGGGTCCGAGCACTCCGAGCAGTGGCCGTCCGAGTACCCGGTTCCGACAAAGTTATTGCCTCCTCGGCCAAATGGGTGTTCCCAAAGCAGCGGCGATCCGAGCCGAGAAGGCTGTCCGGTGGTCGGAGATGATTGGGTCATCAACAAGCAGTATGTCAGAGTCCTATGTTGGAAAATGGCTTTAAAGACCCAACGTAGGTTTTACTTTTGAGATTTCAGTGAGATTTCAGATATTGTTAGACATGTGTTCTTTTTCATGAGAAGATCAAAATAATATATTTATTTTTTCAAAATAATACACGAGATAATGAGAAATTGACTTTAAAGTACACACTTGAAGTTAGAAAATGTTGAAAAATTACAAAGGAAATCTCAAGTCCCACATGTTAAAGAAATAGAAGTCATTTTTGGTGCTCAAGTAAAATTGCCTATTTTCTATGTGGTTAGTTGTTAAGTTAAGAGACACTCTCTCGTGGACGCCATAGGCATGCAAATCCCTAGGGATGTTCATGGATCGGATTATATGGATTAGACCTCAATCTATAGTCCAATACATGACATTCGGATTGAGAAAATCTCAATCCATGACCAATCCGTAAAACTCCCAATCCAATCCAATTTAATCCATAAACATCAGATTACACGGATCGGATTCACAAATGCAATCCGTTTACTCTAGAAAATAAAATAAAATATTTAGACAAAAAATAGTTCAATAAAATTGCAACACAATTAACTTCTAGTCTTCGATCATAAGCTAAATTGTAGCATTAGAATACAAATTATACCATAATAATACATTACAACAAACAAACATTGACTAAACTCAAAATAAAATTATCATACTCATCAACTCAAAATAAAAAGCAGTTTTAAGCTAGATAATGTAACAACTGAACTAGAATATTTTGGGTCAAATAATAAAACTACTGAACTAGAATTTATGGACATAATCAAGTCAGTGAAGTCACACTTTAACATATACATACATAATTTATTTAGAGAAAAAATATGTAAATCTTTATAGATTTATATATATACACACACACATATATATAGTTTGAATTCACGGATTACACGGATTAAGAAATCCTCAATCCGTAACCAATTTGTTAGTCTTTCAACCCAATCCAATCTAACGGATTAGACTGAATTGAACAGATTGAGCGATTTGGTGAATTTGGTGAGCACAACCAAATGACTTGTGTGCGAGTACATGTCCATACAAATGTCGAATTGAAATGCCGACCCCATGCATGCAAAGTTTTGTAATTTTTTGGTAATTAAACTTGGTAATTACTGCCTCTAATTAACAGCTAAATGGATAATTTTCCAAATTCAATTGCTGATTAAAGCTTGAATTCACAGTTGTTGTGTAACCACACCTGCAATCTATAAAAGGAGGGGTCCTCCCTCTACTCAGAACACAGAAAAATTTGCAGTCTTCTCTCAATTTTTCTCTAGTGTCCTAGCCAATGACGAAAATATCGACAACTCTGTCGATATTTTGTCGAAATTATCCATAAATGAGGACTCTCGATACAAATACAAGAGGTAAAGATACTTGTTACTGGAGTATTCATGAAATATAGATACTTTCCGGACATTATCCATAATATTATCAATATTTGTTTTCTTCCTTCACAATTTTATCGGAATATCTGGATACATTCGGATATTTCCAAAGATATATTCGTTAAATATCTACTGATATCCATGTATATAAACTTGAAGAAAAACACTTTTTTTTTTTTTTTCAATAAGGTTGTTGAAAAACACTTGAAAAAAAAAAATAAAATGATTTAAAAAAAATAAAAAAATTCATATACCCTCCACTTTGTATTATAATAGTCATAATAATACTTTAAGTTCAATTTAATCCTTTTTTTTTTTTCTCTCTTCACCGAAATTATTTATTTTTAGCAACTGGCATTTTCTGGCCATAAATAAAACTATATAGCTAGCATGTCAAGAATCTAAGTTCTTTTAAAAAAAAAAAAGTTTGCATTTAGTTATGGGTTTGTATGCTTTATTGTTATGTAAAATATTATGAGATTTTAAAACTTGCACATAATGAAGTTGTTATTCTATCAATGTATTTTGTTGCATAATAAATCATTTTATGTACATCGTATTATATATGTATATATATTTTTTACATACATAATTTTGTTATTTAGAAATAGATCAATTCTATTTAGTTCTTCATTTTTTATAATTTCACGTGAAATTTTCAATTTTTAATACATATATCCATTAATTTTTTCATTTTTACCGACAATGATATCTATATCGACATTAGCGTCGATATTTCTGTAAATCCCGACTTTCGATATTTCTATCAACATCGATTTTTTTTTTATCGTTGGTTCTAGTTAGGTGTTCGTCAGTGTGATAGAATTCGAGTGATAGTTAGTTCATCGGAGTAGTTTTTGTTTATTTTCTGATTCCTACTCATCCAACATTGTGTCCTAGGAGATAGGCCTCCGTTGATCCTCGGGCGCTAATTAGTACACAAAAGTGCACTTTCTTTGGTGTTTATTATTGTGTAAATGCTAAATTATTTAAGTTTTAACATTTTCATTATTTTTATTCAAAATGATTTAATTGGAAAATGTCTAGTTTTAGCTTATTTATTTGTAGATTTATAAGAAGTGTAAAAGTCATGGACAAAAAGCCATGCAATTGAACCATGGAATCCATTCCTTTAAGTCACATTGGCTCCCATGCCAACCAAGCGCAAATTGAAGAAAGCCACATGGCCCACTATCTGCAATAGCCATTCTATTCGTGCCACGTGACGGTTGTATGTAGCATTCCTTCACTTTCTGGATTTCTTACTCAGCAGGATCTCCATTTGTGCTTCAATGAGAATTAAATTAGCCCAATTCTTCCCCAAATCAAATATTTAATTTATCCAATTAATTGTAATATTATTTTTAGTTTCCTAATTTTTATTTTCTAGTTTTAGTTTCCCATTTTTACCATTTTGTTTCCCTTTTTAGTTGAGCCTACAAAACACTATAAACAGAGGGTTATACTTGTTGCAATATTCATTCAAGAATCATGAAAGATTTTAGTATTTAATATATTTCAGTTTATTTTCAATTCTTGTTTCCTTAGTTTTCTTATTAGTGTGAGGTGAGTGAGACACCGCCAGTTAAAGTCTAAGTCTTGAGTGGATTTTATTTGTTTGTGTTCTTCTTTTTACTTCAATTCAAGTTGTTATTCAATGTTTATAAATTTGTTTCATTTTATTCTCTTATGCTTAGTGTTTATAATAATTATCTATGTAATGATAGCAGTTCTAGTTATTATATTCGATGCAATAGATCACTATTGAAAAGTGGTTTTCTTTAAATTGTTTTTATATGAACATCTCTTATTGCATTCTACCATGGAGTATTTTGTCGCTTTCGGATGACGTATAAGAATAGTTGTGCTTGCTTTAACGAGAAGAGATTAATTTGATCAAATACCTTTATGTTCTTTCAAATCCATATTTTCCGAGTGCATGTTTGGGATGTAAAACTTGTAGTTGAGTTATAGAATTGAATTTATTAAGTTTGAACAATGAAGATTCCAAAACCTATCTTTTATTTTATTTTTTCATTGATTTCATTTTATTATCAAAATACCAAAAATATTTATCTTTTTATTTGCTTCATTCGCTTATCTTTTTAACGTTTATTTTCTACTGATCTTTCTTATTTGATATTTTTGTCACCTTCTCGTGAGATCGACCATCCTAATTGTACTATAATTAACCGTTTTATCTCTACACAATTTGAGTATAATCAGGCGTCTACAATAAAGACGTGAATTTATTTTAAGAGAAACCGTATGATACACACCTCGATGTTCTTCAAAGATTCATAGTTTCTCTAGTTCTAGATTTATTTCGAGTTCCTTCTTGTAGAACTTTGTTGCTTCTTATTCTGTTCACATATTTTCTGCTTCACTTTGATTTCAATTTCTATCTTCAAGTTCTTTTGTTCGTACTATATCTTTTAGCTAGCCTCTTATACCATAAAAGTGGCCAAAATGAAAATGTTTACACGACAGCGGATTATATTTCATCAAATGAAGAATACCATGGCTATGAAAAATATTTAGAAAATGCATATGTGTGGAATTTACTGATTGAGCACTAGGTCATTAGCGGTCTTGTGATGCATGCAGCTTTAATATATATATATATATATATATATATATATATAACATATTCTATTTTTATTTGTGGATAGTTCGCTGATGCCATAATCTCAAATTATGGGATAATTAACAATAGAGTGTAAATTAATTTTTGTTATAACAAAAAAAACTAGAAATCGTAAAATATGTCTTGATGACATAAATAACAATGTAGTAAATCAAATTAAATATACTAAATTACTCTGAAATTTTCCCACTCTCTCTTTCACCTTCTATCTTCCCCAGAACCCCGACGACCCTCTCTCTCTCGAATATCTGATCTCGAATCTCATAAAGGTTAGTAGGAGATTAGCTCCTCCACGCGCAACGTGGCCACATGAAAGAGATCAGATCTATGCACGACCGTGGCCGAGGAGATCCGATCTCGGCAATAGGCTGTAATGAGTGGCTGTTTCGGTGGTTTGGAGTGATGGGCGGTGTCATTACATGGCAGCGATGCCAGAGGGCAATGATGGAGTGTGGGGATAAAATTTTTTTTTTTATTGTATTTTTGTGGTGTTTGTTGGATAAATGAATTTTCGTGATTTGTTTCAGTAATTCGATTATAAATCTGAAAATCTGATGGATTTAGTGATTATAGATCGGTAACTAGTCAATTTTTGTTGGAAGTGGTTACTTGGTCAATAACCAACCAGTATACTACTGGTGTAGTTGACTACCAACCGATAATCAATCGATAGTGGTGATTACTAGTATCACGGTGGATACCAGATGGTTACCATCCAATAACCATTGATTGGCCGGTATTATTGTGAATACTGGTTCATATCATTATAGATACCAACTAATAAATTAGGGATATAATTGATATTTAATATAAATATTATACGATGATATATTATGACATTTTTTTATAACATTTCTTATTTTGTGACAAAAATCAATCCAAGACATTTATTAAAGTTCCCTTGAATTATTAGGAGTTAGGACACACTGTTTTATTTACTCTCTCTTAATCCCGTATTTTCATAACTATACCTAACATTATTTATTAAAGAATAGTACAAGTAACCCTCTTTCAATTAGAAAATTACAATTACGTCCCTACTTTTTTCCCGCTATATATTGTAATTTATTATGCTCCCATTTATCAGACGAGTATTCTAACTATACTTGTCTTTTGTGTTTCATATTGAGCCCTAGTACTGAAATTTTCACAATATTTTATCATTTACTGCTACACTTTTCATGAAAATCAATATTTTCATTAAAAAAAAATTGATATTTCCGTAAAAAATCTATATTTACTAAAATTTCTAATGAAATTTCGTGAATATTCTATGGAAAAGATACTACACCCCTATTTCCATATCAGTATTTCTAAAATACGATAATTTCTATCGAAAAATCGGTGGAAGTGTCGATTTTTCAATCCTTGCAAGCAACCGATGACCGTGGTGGGATCGGATGCGAAAGAGGTCGGAGCTCGTCGGCACGAGAGCTGATTGGGTGCCGGATTGGTCGTTGGAGTTTAGGGGAAAGAAAGAGCGGGGGGGGCTGGGTGTGCCGGGTGCTGGGGAGATAGAGAGTTGGGAAAGAGAGATGGAGAAATTTATAAAAAAAAAAAAAAAAAAAAAATTAATTTATTGAAATAAATAAATAATTTAATTTATTACTTCATAATTTTTGCATTTTTTACTATAATTTTTAAGTTGTAATAAAAAACAATTCGGGATTTATAACTAAATAACTTTTTTAAGAATTTTTTTAATAAATGACCGAAGTTTTTAAAAATTAGTTAAAATGTCATTTTTTCTAAAATAGTTAATCAATTGTTTTAAATAGTCAATCAATAATTGACTTACTATCAATTACTGATTAATCATAACGTAAATCATCAAATTTCATAGTCAATCATCAATTTTTATAATCAATCACTGATTGACAAGTAGTCAATCACTGATTAACCAAATCTAAAAAATGAAAAACGGTCATTTTCTTAAATAGAAAAAATAGTGGGTTATCTATTAAATTAGGTGATTAAAATAAATATCACCTGGCCTAATTTTCCAAACAATTGACACCCAAATTTCATGACATATAGCCTAATTACTCATTGAAATTTATATCTAGTTCCGCCTGTGTGATTGGTGGAATCAAACGGACCTAAGTTTACACGAATTGCAACTAAATGCAAATGAGCTTAATTAACACGATGATTAATTAAGAAAAAACACGATAACTATCTGAAAGGTTTGGTTTTGTGTGGGGCGGACAATCCCATGAAATGACAATAACGGAAAGCAAAATAAAAACAGAACGTCAGCCCATTTGCTTTTTTCGCAGAAGAATTGAAGCATGTGGCAACAAACGTGTCATGAAACTCAGCAAACCCACAAATATACTAAATAAAATAAATTAAATTAAATTATAAAAATAAAAAATGGAGGAGAAGCAGAAACAATGAATTTGTATTAAACCACGTGACTATAAACGTTCTGTAGCAGAGGAGGCTGCAGTGGCAGTTACAGTCATTCCTCTCTCTCTCTCTCTCTCTCTCTCTACCGACTCTCTGTTTATCTCTCTCAAGTTTATACTCTCACCTCCCTCCATTGAATTTGGTCACTTTTCTCTTTATCTTTCTTTCAAGCCCGTCTCGGTAGCTAGTTTTTGAATTTGGTCACTTTTCTCTTTATCTTTCTTTCAAGTCCGTCTCGGTAGCTAGTTTTCTCTGAGGTAATAAATTGTTTCTCAACCTTTTCCAAATTCTCTTTTCACCTTTTCTTTTCTTTTTTTTTTTTCTCATTTTGATTACAACATAATTCTTCCCTTTTTCTCTCCATTTTTTGACAGTCAAACTGAGCAAAATTTGAGTGTCTAACTTCTTCTTTTTTTTCCCTTCCCCAATCTGATGCATGCAAGCATTTTACTGTTCATCTTGCTTCAAAATCTGTTTTTTTATGGTTTTCTTTTTATTTTTTATAATGGTTGGGAGGCATTAACCAAGAAGATTATATATATATGTCTGTCTAACATATATATATATATATGTATATATATATATATATAGTTTTTTTGTTTGCTAATTTATTTTCTTTCTGGGTTCTTCTTGCAATCACCTAAATAGTTTATATACCTCCTGCTATATTTTGTCAATTTTGTAACTTCACATTAAAATATTGTTAAACACATGTCTCTAATCTTCTTTTGGTGCAGGGACTAACTAGTGTTTCAGTGCTTGAATTTGAAAAAACAGAGTAAAATTAGCCTCTTGTACCCTTCAAATTATCTATAAAAAAAAAATATGGAAGTTTCTAGAGAATCTGCAGAAAACAATGGCAATGGGTCAAACACCATGCCTGATCAAGCCGTCACACAACAAGCAGAACCATCCAGAGAGCAGCCAGGATTCCCCTCCTTGAACAAGCAGAACTCGATCTTCTCGCTAACTTTCAACGAGATCGAATGCAAGAGCGGTTGGAGCTTCGGGTCGATGAACATGGAGGAGTTCATCGCCAACATTTGGAGTGTTGAAGAAAATCAAGTCTCTCCACAACAAACCAACCGTGAAGAAGTAGTAAACAGCGACAAAATCATATCAACTGAACCAATTAAAAGCAATAGTATTAATAGTAATGTTAAGAGTACTCTTTCAAGGCAGGGCTCTTTCTCAATTCCAATTCCGCTATGCAAAAAAACCGTGGACGAAATCTGGTTCGCGATCCACAAAGACGAGGCCTCGGAGCCAGAACCCGAGAAGGTAACTGACTCCGGGCCTCAGAGACAACAGACACTGGGAGAGATGACATTGGAAGATTTCTTAGTGAAGGCCGGGGTCGTACAAGAATCACCAAGTACTGAAGGGTCTAATTCCCAGAACAAGACTGTTACATTCCAAGTTGAGAAGCAATCTGGGAAAGCTGAGAATGGGATTCCGGGGGGTTCTAGTTCCGGGTTTTCGAATCAGCAATCGCTGGATCAAAGCCATTATGTTGGGAATGGGAGTTGTTCTGGTTTTGCTGCCTATCAAGTGTATGGACAGAGTACTAGTGGTGTGCTTGTGGGACAAGCAGCTTGTAACAGTGTCACGAATGGTGCTGGTGCTAGTGTTGGTGACAAAGGCGACTGTCTAACGGAGGCGAGCGGAGCAAAAACGGGCAAGAAGAGGATAATTGACGGTCCGCCGGAGGTGGTGGTGGAGAGAAGGCAGCGGAGGATGATCAAGAATAGAGAATCCGCCGCTCGGTCTCGCGCTAGGAAGCAGGTTAGTTTCTCTACATGAACATGCAGATTATTATCTCTTCAACTTTTCTTATTTCAAAAACCAGTGAATTTTAATTAGCTGTACAATAAAAATATGTGATTTGTGGATGAATGTCTCTTTTATTTTTTATTTTTTTTTTAAGTTTTTAATAAAGTCGAAGTCATATAAAATTAGCAAAATGAACTATTTGGAAAAAATATTAATCAATCAATCAATTATTATTTATATGACTAATCAATGATTAATTAATGTTAAGATATATACTTTACTGATTGATGATAACGGTCATTTTCCTAAATTAAAAAAGTTGTGATTTTTTTAATCAAATTAAGTGTGTCAAAACCGTCTATTTACCATATTTTTCACCCAAAAAAAAAAAAAAAGTTGAATAAGATTGATGAAAAATTACAGTATAGAATAGCATAATTATAAGGATTCCAAGTGATGTACCATTTTTTTTTTTTTTTACCATATTCTAAAAACTAACAATTCATTTGCTACATGAGTCGATATTACAATGAAATTTTTTTTTAATAAATTACTTAAGATCCTTGACACTGTCCAATAATACAGTGTTGTGTTTGGCTAAAAGCGGTTGGGACAATAGGAGAAATATGAAGCTAAAATGAATTTTATTAACAAAATTGCCTTGCATATTTATTGAAAATTTTTATTGGTTTTTACTTTTCATTTTTTTTTTAATTTGCCAGGCCTATACCGTGGAGCTGGAAGTTGAGCTTAATCAGCTGAAGGAGGAGAATGAAAAGTTGAAGCAAATTATGGTAACTGAGCAATTTTTTTGTTTTTTTTTTGTTTTTTGTTTTTGTTTTGGCCCTCCTTAATACTTCTTGTTTTAAAAGTAACCCCCCCTCTTTTTTTTTTTTCATGGACAGGCTGAGATTGAGCTCAAGAGAAAGCGAGAGGTATAAAATCACTTTCCTAATCTGTATATTCTGTTGTTTTATAACACTAAGGGGGTGTTTGGTGTTTGAGTTTGAGTTAAGATTTATAAGTTTAAATAGTGATTTTGGTTGACTTTTTCAGAAAAGACAAAAAAATTTTAGGGAAAAAGATAAAAATTGAGTTGATGGTGATGAGTTTAAACGGGCTCTAAAATTTGAGGAGTGATGGAGACTTGTTCCATGGATGCTAGTTTTCAAGACGTAGATCAGACGTCAAGGGACCAAAATAGCAGTTAGATGCGGGACCCATGCTAGTTAACGACCGATATGTTATGATAGGTCACGAGTGTCTAGCCTATACGAATAGGATCATACATCATAACTCACTCGAGCCGATTATTCAAAAAAAAAAAAAAAATTCCGTGAATATTTGTGTAGCCTAAATTTCGATTATTTAATGAGGTTTCAATTCCTATCATTGAAGCTTGTTTAGTTTTGTTCAGTTTTTATGAAGTGACAGCTGACAAAAAAAAATTACTTTCTTTTCAATGGCTCAAAATGTTTTCCTTTTCATATCAAATAATTGTTTTTTTGGCATATCCCAAAATATTGAAATATATCGTAGTGACATTTATCCTATTTAGTGTAACTCAGTTATAGGTTTACCCATTTTTATAATATTTATTTATTAAAAAAAAAAAAACAACTACGTATAGGTGCATTTTTATAAGTACTAGTTATATTAAAACTATCACCGTGAAGCCCTTCTCTTTTATAAGTGGGTTCCACCCCACCCCATATCGTAAGACCCATTTATTTGAGTAGGATCGGTAATTATATTAAAATTTTGTTTTGTTTTGTTTTGTATTATTATTATATATAATTAGGTACTTATGAAAAGGAAACAATATTCGACAAGGGCACAAAAATTGGCAGAAAAACTGAGGGCAATTAGGAGGGCAGCAAGCTTGGCTTGGTAAAGAATAAAGCTAGATAGCCTATGACAAACAAGGCTATATGAAGAGTTTTTATTTTATTTTATTTTTTTTTCCTTTTTCTTATATGAAGAGTTTTTATATGTATATATATGTAGTTTGTATAATATTTTATTTACCAAAAAAAATAAAAAGTTTGTATAATATTGACAATTAATGAACGTGAAAAAGACCAATAATGCCATTTATAAATGCACCAGGTGGTAACTGCATATTTAATGCTGTCATTGGTGTACTTGGTTCCATGTTGTCATGTAATATCATAAAAGAAAGGGATTTTTACTATTTCTTCTACAGTGTTCTAACGCTTTTGTCCCTCCACTCATATGGAATTTCGGCTGTTACAATGGAGTGATGCTTTTGCCCTTCATTCTTCCTCTGCCGGTTGGGCTTCTCACAGTGAATGGACGGTTTTGTCATATTTTCCTCTTTTCTTCTTTCTTCCACCGACCATTATGTCTTCCATTTTCTCTCTCTATTTTTTTGGTTCTGCCCCTCTCTCTCTCTCTCTCTACTGTTCTGGTTCTCTCTCTTTTCTTCTTCTTTGAATTTTTGCTCTCTCATTTCTTCTTCTTTGACTTTTTTTCCCTTTTCTTCTTTTTTCCGCCGCCCATTATCTCCTTCATTATCTCTCTCTATTTTTTTTAATTTTTGACTTCCAAGTTTCTCTCTCTTTTCTTTTCTTTGAATTTTTTTCCCCTTTTCTTCTTTTCTTCTTTCTACCTCTCTCTCTCTCTACCGCTCTCTCTCTCTCTTCTTATTCTTCAAATTTTTGGCTTTTAAAACCTAATTTTCTCTTCTCCTTTTTGCTTCTGCCGCTCATATTTTTCTTCCATTGTGTATGTTTGTTGTTGATGTTCTAATTCTCTCTCTATTTGTCGGTTTGTCTCTATTTCTTCATATTTTTCCGATTTTTGGTGTTCAAACTCTAGAATTTTATTTCCTTTTTTTTTTTTATAAATATTGTTGGATTTTGTGTTGAATGTTTCTCTCTCTTTCTTCATATTTTTCCGATTTTTGGTGTTCAAACCCTAGAATTTTATTTCCTTTTATATATATATATATTGTTGGATTTTTGTGTTGAATGTTAGATTTTCACATTCTGTCTCTCTCTCTTTTTGTCATATTTTCCGGATTTTTGGTCTTCAAATCCACGAATTTTATTGCCCTTTTTTTTTTTTTTTTTTGACATTGTTGGATTTTTGTGTTGAATGTTTGGATTTTCACATTGGTTATGTTGTTTTGTTTTCCATTTTTTTTTCCCCTTTGTCTCTATGGTCCTATCCGAACCCCTTTTTTTTTTTTCATTTTTTTGTGTTAATGTTGATCTCTCCTCTGCTTTCTCCGAATTCTTATTTTTTTTTATCTGTTTCATGAATTTTTGGCTCATTTTTGGAAACAGTAAGAAACTTAAACTAAATAAAGGGTATGTATTTTTTTCCCTCTAAAATTTTTTTGGTACCTTTTTTTTTATTGTATTTGATTTCTGTTAATTTATTTTTGATTGTAGTAATGATGGTGGCAAAATGGATGAATGCAAGTATTCAATGGAGAATTGAGGACTTTTTCTTTTTTTTTGTTATCTTTATATCTTTGCAATTTTCCTTTTTTTTTTTTTCTCCCCGGATAATATCTTGCCGAATTTAATTTGATGGTTTTTTTTTTTTATGTGGTTTGATTTTGTTATAAATAGGATTTTTTTTAATGGTTGATTTTAATTAGGTTAGTGTTTGTGTGGTTTTTAATTATCATCATTCTTTAATATATTGAGTGTGAGTGTAATCCGTCAGTAACATATCTGATTACTAACTGTATTGTATCATTTAGTTGGGTTTGGATGGATTGTTAGATTTTTTTACTATTTAGTTTTGTAGCTGTAACCATATTAGGTGATTTGTCTTTTGCATATAATGTTTCTGAATTTTTCTTCTATGTGTTGTAATTGTATTAGTTGGTATAACTATGTGGTTTATTCTCTCGTGATTGTTTTGACTCAGATTTTTTATAATTGCAGCTCTATCATTAATGAATCTGATTTGTTAAAAATTTCTTATCTCTTATGTGTTGTGTCTGTAAAAAAATTTATTACTTCCTCTTGCACCGACTTTTAAAAAAAAAATTTTGGTTTTTTGCTGTTAGCCGACTTCCTTTTATAAATAAACTCTCTTCATTTATTGCTTTATCACCACCCTTTGCCATTAATGCTTTTGTAATATTCTCTTACCTTCTCTGGTTTAAACCTTCATTTATTTCTCTTCAAACCTCTTCAGACGTGCTTTTTTTCTCAGGTACTATTCTTATTTAAAGTTATTAATTAGTATTGATTGTTGTTTTTATTTTGTTCCGTCTTAATGGTCGTTGGTATGCTTTTATACTATTTCAACATGTTTATTATTATGACAATAATATTGTAAACAGATTCAAAAGTGTTCTGTTATTTTTCTCTCTCTCTTTTTGTCTGTTTTTTCCCCCTCTCTCTGTGTTGTCGTAGATGATTTTGAGAAAAATTTCAGAGTTAGAATTTTCCCATGCTATGATGATCTCTATTCAAATATGTAATAATACATATACCAGATTTTTTGTTTAATTTGGTGTCTATTGCTGACTATCATATTATTGGTGGCATCTGTTAAATAGCTGTTATATACTATTTGACCATCTTAACTGTTGCTGTGGATGTTTGGAATGTGTTTTTTTTTTCCCAATATATCTATAGTAATTATGTTATTGTTTTTATATTGGTGTAATATTTCTTCCCTAGCTCCCTTCCACCGTCCCCCCCTCCTTTTTTTTATGTTACCCTTTTTTTCCCTATTTTCTGCCGCTCTTCCCTCTCTGTTTTGCTTAAGAATATTTATAACTTTTTTCGTCTTCCGTTTTTGTTTAAACACATTCCAAGACATTACACTTGGTGGCTATAAGAGATGATGTTGAATTGTATTTTACTTATTGTTTAACATATATTCTTAAGTATATAAGCAATCTAAGCATGTCACAAAATATTTAATAAAAATTTATGTAATATTTTTAATACTATATATGTATATATTATGTTATTTATCTAGATTAGTGTATATAATTAAATATTGAAGATTCTGATTTGTATATGTTGCGTTATTATTATAATTTTTCTTTTGTTTTTTGTTTTATAATTTTTTTCTCTTCTTTTAGTGTGTATTACCCGGGGGAATTTTATTTTTTTTCCTGTCCATTACATTGTTGTAATATTTAAGTTTATAGAAATAATTACTGTATTTAAATGTTTTTACAATTGTAAATTATTGTAATCATATATGTATGATTTAAATTCTTTTATCATGTAATCCTGCAGCATAAGAACAGATTTTTATGTTTTATAAATTTTTATTTTGTTTGGATTTAAATTGGAAAAATTAATTGCTAATAATAAATAAAGATAACTTAATGTATTTATTACATAATAAATTCACAAATTTATTTTAATTTATATATTAACCATAAACATCACTTTACTAATATATAGAAATGTTTTTGTTATGACAGATAGGAGGATAAATTGAAGAAAATTAAATATGAATAGTAGTACTCAATTGTAACAGAAAAAACTTTATGTTTGAGAACTTTATGTATATATAAATATAAATATATAAATATATATATCCATACTAATATATATACTTTTGATATTGTAATATATATTTGAATGTATAAAAAAACAAACTAAATCTTTAAACTTATTGTAATTATATTATCTTCCCTAATTAATTACTCTTAATATAAATTATTTATTTTTATACTTTATTTTTTAACTTTTTTCCTCATATTATATAATACATGGATATTAGACTCGTTATTAATGACTAAAATATCATGTGATCTGTGGTCCAATATATTTAGCATTTTGCTCTTGATCAGGATAGTAATCTGTAGTTGCATATACGAAAGAATGCCAACTTTATTATATATTTTTCCCGTGATTCGAATTAAGTTGCAATTATCTATACAATATATAGAAATGTCAAAGATGCTTACCGTTTTGGTCCAAAAACGCATGTTTTGGTCGAAATGTGCGTTTTGTCCTTCCTTCTATTTTTTTTTTTTTCGGAGAGAGAGAGAGAGAGAGAGAAGAGAGAGACAGAGAGAGGGAGGGAGGGAGGGTTTTTTTTTTTTCGGAGAGAGAGAGAGAAGAGAGAGGGAGGGAGAGAGATGTGTGGGACTTGGGGGAGTGTGGGGTCCACAAGTGAGAGACAGAGACCAATTTTTGGTTATTTTCGAGGGAGGGAGGGAAAGACAGAGAGTTTTTTTTTTTTTTTTGGATTTATTTTTTTGGCTTCAATTTTGGAGGGAGGGTGAGAGAGAGAGAGAAAGAGAGCCAAAAAAGTTTTTTTTTTTTTTTTTTAGTAATTAATTTAAATAGTCTTTAAATTTTTTATACGGTTTGATTTTTATTTTATTTTTTTTATCTAAATGATTTTAAACTCTTAAATATTGACCATTATAATCTTTTCCGTCTAAAATCGTTAAATTTATAACGGAATCTTGATAAAATCATAGTTTTTCTTGTAAAAAGATCAAAATACTCTCCAATCTCCTAAAAATCCCAACTCCCTCCCTACCATTTGCAGGCAACCGGCGACGACACCCCTCCCCCCCCCCCCCCCCCCCCCCCGCCCCCCTCCAAACCCAGATCTGGATTCCACCCCCCCTCCCCTAAATTTAGTCGCGAGCTGGGTTTTGGCCCCCCTCCAATTGCCAACCCAGTGGCCCCCTGAGCCCAGATTTGGGTTCCGATCTATGTTCGCCTCCCAAACCCCCCCCCCCCCCCCCCAAGTCACGTGCTGGGTTTTGTCCCCTCAGTTCTGATCTTGGTTTGGTCCTAAAAAAATTGATAAATGTATATCCAAAATTCAAACCCTAAGAACAAAACAACACAATCACAATACACCAACTAATCAAATCACTAAAATCCAATCAAATCACCAACTAACCACAAAACAACACAACCAAAGTTAGCATTGTACTCAAACCTACAGAGGTAATCCCTAGTGGTAGCCCTAGACCCACGAGCACCGAGCCGCCTCAGATGTCGCGAATGTCCGTCTCGCCGCCCCAGCCCCATGAACGCCAAGCTGCATTGGACGTCGCGATGCGAACTATCCGTCTCGCTGCCCCAACCCCATGAACGCCTCGCCGCTCGGACCTCGTGAACCGTTGCGCCGCCTTGCTACCCAGGTTTTGACAAGGTCCGATCGATCTGGGTTCTTGTGAGATAAGAACCGAGGGGGGGAAATGAAGAGAGAGAAAGAGAAAGCAGAGGAGAGAGAGAAAAGGAGAGAAAAGAATTTTGTTTTTAAGATTTTTTTTTTATTTTTCTTAAATTAATCATTTGTTAAATTATTAAAAATATCCTCTCAAATTAGATCACATACATTTCACATGACTCATTCTGTTAAAAAATTTAACGGTTTTGGACGGAAAGGACTATAATGGCCAATTTTTAAGAGTTCAGGGTTCTCTCAGTAAAAAAAAAATAAAAAATAAAACAGGGACAAAACTGTCATATTATAAAGAGTTTAGAGATTATTTAGGTTAATTATACTTTTTTTTTTTTTTTTTTTTTTTGCTTTAGTTTTCGAGGAAGGGTGAGAGGGAGATGGTGCATTGAGAAAGATATAAGGGAGAAAGGGGAACATGCGGGGTCCATGAAGTGAGAGATAGAGAAAGAGAGAGAGAAACAATTATATAAATGCTCTTATATTATTATTAAATAATATATATCATGTAGGATTTATAAGATTCATTTATTAAAAAGTAAGAAAAAATAATTATACATCTAAAATTTTATAACATATAATTTAATTGTCTCAACGCAATTATTTTTCTAAATTTAAATATAGGGGTTGTTTGGTGAATCAGTTGGGACTCAAATTTTTGAGTCCAAACTGAACTTATTGCATTTGTCCTTCCAGTTCATTCCCAACGTGAATGTGGACCGTTGCACAGTAAACACAACTTTTGTTTACTGTGCCTCCACCCACCCACACTTGCTTCTTCCCAGGCGTCGTTTGTTGTGCACCAGCCACCCACTCCTCTGCTCAATGCACCATCCCTTCACTTACCGTGCGAGGATCCCCCTATCTCTGATTCAGGTGCCCCTTGTTTGACTGTGCACCGTCCTCCTAGCCAACTGATGGTTCACCTTGTCCTTTGCAGGCTCTGTGCAAGGAATGGACCCATCTCTGATTCATAGCCCCTTGTTTGACTATGCATCGTCCTCCTCGCCCATCTACTGCTTCATCTTTCATTGTTTTACTATTCTCCCACCCCTCGCCCATTTGGTGCATCACAGTGCCTTCGTTTATTGTTGGTCTTCCTCTCTCCTCTCTCCCATTTGGTTCGTCAAGTTTGGATCCCCTTTCTTCCTCTCTGGTCTGGGTTTTCAAATCGAACGATTTCGATTCCCTGAGTGCTCTGGTTTAGACTGTGTGTTGCCTTTTCCCGAGAGACAAGTTCGTATTTAAGCTCCATTATTCAACTATTTTGTCCTCCATCTCTTCCCTTCGGTGGTTTCTGCGGTGTATGAAATCAGGGGTTTTTGCTTGCATATATATAAATTGGAAAATCCTAAAATTATCCCTTTTCTCTCACCCATTGGAACCCACCAGTGTTTAACCAACCCCTCTCAAAAACCTAAACTCCCTAATTTCGTTTCTAGGATTTCTTTGGATTGGGCTTTTACTCTAAGAAAAACGGGAAAGTTGCGACACCACTGGGTCTGTTCAACGGACTCTAGAAATCGGTATCGCCGGTGGCACATACGGCGTCGACTGGGGTCCGCAAAGCAAATTCGAACTAGAGGGCTCATTACCCACTATTTTCGAGTTCGGAAATCAACTCCATGAGTCGTTGCTTCATGCCCTGATCCGCCGTCAACCACTGTATACTCATCCTCTGGCTCAAACTCAGTAACCGTATTTTAACTTCTTCACCTATTACTCAAATAAATTGGATACAATCTCATGTGTGTTTGTGGATTTCAATCCGGATTTGTGTGGAGTTTCTGTGAAATTTTTTTATTTGGTTTCTATGGTCTTGGTTTTGTAGAAAAATCAGATTAATGTCATGCTGATGGGGTGAATTAGGTGTTACATTTCCGTCTTGATTTGCATTCGGGATATTGGAAACTATGGGTTGTTGGTTGGCCGTTTGTTTAATTGTGTTGTCAGTCATTAGTGTTGTCATGTTTGAATGTGAATATTCGGGTGTGTTTGCTGAGACAGTGGTTAATGTAAGGCCGCATGTGTTGATAATGGTCATATTTTGTACTTTAATCATGTTCCGTGGCTGGTTTTCGATGGCATTGTTGTTTCGGTATGTAAACCATTTTCGGGGTTCTTCATTTCCTGTTTTTGGAATCAAGTTTTGTGAGTATGTTCCCATCTGCATTGAGTTCAGTTTTGTTTTACAGGTTACGCTGTTCCAAATTTATGTTTTGTTTGGTCAGTTCCCTTCGTTGCTGACTGAATGAGACGATATGTTTGATTTCATGGTTATCGGTTTGACATGATAAAGATGGACCCGTGCCATTACTTGTTGTTGCCTCGTCCTGATTCAATGATTCAATCAATTTTATTTTTTTGATCTCTTAAGGGTTGTGACAAGTTTGTCGCTCGTTGTAACCTTCATGAAGTTGTTCCATTTGTCCTCGTATAATTTGGTTCACTTAGTTGTGTTGTAACCGATAAATTAGGGAATTTTTTTCTTTTACAAGTTTTGGACAAATTTTCCAATTTATGTTGCTGTTTATGTGCACTTTTCCCCTTCATTTGGCTATGATGTAAAAAGTCCATTAACATGTATTCTCCTTTTATCTGACTGGTGAGTCTTGTATCCGATATATATTGCCTGTTACCGATATATGACCTCATTTTAGTTGATAAGGGGGTGAGTTGATGGTTCTATTAGCCATGAACTTTGTTAACCCCTAACCTATGGTTTATATGACGTGGTAGCTGCATTTGTATTGGGTCTTTGACATACTTCAGATAAAAAGATGACAATGAATATATACTGAGCCAAAATTTCCTATATATGTTATAATTATAAAGCATTTTTTCCTAGTTTGCTTTTGGATTTGTTAAGGAAATACCTCGCAAAGCATCGGGTGAGATGTACTTTTGGGATAATGCGAAAGAAAAAAAAAAAACTCCTTGAGAAATTGGATGAGTTTTTGTCTTATAATGGCAGTAAACATCCCTCCATTCAAATTCTTGAACAATATGCCTCCCAATTTAATTCTGAATATATTGGAGTACCTGCCTATGGACTAACATTATATCAAAAAAAAAAAAGAGGATGAAGAAAATATATAGGGGATGGAAGCCGTTGTAAGTACAGACTAACCTTAGATATGATTCGTTGACCGATAGAGTCATTTGTTCGAATAATGCTTGGCAGAGCTTTATCCAAGTAATTGCATTATTTATCTGCAACGATCTAATTTAATTATTTAAGCACGCCACCAGTAGACGAGTGTGTTGATAAATTTTCGTTTGCAGGTTCACAAGGAGTGTAATCATCTTCGCCATGAGGGACTTTGCAACAAGGAGTTGTATTACAACGTTTTTGTAAAAAAATCATGCTGTAGGCACCTCGGGATTCGGGTAAGTTACAATGCAAGATGGAAGTAATTTGTACGTGGAGGCCGAAGTATCTATAGACAACTCGGCACCCAACCGGTTTTGGATGAGGATCTAACTCCGACCAACTGTGGGCGACAGGGCGGCAACCGAAGAGCGGGCGACGACGCTGGCTCGTCACGGTCTAGGGGCAGTTCTGGTAAGAGAAAGCAAAGAGAGGCCACAGACGAGCTGACTTACTCGGCTATGCAGGAAATAGTAAGTCATTTCCGTAGCCGCTTGCAATCCGGTACCAGTAACCACCAATCAAGCCAACCGGATCCCTTGCTGACGTGCATGAATATTATGACCAAGATGGGTATTCTACTTAATCAGCGGACGGTTATGTGGCACTACTTCGAGGCACATCCACGGGTACAGCAGTACCTTCCATTAGCTTCCCGATGAATATAGGCGAGATATAATTGTGTCCGTTGTGAAATCTCAGTCACCTCTGACGATTGAAGTTAGCTGAATTTGTTAATTTTTTTTCTTCCTATAACTCATTTATTTTAGACATTACATGGATTCCAAACAATATTTACCGTTTTTTCATTTTTTTAATTTTTCCATCAAATTTTGTTGTTGGTTATGTGATTTTATCGATTTAGTTAATAATATTTATTAATGTCAGGTTATGGTCTTAACCATTTGCAACAATAATGTTAGTTTATTGCGAATTCGATACGAGTAGTTGAACGTTTATTTTATTTGTAAAGGGACTAATTAAACATTTTTTGGAAACAATTGATCTACAACAGGTACAAATTCAAATTTGTGTTGTTAATCAATTATCAAAATGTGTGAATTTAGTTATGCATCTGAACATGAAGAGGATGATCGAACCTCAGAAAATAAGGTAAGCGACGATGATAGTTTTCTTGCGGCTGCCGTCGTTGTTGTGGCTGTTAGTACATATAATAGACGACGAGCTCCAAAACCAATGCATAATTCTAGACTAACTGGCAGCATGCATGTGGAGGAGATAATACATGGACATGAAGAAATTATTCAAGATTTGATCAGTATGAAATCATATACATTCAAAGCACTAAGTCACGTATTAGGGAGTAGAGAATTATTGAGGCCGACTTGTAACATGAATGTCGACGAGCAGTTGTTCATTTTTTTATCCATTTGTTCACAAGGCGCAACAAACATGTACATTTCTTATTTGTTCCAGCATTCTAGAGAGACAACTTCACGTTGGTTCTTTAAAGTGTTGAGGGTAATTTGTACTTTGAAAGACAAGTTCATTAGACCACCCGACTACATAGATGTTCAACTTTTGATTCGGGAGCATTCTAACAAATACAGGCACTGGTTTAATGTAAGTAATCGATGTCATCGCATCCAATGTGCATAATCAAAAATATAAAGAATTAATTATTCCAATTTTTTGTGGTTTAACATGTGGTATTCATGCATTATTAGCAATAATCAACAATTTTCCTTACTTATGCAGAATTGTATTGGCGCTATAGATGGAACACACGTACCATGTGTGCCACGTGAGGAGAATTCGAAAGCTTGGATTAATCGAAAAGGTGTGAACTCACAGAATGTATTGGCTGCATGCTCATTCGATATGAAGTTTACATATATGTTGGCCGGCTATGAGGGATCTTGTCATGATGCAAGAATGCTAGAAAAGGCAATAACATTTCACGAATTCCCAATACCGTCCCCTGTTAAGATCTTCTATATCAGTATGACTATTTATAAATGAGCAAGAATTTATAAAATACTTTTGATAATGACCTAAATTACTATGTAGGAAAATTTTAAGTAGCCGATTCGGGATAAGCAAATAAGGATTGTTTCCTGAGTCCGTTTCGATGAGAGACGTGTCATTTACCCGAATATCGGAAACATCGCGGCGGACTGGGCACCAGGCGGGAAGTATTTAACTCCACAACTCATCTCTGCGGAATTGCATTGAATGGACTTTTGGTGTATGGAAGACCAGATTTAAAATACTTAAAGGTATTAACAATTATCCCATGGAAAAACAAGTCATGATTCCAGTGGCGTGTGTGATCGTTCATAATTTCATAAGGATGGTACATGTTGGGGGTCCTATTCTTGAAGAGTATGCGGCAGATGGTGTGCATGTAGGTGGACATGTTGATGTTAACGCAGATGTCGTGTTGGTTGACAGGGCCGATGATTAGGTCCAAGTATGGGAAGGCAGCAAGATGCATCGACGAGGGGCGTAATGAATTAGCTGAGAGAAGTTTTGGCCGATGATATGTAGAACAGATATCAACGATTTTCATGGTATAAATCCACTTGAAATTAATGTCGTGCTTACTGTTTAACGTAGATTAGGCGGATAATTTCAAGCTTTATTATTAACACTATTAGTTATAGCAACCAAGTAATTCTTGTTGTTGTTTTTTTATGGCTATGTGAATAAAATTATAATTAATTTGATGTATGTTATTGATGTGTGTTTTTATTTTATTCAATTTTTTTTTTTCCCATTTTTCTCTTCACAACCTACAATGGCATGTTATTTGAGGGGCCAAGAATGATAAAATAGGATAAAAACCTTATAAATTGCCAAGCAAAAATATTTTTTTATCAACTACAGTAACAATTATTCTACACATAGGAATAAATTTTAAGAGTTAAAAAAAATAAAAAAAATTAATTTTCAATACATAGTACAATTCTACTCAATTACATTTCCCAATGCAACTCAATTTTTACATCAAAACACTCAATTCAAGTTAAACTTTTCAACTCAAATTTTTTACTAAATGCTCAACTCTAACTCTCAACTTAACTTATCTTCAACTCAACTTAAAAATCTTAACTCCAACCGTAACACTAAACATGGATATAATTGTTATATTTTACATTTTTTTAGGATTTGTTCTTAATATAAATATTTATTTTATATTATTTATAAAAAAGATGTATTTTATATTTCACGAAAAAGATTTATTTCATATTTTATAAAATTTTCTATTTTCTTGTAATTTCGTTTACACATTTCGTTATAAATAAATCACATTCATTTAAGAAAATACTTTTCTTTAAAATATTAAAATATTGTCTTCTAAACAAATTTTTTTATTTTTTCATTTTAGACCTTTTTATGTATTGGTCTATTTTTTAATATTTTAATACTTTTATGTTTTTTTTTATTATATTTTTTTATACCTTTTATCTACTTTTTACATATTATTTTTTCTTATTTAGATAAATTTTCTCAAATACATCCAATTATGTACATTGCACATGCTTTTAAACAAGTGTATTAATAAAAAGGGCTATTGTGCCCTAGTATGAATTAATGTATTTATACGAGAACTCTCATGTACGGAACATGTACAGAACGACAGTTGTAATTTTTTTATGTGCGTTATTGTAACATATAATTGATTTTCATATAATATTTTTCAGTGATACTTCTCTTTTTGCACTGATAATTTGAATTTTAAATAGTCCATGTTACAAGATTTTTAATAGAAAATTACATATATATCAACTAATAATTATACGATGTAAAATAACATCTTACAAGTATCGCTCATATCTAGCTGTTGGACAGGGGAATACTCCCATATATAGATATTTATAACATGTTCGTTAAGACATTTTTGTGGTATCTCTATCTCTCTTGTGTTTTAATCAAGGTTAATTTTGAACTTATAATATTAGAGCACAAGTATTGTTTATCCCACTAACAAAATATCATGTGGATTACACAAAATCATAAATATCCAGTTATTACAGGCATAACCTATCACTAATATTACATCAGATTCTATGTAAAAGTGCAGAGTTCGATTTTCTTTACTTTTAAATTAAAAAAAAAGGGTAAATTACTCATTCAGTCCTTAAACTTTTAACTTTGTGCAACTTTGATTCTGAACTTTTTTTCATAGCTGAAATACCCCTAAACTTTAAAAATAATATTATAATAGTCATTTCCGTCAATTTCTGGACAGAATCTGTTAGTAATTTGGTCAAAAAGTGGTGCTAACTACAGATTCCATTAAAAAATTAACGGAAAATGACTACTGTAGCAACGTTTTTAATAATTTATGGTATTTTCAGCTAAAAAAAAAAAGGGACTAGGGAATGTTCCTAAACTATTAAAATTTACTATAACAGTCATTTATGTTAATTTTTAAACAGAATCTGTTAATAATTTGATCAAAAATGATGTTAACTAACAGATTCTATCCAAAAATTAACGTAAATAATTATTGTAGCAACATTTTAATAATTTAAGAACATTTCAGCTATAAAAAAAAGTTCAGGGATTAAAATTGTACAAATTCAAAAATTCAAAGGCTAATCTAATAATTTACCCAAAAAAAAAAAAAACGAAAAAGATCCATGCGTACAACTACAGATCGACAACATTGCATGGAAGGTTGTGATGCATATTTTTTTTTAACTATTAATAAGAAAATGAAATTCTAAAGTATCAATAAATAAGAAAATGAAATTCTAAAAATAAAACACGAGAAGTTTATTTAGCTATTCTCACCTAAAAATAATGGTCACAAACTGTTGTGAAACAATTTTGTTTCTAATAATTTTTACAAGATGTAATCAATAAATAATTTTATATACACCTCAATGGCTAATTGTTAGTCATATTGGAGCTTGTGAATAGTTTAGGAGCAAACAAAGCTTTAGATAAAAATTAATGAGAATAAGTCTGAGAAATAAAGTGATAGAGAAGAAAAGTGAACATAAGATGGCAAATTAAAAAAAAAAAAAAAAAAAAAAAGACAGAGATAGACAGAGAGAGATTAAAGAAAAAAAAAAGTTACTTTAGTGGATCAAATTAGAGAAATTTGTCGAAAAAAAAGGAAGGAAAAAAGACAAGAGTATAACACTACAAGAAATCTAAATTTATTGCTTCAAAGAAATCCAATTTATATTTCTACCAAAAAAGAAAAAAGAGAGAGAAATTACAAGGAATGGATCTTTATAAAGATTCCTGTTAAAATAATAACGCTAATTGTTTTTTTTTTTTTTAGTAAGCGTTAGTTATTAAATTAGATTTCTTTGAAAATAGTTTGTTTTTTTTTTACTAAATTAATAATTAATTATAAGCATATTAATTAATCACTCATTATTTTAAATACGGTTGCTTTTCTAATTTCACAAAACTACAATTATTTTTTAAAAAACTTGAAAAGAAAAAGTCATTTGCCCATAGATTTTGTTTTTGGGTTTAACATAATTAAGGAGTTTATAATTTATTGAATACATGTACATACTCGTTTGAGAGATATCTGAAGATGATGTTTTAGAGGTTAAGTAGAAAATATGTGTTTAGGGAGAAAAGTTTTATAAAAGTTCTGTAATATAAAAAGTAATACAAAAATTTAAAATGTGTTCAAAAAATATGCAAAATAGATCTTGTTTTGTTTGTTTTATCGTTTCGAGTATTTTGATAAAAAAAATTCATCTCATTTTAATTTTGAATGAGAAAGTTATGGATTTTTAAATTTTAAGTTTTTAAAAATGAAAAGAGAAAACTTGATGTAGAGTTGAGAATTTGAAATCCAGATGGTAAAATAACATTAGGAGATGTTGTCCTAAACAAGCACGAATTGTACTATGTTTTTTTTTAAATGTAAGAGGTACCAACTCTAATCTTAATTTTAAAGTAACAATCTATGTGATTTATGAATTATCTATTTTTTATTATTAAGTGTTTAGAATATTATCATATTAATTAATTATATTTATTACTAAAAATATGATATATAAATTAATAATTTAAGATTGGAGTTGATGTTGTTAGTATTATTTTTTTATTTAAAAAAAAACTATAATTTTTGCACGTGTCCCGCTTACGTAAACATTTTTCTCCTCCCTCTCTTTCCTCTTCTCCGTCTCCGTGTCTGTCTCTGTCTCTCTAACAGAGGTTTTTTTTTTTTTTGCTCTGCTTCTTCGATTCATTTCTTCTTCTCAATTCCCATCGCCCATTTTCAGGTGACTCTCTATTCCTCTCTCTCAATCTCATCTATTTCACTTTTAATTTCGCCTAAAATTTATACTCAAAGTTTCATCTAATTCAGTTTCGATCTTCTCAACCTAGGGTTTTTCGAGCTCCTTGAGCTTCCTTCGAGCTCCGATTTCCCCTTTTTCTTCTTTTTCCCAGCGATCCCCAATTTCCTTTTCGTGATCGCCTTCGATTTTCATGCTGGATACTACTTTTTTTTTAAAGTAAAATTTTGAGTGTGCTGAATTATTTCATGCTGTTTTGAGCTGTGAAAAAAGTGAAAAAATTGTATCTGAAATTATCTATTTGGCTTGAGTTTGTTGGGTTTTGGAGGGTCGTTAATTTTGAAAATTCAGGGTTTTGGGGCCAAAGCGGGAAAATAATGTTTTCTAGGGTTGTGGGGTAGCTTTATAATAGTAATTTTTAGTTGTATTATCAGAAAGATTTTTGCTTTTAGGTTTCTGGGAAAGCTTTTGCAAATGCAAATAACAAAATGAAGGAAAATGTAGTGAAAAGTAAGCTATATTTTTGTCCCAGCACAAAAATTTGAGCTAGTTCAAGTGGGTCCAGTTTTCTTCTCGTAAAAATTAACATCTTTTTGTTACATCATTTCCATCATTTCGAGTAATGATATGCTAGATTTTAGATTCAGTTGGTTGTATCTGTTTACTCAAGTTGTATTGGTTGCATTGCTATAAGGTTGTCTTCTAATCAACACGCTTCATTAGGTAGTCGATAGATAACTTACTCATCTTTGGGGCATTGTATGATGGCAGCGCAAAAAACGGAATTGAAGATCGTTTCAAACAAGGTGTGTTTGTACAACTGCAACTTGTTTCGAAGCCTTCGAGACATTCGAGGGAATAATGTTTGGCTCCGGAAATAATTTAAGTAGGGGAAGTGCGGCACCATCCAATATGCCACCATTGCCCCAATGTTTGCCTTTGGAGCCTATTACATTAGGAAATCCAAAATATCTTCCACCGGAAGAATTAAGAAGGGCTCTTGGTGTTCATAGTACTGCTGAGGATCATTCTTTTGGAGCTGCTCATCTTAGAGCGCCAGCACCTGTTGGAAAGGTCGAGCTGAAGCACTTCAAAGAAAGCGTGCAAGATGCCTCTAAGAAGGCCAGGTGCATTTTATTAATTATAAAGCTACTATTTCTTGCATGTCAGTGTGTTCAATATTCTAGAGCTAGAGTTAATTAGTGGGATAATAATGGGCTATTTTGGCTGGTAATACCCGAAAACAAGTGGGTTTTTTCCCACAAAGTTATATTAATCGGCATGGCTTAATTATATAGGTGTTAAATAAGAAAAATTACCTGTTATGAAACCATATCTGGAAATCAAATGACAATATGTTAGCTTCAGCAATGGAGAGGAGGGACCTGTGTGGTCCTTTCTTTACCAGGTTGATTTGATTTGAGAAAAAGGTAGAAACACTTACAATGTTGTTGATTCCAATATGCTTTTGTACAGAAATATTGACATGATGTTTGAATACCAGGGATAGAGCAAAAATGCTTCGTGAATCCATGTTAAAAGTGGATAAATACAGAGAAGCATTAATCTCTAAGAAGCGGCAACGAAGTGAACATCAGTTAGTAAAACCGGTAAACTATAGTCATAGAAGTCCTCAGGATATCATGACCCAAAGATTGGAGGACAGGGCAAAGAGCATGGTGTTGAACAAACGTATTCGCACGTCTGTGGCAGATCACCGGGTTTGTATTCAATTTATAATGTTGCGATCGACTCAAGTTCCTCTAAGTTTCTGAGGTTAAGAAAAACAAAGAAACATAAACCATTAGAAAAGTCATGATGTACCAAGAACACCAACAAGTTGTGATTACCTCTTTGCTTTCTATTACCAGGTGGATAGTAGATCAGCTTCCAACTCAAGGCAGCATATGATCGCAGACAAGGATGGGAATACTCTTCAGCCTGTTAGTGGCAGTTCGGGAAGAATTGAAGAAAAGGCCCGCAGATTGCTTGCTGCTGGTGAATGCTTGGATCAGAAAATTAAAAAGAAGCGTTCTGTCGGAGCAGTAGGTAGTAGAGTTGTAAATGGTGATCGGGATATAAAAACACTTACGAATCGAAAGCCGACTGCTGATTCTAAATTGCGATCTTGTGATTCTCATAGTTTCAGGTATGCTACAGATCAAACTGGTGCATAAATTTTTGGGTACTATTGCTGGCCTATCTTTTACCATCTCAAGTGTCTGAAGAATGATTAGAGTTGTTTTTTAATTGTTAATTAATAGAGTATATTTCTGTTATCAAGGTGCATTTTCTCATGGAATTAATATTATATTTCCCCTGTTGTACCTCTATTGTTGTAATTGTATTCATCTTATGTTGAAAACGATAAAACCAAACTAACCAAAGGTGCTGAATGTATAAAACCTCTTTGGAGAAAGCATGTCAATATGTATTTCTACATGAATTTTGTGGCATGTAAAATGGTAATTCTGCTCAAAGTCATGGGAGGAAAAAAAAAATCTGGTAAGAGCATTTGTTCCCAACATTTAGGAGACGGTTTCTTATGTGTCAAAAACAAAAAAACAAAAAAAACAAAAAAAAATCAACTGAGGAAGTTGTGGGACAGAATTTAGCTGACCTAAAGTTTAAGCCCTATGATCCAAATCTGCCTCTTTTGTCATACATTCACCAGTTAGGTCCCATGAGGCATGTGTCCCTCTACCAGAGATCAGTCGGTGGCAGTTCTACAAAACAGAGTGTTGGGGTGGGGAAATTTGCTGGTAGGCAGGAATAAGGATTGCTTTTATGAGTGTAAAGGCCGTATCAAAATGGGGTTATGAACAGTTTTTTTTCCAAATGCTCATTTCCTTGGACTGCAGGCTTGTTTGGTAATGCAACTATGCTTTCTGAGCTTGTAATACTCCATAGCGAGCCACAATATAGCATAATGCTATCAGTAATTTTGCCTGACTTGGGACATCCTAGTTGATAATTATTTCTGCAGTTAACATTGGATTTCGAGCAACAATTTTCTCTTCTCTTGCTTCTTGTTCAAATTGATTTCTCTGTGTCAGAGAATTGTTAAAATGTTTCACTGTATTTTCTTGCCCGAATAATAAGAGTTTTATCTCCTTGAAAGTTATGTTGTTTGTGAATGTGAGTTCTAGTTCAAATTAGTCTTAATAAGGTAGTGCATAACTGTTCTTCCGTGTAATAGTCTGAAAGTTATGTTGATTGTAAATGTGAGTTCTACTTCAAATTAGTCTTAGTAAGGTAATGCATAACAGTTCTTCCCTGTAATAGTCTTGATCTCAATTTATTGCATACATAACTCGAGTGTCCTTGTTTCGTGTTGATTTAATATTATTAAAAAAAAAAAAGGTGCCTTCTAATAATTTTTGCTTTCCAATAAAGATAAAAGTCGAGAGAAATTTCTGATTTTAGCTTCATAAATTGCAGATTGAAGTCGTATGGAGTTGGTGGAATCAACAAGTTAGATGTTTCTTGCGAGACCACTAATTTAGATTCCTCTACAATACACAAGAGTGAGCGTGACAGTCCCACTCTTCCAAGGGATCGCATGGCTGTCTTAGAGTCTGGCCTTTTGGTTAGAAGCAGCAATAAGTATGTCTTTCTCATTCATATATTATCTTGTTACCAGTATATTTTGGCTATAAAAGTTGCATGCATAAAGGTCAACGACTTTTTCATGTGTGTCCTTTTTTTCTTTTTTTATTTTATTTTAATTATAAATACAAATTTCATTCTTCATGTTGCAATGCAATGAGGTTGAAAATTTTGTTTGTTGCTCTGTTTATCAGGCCCAACATTCAACAACATAACTCAGTAGGAAGTCCTAGTACAGTAACAAAAGCGAAGGTTTCTAAGGCACAACGGACTAGTTCTGTTATGGCATTAGATTCATCTCCTAGTGTCCGTCAGTCTGGAGCTTTCCAAGGTTGCAAACAGCCTGCAGTCGTAAATAAAGTTGCAATGACAATTAATAAAAACCAGTGAAGTATCTGCTGCAGCAGGTTCACCTATGCATCATATGGCTCAGTGGGTTGGTCAGCGACCACATAAAAACTCACGTTCAAGGAGAACAAATCTAGTTTCTCCTGTTTCCAATCATGTTGAAACTCAGATTTCATCTCAAGGCTTTGCAACTTCTGAGTTTAGTACTAGAACTTCATCAGTTGGAACTACTGGATCGGTGCTGCTGAACAATGTCGATGATGACAGCCCGAAATTTAAAAGTGAAAATGAGAATGTTACGTCTATCTATGACTTCTCTGAAAGCGAAGAATCAGGAGCTGGAGAAAATAAGATAAAGGAGAAAAAGATTAACAGTGGAGAGGCTTCCTTGGCAAAATCTCATAAAGTTGGAGCTTTTATATTGCCTGTGAAGAAGAATAAAATAACTAGTAATGAAAGTGGAGACGGTGTTAAAAAACAAGGAAGAAGTGGGCGGGGATCCTTAGCAAGACCAGGGATTCCTCTTGTGAAGGAGAATTCAAAGAAGAAACCAGCAACAGAGCCACTTCTGGACTTGGTCCCTGTTTCTGATAAAAGTAGAAGGTCCGCGTGTCTCTCTCTCTCTCTCTCTCTCTCTCTTTTTTTTTTTTGGTGTCTTGGGTCCATAACTGTGGGTAAATAAATAATTAAGTTGCGTAGTCTAATAATCATTCCTTTTTTTTTTTTTTCTTGGTCTCAGTAAGACAGGTCGTCCACCAAAAAAACTGAAAGATATTAAGGGAGTACCTCGTCTTCGGCCAACACTATCTAATGGCAGTTCAGATTTCACAGGTAGCAGATCATTAACATGAATCATTTCGTGTTTTAGGAGTTCCATTTCATGTTGAATATTCTTTTGATGTTTTATTTCATGATTGCTTTTTCTTTTTCGAATATGATGTCTCTTTTCGTGTTAATTTCCATACATGTTCATGCACATATCTAGACACTGGCATAAGGTTTTAGGTTGTCGGAAGTATGGTTTAAGACATTATAGAAATTAGCAATATGGCTTTCTTTAACATCATAGTACATTGTTTTCCAGGTGAATCTGATGACGATCATGAAGAACTGTTTTTGGCTGCCAATTCTGCCCGTAGTGCTAGCAGTATGTGTCATTCAGAAAGAAACATCTCTGTAATATGTTTTATTGTATTAATGTGATCTAACCGAGAACTGGTTGATTGTTTCTGTAGGTCTTGCTTGTTCTAGTACATTTTGGAAGAAAATGGACTATATTTTTGCATCCGTAGGATCAGAGGATTCTTCCTACTTGAATCAACAAGTAGTAAGTGGGTTGTGATGATGCTATTTTCATTGTGATGATACTATTTTCATTTTGGGGGAAGTCGTTCAGGCTCAAAAATAATTTTTTTCCTCGTGGATATATTTGGTTAGGTAAGTGTAGCAGAGGAGCTTGGGGAGAGTTTATCCCAGATGTTTGGTGACGGCTTGAAAGTACTGGTATTGACTATGCTTCAATCTCATGAACATCCCAAACCCCCCGACACACACACACACACACACACACACACACACACACACACACACACAGTAACCCAAAGAGAAAATAAAATTTGTGCTCCATGAAAGTGTATGTTGTGCTATCAAATTTTTTTGATTTATGTAATGTAATTTCAGAGGAAAATTGTTTTGGTGAATAATTCATACTTGTTGGACAATACGGATTGTTTCCAAACCTATATATTCTCAGGGTCTTGAGGATGAGGGATCTGGAAGTTGTTCTGGGGAAAGACGAGATGCTCTGTATGGAAAATTTGACAGAAGGCTTGATAAGGTTACTCCATTATACCAAAGAGTTCTTTCTGCTTTGATAGAAGAAGATGAAAGTGAAGATTTTTGCCACCACATTGAAGGGAAAAACAGGTCTCTCCAATATGCTAGTGATGATTCTCACAGTGGTTCATGTAACCATATCGATGCGGAACCCAAAGATAAAGACAGAGTCGAAAGTGAAGTAGAGTCGAATCTAGGTTTTCAGACACATAAAAACTACTTGCTGGACAGACTTTCTTGTGATAGTAGTGCGGCGACCAACACTTCAAGAAATGCGAGCATGTCCAGTTTTTTACATAGCAATGAATGGTGGCTGGGAGATGATGAATTCTCACATTCTGATGTTGGCCATGCTAGTGAAATATGTTCAAATGATCATGGTCGACTGCAACCTCGGGAATTGGATGTTCCTAGTTTTTCTCCATCTGACTGCCAGTATCAGTTGATGTCCACCAATGATAAGCTTCTCTTGGAGCTTCATAGTATTGGCTTATATCCAGAGACATTGGTATGATTCCTGTTTTGTTTTTCATCTGTTGTAGAGGCTTCCTTTGATAAATTTTTGTTTGTAAATATTTTGTAATTCTTAGTTTGTAATCACGATTTCTTTTGGTTATTTCATTGCCTCCTTGCAGCCTGATCTGGCAGAGGGAGAAGAAGTAATAAATGGAGATATTATGGAACTCAAGGAAAGGCTTCACAAACAGGTTTCTTAATCAAATATCTTTCTATTTCTGCTGGCCTTATAACTTATCCTATCTTATCTTAGCTAGACTTTTTGGCTGCAGTGCCATTTATTTGTTATTTTTTTGTCTTGGTGTCATTTGTCGGTTTTGATTTACTTATTTTTTTTCTTTTCATGTTGCGTGTTTCAATCATTAATGCTCCTAATCATTTACTATCTTGTTTGACTGATAGATTGTGAAGAAGAAGAAAAACTTGGAGAAAATCGATAGAGCTATTCAGAAAGGAAGAGATGTAGAGAGGCGGTATGATTCACAATCTTTTGATGTTTTTGTTAAAACCCAATTTTCTTCTTTTTTCCAAAATTGATTGTTGAATGTTGAAACGTCTTCTCGGCATTTTGATGCTTTTACCCGTGCATTATTAGAGACTGGTGATATTTTTTGTTTTTCTATTAAAAAAAGAAAGAAAGAAAGAAAGAAAAGCCTGAGAAATCTGCTCTAAACTACAATGACATGGTTTCATATCATATGCAGGAAAGTTGAACAAGTTGCAATGGACAAACTCATTGAGATGGCCTACAGGAAACGAATGGTAATTGGTTTACTCCTTTGCTCAAACGTTTTCTGCATTTATTTGCTTCTAAAATTCAATTCATTAATTTTTTGAAACTGACCATGCTCAAGTAAAATGCACATGGTAGAAAGTGTGTTAGCACCTATATGGATAAAGGGTATGACAACAGACAGTGTCTAATGTTTGCATATTCATTGATAAAGTATCAGTGCAGTGTCATTTGTGCTTGTTGATGACTTCGGTCCTAGAGATATTCGTCTTGACATTTCATGTTTATTCGAAGATTTGGTACATTTGTTTGTTTGTTATACCATCAATAGTTCATATCCCATCGCTGTCCAATATTTTCCAATAAAGTTTCTGGAAAACCAAAAACGTGAACCTTTGGTACCTTTATTTGTATCTTTTTTCTTTTTTTGGTCGAGTGTCTGTTGTATGAGTTGCTCTGGTATAAATTCATTTCTCGATTAATGATGCTGGTATATACTTATATCATCAGATCTGTTAGTGACTTTTTCGTTTGGTAATAAGCATTGCTTCAACTATACTAGGAATTCAGATGTAATGTAGAAATCTACATCAAATTAGATTAGTTATATGAACAAGGAGATTTCATGTATCATAGACCATTTTCTATGAAATGGATGTTACAGGCTTGCCGTGGGAGTAATGCTTCAAAAAGTGGTCTCCGCAAAGTTCCTAGACAAGTTGCACTGGCTTTTGTCAAGCGTACACTTGCCAGATGTCTGAAATTTGAGGAAACCGGCAAAAGTTGCTTCACTGATCCTGCACTTCAAGACATCTTGTTTTCTTCTTCTCCGTGCAACAACGATACAAAATCTGTTGATTGCATTGGATCGGGAACTGCTAGTAACACATGCAATGAAGCTTCCCATCAAGCAGAAGTTAGAGGAAGAGGTATGTTGAGTTAGTCTGTTATATATGCTCTTTTTATGATAAAGTAGATACCATCTTTTGATCTATAAAAAATGAAAGTCGCTATAGCCACCCATTGTCTTGATAATCTACTGTTTCTGCGATTTTTTTCAACCGAGAAGTAAAAATAGAACGTGGAATGTAAAAAATAGCTAGCAGTTTATTTGTGTTGGCAGTTCTAAACACAGTGCTTAATTTTCCTACTCACGATATAACAGGTGCCGTTTCTTGTGCTTCAGAAAGATATGATTCGCATAGTGATAATCTTGAAAGATCAGGACTTCAAACCGTCAATCACTACTCTGAGCGAGCTTCTTACAAGCAGGGATCCACATTGAAGAGAGTGAAGAAGAGGGAAGTCCTGATTGATGATGTTGTTGGCAGTGCTTCGTCGAGGGTGACTTCTGCTTTTGATAGTCCTGTTATCGAGGCAAAGGGAAAGAGAAGCGATAGAGATAACCCGAGAAACCATTCCCTCTCCGGAAGTGGTCGCTCTTCTTTGGATAGCTCCCAGACAGAACGAAAAACCAAAGTTAAATCGAAGCAGAAGAACACTCAATCAACTTCAGGAAGTGGATTACATGGCAGCAATGTAAAAAGCGAATCGGCATTGCCCGGAAGTACACTGAAAGAGGCAGAGGAGCCCACCAAGTCTGGGAGTTTGCAATTAAATGAATTAGATCCAGTGGAAGAGCTAGGAGCATCGCATGACCTTGGTGGGAATCAAGATCTCACTTCTTGGTTGAACTTTGAAGAAGATGGCTTGATGGACCATGATTCCATTGGTCTCGAAATACCGATGGATGATCTGATGGAGTTGAACATGCTCATGTAAGAATGTGCCGTGCCGATCACATCTGGCACTTTCCGGTGGTGAGATAACTGATCGTTGTAACAGAACAGATTTTATTGAAAAGCCCAGAGTTACAGCGGAAGCAAGCTAATTATAAGTTGTACATATAATTTTTTGGTATACGAATTGTTTGAGGATGTAATGAAAGAATTTGAAAAAAATTATATTTGGATTTTACTCTTTTCGTCTTCTTGGAAGACAGATAAATAACAGAAATGCTGGATATACTATCAGCTAAAGCTACACATAAAAGAAACAGAAAGTGGTTGGTTCTATAAGGATGTGGTTGGTTTGTGCTGGTGACTGATCCAGCCTTAATATATGCCTACCAGAAGCATCGGCGGCCAAAGTCAAGCAAATGTACGACGATCTTCATGTGTGAATACGCAGGAGGGAAGAAATGGCGGTAGATGATAAGGAAAAAGGGCTCCGCGTCGGGCGGAATACATGCACGAAAGGTGGGCTCTATTTGTTTTTATAGGTGTCTGCTCTATTTGTTTTTGTTGTTAAAGGTCTTTAAATTAGAACCGGAATATTCTGGAGTTACAATTTCTGTTGCTTGCCACAATCCCATGCGTGCAAAAGTAACACCAACCAATACTAGGCTAGCTCTCTAGAGAGGAAACGTCTTTTTGTAGCGTTTTCGATTGAATAAAATTTTTGTACCAAGACAAAAGAGTGTTTTTAATTTTTTATAATTTATAATTTAAGGGGAAAGAGGCTTCGTTTTTGGGAATGGCTTGTTAAGTGATTTGTTCTTTTATCTAGTCTCTTGCCACATTAAAACTGCTTATAAATTACTTTGTCGTGCCTTTTTAGGTTTTGGCTTCTTCATGCATATCGTTTATTTACTATATTTTTTAGCTCCGTTGTTCTTAGCTCTGGAAAAATCCGTCATTGTTCCTTGTATGGTGCTGTTATGGCACCGGTGTCATCGTTCCGATTCATCGTAACTTTTACAACTTTTAATGTTTAAAGTTTACAATTTTATCATTCAAATATAAAAGTTATCATATTCTATTAAAAATTTAAACGTCCATCATCGTTTATACAACTTCAACATTCAGAACTTATAGTTTGAACGCAAGTGCCGGGAATTCTTCTCCCAGCAGCATAAAAAAAATAGTCAAAGTCAAAGATTTGGAAATATACAACAAAAATTTGCGTGATGTTTATCTGTTACAATCTGTAAATTAAACCAAACACAAATACATGTTTGGACGTTACCAAAATGAAAACAATAATATTCATTTTTTATTTTATTTTATTTTATTTTTTGCTAATAACTAAACTAATTGACCGTAATATAAGCATTAGATTTACTAACCAAAGCAAGTCAACAAAATTACTTTTGTATTATTATCATGTTCAAATAAATTAATTAAGACACCGGATTTGGTACTCATTCATTCAATAATATTTGGCCCCTTGTTATTTTTATGGAAGATCAGGTGAGCTTTTGCAATCATGATAGTCGAAGCCAAATAAGCTCTTACAAGAAACCATATTTTTTAAACATTTTTTAAGATCATAATGCTTTTGATTATTTCAAGTTTCTCTTCACAAAGCAACTTAATTTCCATCTTAAATATTAGTATTTGACAATTTGTTGGTCAACTAAACCAACTGCTCCAGATTCTTGCACGGTTTGGAGGGGAAAAAGGGCATGCTTAATACAATACATTGAGAAGCTTAAAAAAATTATTTCGGTCGGTTTCTGTTTGTTTAATCTGTTGTTAGTTTAATGACTTAAGAAAAAATAATACCCATATATAATGAAAACAATTAATTGCCAATATTTCAAGTTCAACCAGTATATATATATATATATATATATATATAATACATAAACACAATTTATACATCTTTTACACACACATTTATATAATAGGGATATGTATATAAATGGCATTTTCTTAAAAAGTTTTTTTTTTTAATAAATGGTCTAGGTTTTAAAATTAGAAAAACAACCCTTCTAAAAAATACCAATAAGTGATTAACTGATTGATGGTCAGTCAATTATTGACCAAGTTAATATATAAGAGAAATTATAGTAAATAGTATTTTTACAAAAATAATTAAAATAAATATCAAGGTCTTTAAATATTTAAAGTAAATAATAAGGTTTTAAAATATTTAAAGAAAATAGTAAATTACTAAATAAATAAATAAAAATTACTAGGTAAACACATTTACCTGAAAAATTTGTTATTTACATAAAACATTTTTAAAACATACTATTTATTTTAAATCTTTATAAATAAATAAAAAAAAAAAACTATTTTCTTTGTTCTTATTTTTCAGTGATTAACTATGATGAACTATTTATTGACTACAATCAATCGCTGAGTTAACTAATATTTTCTTAAATATAAACTTTTGATCATTCACTTAACTAAGGATTTATTACCCAATTTTTTTTTTTTTTTTTTTAATATATAATAGTGTTTATAATCACAATTTGTACTCTGTGGAATGAAGAACCAGATTTGGAAAGACAACAACATATATATATATATATATATCTCACCATGATAATTAACTCATGAGGCTCATATACATACATATATATATATATATTTATTTATTTATTTAAACGGTGTGGGTATGGGGACTCAAATAGTTAAGCGTGGACATTAAAACAACAGATCTCGTTAAAAACGACTTATTAGTGTAATAAAACACACTTGTACTTGATATAATATCTTTCGCTTATGATCGTGTGAATCTTATATTTAAAAAGTATACTTGAATAATAAATTCAAATTTTGTATGAGTAAACATGGTAGAAAGCTTTCTTAATAGTGTATAAAAACAGTAATCTAAACGGTAGCTAAGTTCATCTGATTTTGCTTTTGGATTTTCTCACATAAGACTACTTATTATAGGAATATGGTATAGTTTACTAACATTATCACTTTCCAGTAACTTTTTCCCAACAATATGGGGTCAGAAAAACTTATCTACTCTGCTTTTTTCTTTTGGGACATAACTTTTCTTTTCCAACTTATCTGTGTAATATATTGTCACAAAAAAAGTATATGACAAAATCAAACTATTATTTGGCTAGTAAATTTTTGGGACATTACAGGTCATGTGAGTATATATGTATAAATACAAATTATTTGTAGTGCACTAATTGGTAATTCTTTATTAAAAAACAAAATGTAATATTTAAATAAATGCTTTTACTAAAAAGTAATGACGCAAGCAGCATAAATGATTAAGAAAACCTAATTATCTAAAAAGGTACGTATGCAATATAAAATTATTAAAGTAAAAGGGAATGAAGATTTGCATCTTTAATTTGTATCCCCACATGTAAATATTTTTTTAGTAATGAGGTAGACAAAGGCACGCTGATAGTGACATGATGATATTGCCACTCTTTCTTCGTAATTTATTATCATGATTGGTAATATAATGGATATCCAAAATAATAATAATAATAATAATAATAATGACACCAAAAATATCTATAAAAAAAAAATCTACAGTATTTTTAAAAAAGCAAAAAAGCAATTCACTAGTCCATAATTTCTCACTTTATTTGTGGAATTGATGATATGAGTAATCAACTACAGTACATACATATGTATATATACTAGCATGTAACTTGATGTACGTCCAACATTAATATTATTCTTGTATTCTTATTTACTCCAAAAAAAAAAAAATGAATGCTGCAAAATCTTTCACAGAAAAGAATATATATATATATATATATATTTTTAAAAGGAGGGCGTCGGTTATCTGCTGATTTTCGGTTGGCCTGCCAAGATATCATTAACTAATCGACGGCTTTTTCGACCACCCATCGTTGAGGTTTGGTGCATATACATGACACTATATCTATATATCTATCTATACACACACACACAAGTTTTTATTTACATAAATAAACGATAACTTTGTTCGAGCTTAGATTACCTACTATATTGATCAGTACTTGATCTGTAGCTTTTATATTGGGATTAATTGAAATTGGACTAGACAAGTGTAAATTGTTTATGTAAAATATTTACACCTTCTTAATTATTTTATTTTCATTTTCACGTCTTTGGTCCTACCAAGAAAATTTTTTGAAATTTTTCTTCAAAAACCTCAAATGCAAACGTACAAACACACACACCCAAAAAAAAAAAGTGTATATACATACCTAGAAAACATTGCATTATTGAAAGCTGATTAACGAGAAAATGCCAAGAAATCTATCCCTTATATGATTCTGCTTAACCTATCGTTAATCCTTTTTGCTTTTTACATTATATGTGTGTGTGTGTGTGTAATATTTGTTGTATAACTATTCAGTTATGTTTTTTCAAAGGTAAAAGAGATATCTCATGCCAGTTTTTCTAATTATAATAATTATTTTTTGGATAGGGAGAGGAATTTTGCCGACTAAATTAGGTAAGTTTTTTATTTTTATTTTTTGAAGCTGCCAAAAGTTCCTTTGTGAGGCTAGTGTGCTAATAATTGCATGATAAAGTTGGTCCTTACATATATGTTTCTATAATTGTGTCTACACATATATAGAAGAACTAGTGCATGACATATATATATATATATATAGATATAGATATAGATATAGAGAGAGAGAGAGAGAGAGAAGAATTAGTGCATGCATGCCTACTATACATTTTCTATAATGCTATTTGCACGTACCTAGAGTAATGCTAGAAATATATCTTTCCTTAAATATTTTTAGCGCCAAGTGATAGGACAGATTTTTTTTTATTTTTTTATTTTTTTATTTTTAAATCGCGCCACAAAGTATTAATAACCACAAACATTTCATTTTCAAAAAAAAATCTCCATAAAAAACTTCTCATGTTAAGCCAAGCATACTGATTAATATTATTCTTTTTCTCCTTATGATAAAAGAGTAACTGACATCCAAAATGTACCGATTAACATTTTTTATAAGTACTTTATATATATATAATTTATTGAGAGCTAAAGCATACATTACATGTATGTACATAGAAATCTTATTAATAGAAAAAATAAAACATTACTCTTCTCGCGTAGAAATATTTATATAAACCCCTTAAGAGAGGAGTTTAGTAGTGGATACCAACCTAATTAGAATACTCTTATCGTTTTTGATATTTTAACTCTCTCTTTACAAATGAATATACCTGCGTTTGTAAGATCCTGTATTAAACCACTATATAGTTCTTTTTATCGTAATGTGTAATTTCTATGTTTTTTTTTTTTTCTCTAGGAAATGATTAGAGAGACTGGTGTTCAAGTCAATAAACTAGCTAGTAAATATTTTCAGATTAATGTATTTTAGTCGTTGTTTTTAATACTATGATCAAGTAGCTATATATGAATATATATTTATATATATATATTTGTATATATTTAGAGAGAGGGAGAGAGAGAGAGAGATTTAGGAATCAGTTTCATTTATGTACATGTCGATTCCTGTCCACTTTCCATTTATTCAGGCAAATTGCTCAATATTTTTATATGCTTTTTCAAGTCAAACAAAAATCTCTCTAACCATTTTCTTCGTCCGTTTCTGTATTACAATAATCGTGTATCTTCTTGTAACCACTTGGTATAAATAAAACGATATACATATATAATGTATAAATGGAGAGCAACAAACAAGCAACTTTTCTTTTCTCCATTGCACTAAAACTAAACTAATATTTCCTTTACAACAAGACAATCTACACGATCAATGTTATATATATATATATATATATATATCATATACAATATGTATATCCTTCTCTCTGTCGTCTCTACGTTAAATATTATAATACTAGCTCTTCACAACCACTTCATATAAATGAAGTGTAACGGACAACTACTTCTCTCTCCTCCAATTTAAGAAAAACGACAATAAATATATGCATATATGATTATATATATATATATGTATGTAAATGATCTCTTGCTATACCTTTTGTTGTCTTCTACATTTATCTTATCATGTATTCTCAACATTTTTCAAGAGAGCCAATTATGATGAGTAGGAGATTATATATATATAATATATATATTTATATTTATATAAGCTAGTAGTTTTTTCACTGTTTCACTTTTTTTCCTTTCTTTCAACCCTAGAAGGAAATTGCTTCTCGATGCACATAAAATTAATTTACATTTACAAAAGATGACACGGTAATATATAATTAACATATCATAAGCAGAAAAAAAAATATAAAAAAAGATATATTTATATATATATATATATATATATATGTATCCCCTATCCTACTATAAGAGGCAGAACATGAAATCCAAGCAGAAGCCAAATGAAAGCGAGAGAGGAGACTTGATGATCAAAGAGAATTCTCTCTGCTGGCCAGTAGGATTTCCATCTTCAATCTTCAATCTTCAAAACGATGAGAAATGATTCTGTGGAGGTTGATGATGATGAACCATTTGCAAATCCGTCGTCGTTTGGCATGACGTATCGTCATTCACCATGGTCCTAATCCATGAAACAATGTCAGTAAGCATGAAAAGGGCGCAACAATCAAAAGAAAAATCAGAAATTTGCATTAATTAAGGTACATATTTTCAATAGATTCACAAGGTACAAATTTGCATTAATTATTGTTTTTGTCTCCATCGATAACAAGTTATATGTAACTATTAAAAGTCGACATATGCTTATACGAAGTGAAAAAAATAAAAAATAAAAAGAAGGTGAAACAAACTTACTCCCGCGGTCGAGAAGCCCAAAGCGAACTAAGCGCTCTTAAACGGCCATAATACTCCGCAATTACAAGAAAACAACGCGCAGCTTGGCGAACTGTCAGTGTCCTACGCAACTGGTGAAGCGTTTGCTGCCTCAAATTATCGGCCTAATTACAAATGTTTAGTGGTGCACAAATTAACCATCAGAAATTAAATCAATTAAACATTACTCATGAACCTAAACACCAAAAAAAAAAAAAAGCATTAAAGATGAAAATAAGTGTTTAATTTAATAAACACACAATATATTAGATTAATGGGTCCCTTAGAGAACGGGCACCAACCTTGCTCCAAATATTTCAAAGGGTTTGAAATTTGAAACTTTGTCCCATCTATGAATTTGGACTATTCCCATAATTTAATAATATATTTTAGGTTTAGGAGTTTTTAAGTGGATTAATTGCCTTATTCTAATTTTAAATATTTGTTGATGGGTTTGGCTAGGGTTTCCATTTCAACAAACGTCACATTCAAACCAACCTTATGATAGAAACCATTTTAAGATGAAAAAACTACATCAAAGCCTAGAATTCAGCAATGTAATTGATTGACACATTAGCTAAAAAGAAATATAAATATATATATATATATATATATATATAAACATACATATCAGATGTTCACCCACAAAATATTGGCACGATTACTGTAATTTATTTATTTATTTGGAAGACTAAGCCAAGCACGCACCGTACACATAGCAAACGTGTAGAGGAGACGATCAAGATGACCCAATTTTATAATACTATAGTGTATACATATTTTATATAAACCATCCCTCAAATATGAATAAGAAGCAAGATTAAGACAGGCACATTGATAAAAACCGTCCAAGGTCAATTAGGATCTTCATGATCATCAAGACCCTTAATAAAGTTGTTGAAATCCATTGGATGGTGGGATCAAAGCAAAATATATATCTACATATATATATATATATATATATATATTATATTTGTACATGTGTGTCCAAAATCTTGTTGACTATTACCGATATACATCTATTTTTCTGTGTGTTTATTATTGTATACAGACACATAGTATTTCGAAGGAAAAAACAAAAGTAGATATAGTAGAATTCTAAAATAAAAGTCAATTATTATTAAGTTAAATCAAGGTGACATAAGAAAGTTAAAAGCCAATTGTAATCCTTTACCCTTCAGGTGTTAGAATTAAAATTGCGGCGGAAAAGAAGAGGACAGAAAAAAAGAAAAAAAGAGGAATGGAATATTACGTATTTTCAAGCGGTTGTGTAAATATATATATATATATATATATAAATGTATGCAAAATTAGTATAAAGATAGTCAAGAAAACGGCTTCATATTTCTATATCAACTAGTAGATCATACGACAAGCAAAGATAGAAATTTTACAAGTGGGGTTAACTAGTCCAAATGAGAGATTAGAATTTGATGAGGCCAAGAAATGTCCAAACATCAATTTGTCAAACTGCATATATATATATATATATATATATATACACAAATACGTACGTGTAGTTTCAAATTTGAACTTGGGGACAGTATGGACTTTTGACTCTTTGGGAAATCACCTGAAGGAGTCTTGTATTTATATTTTCACTAAGCTTTATTTTTTTAGCTTGATAGTCGACATTAAACCTAGTCTAAAAATTATATGAACTTATACTAATTAATTATGACCGTCTGCTATGAATTTAACGGTGATTAATAAATTAGATAGTTGGTGAAAGTTAATTTTTAATAATTATTAAAATATACACTTATTTTTATAATTTAGACGACAATCATTAATAACTAAAAACACAAAAACGTAACAATTGAAAACTCGTTCATTATTATATTTATAAAGGTTATAGGAAGAAATATGAAAACTATGAAATAAGAAAACAAAATTCATGACACTGCATGATGCATGCAAATGATTACGTGTCCAGCGAAAAGAGAACTAATAATACATTAATGTGTGCGCATTAAAAAAGTAGTGTAACTAATGTTTAGCTCTAATCTAGAGATGTCTATAGATTAAGATTTACCAAATAAAAAAGTAGCCAAAAAAAAAAAAAATGAAGTGGTACAACTGGCTAATTAACAAATATTAATTAGTACTTTTAATAATTAATTAAGGATAAAGGTATATTAATATTTACCTGGCGAACAAATCCTTCAAGATTGGAGAGCTTGCCCAAGGCGACAGCCATCTGTTGCATGCCGTCGACGACGGGACCGCCGGCGATGGTGTCGACAAGAGACTGCTGGAGCTGGTCCAGACCCTGTGTGAGAGCCTCCTCCGCCTGTTGTGACGAGTGTTGTAGGTTGTATATCCCCACTAGTTGCTGATCTGTTAGCGGGTCTAACTGCGGTATTAACATCTGTCCTCATTTTTTTTCCAAAAAAAAAAAAAAAAAAACAAATAAAATTCAGAAAAGAAAAAGAAAAAGAAAAAGAAAAAAAAAAATATATATATATATATATATAGAGAGGTAAAGCTTTTAATTACTAATTAATTCACTCAATACAACTTTTGACATTTGCTAGTTGTATGAAATTATTGTGAGTATGGTACTCATAATTTTGTTTAATTTAAAGTATTTTAAAAAAAAAATAAATAAACAACTAGCAAACATATAAGAAAAATACTAAATTGGCATTGTATAGTACTCTTTACTACACAATTTATGTGACACAAAAAATATTACACTGTTAGAAAAACGACCAACAACAATTTATCCATCAATTTTTTTCTCCTAGTAGAGCCTAATAATGTTGCCAAATTACTCATGTAACGGATCATGTATTTGGAGTGTATATACATATATGTATTATTAGATTAGATATCCTAAAGTTTGGGAAAATCATGTAAAGGGAACCTTAATAAGCTCAGAGGGTCTAAAACCACCCATCCAGAGGAAGCAACGCTCGGCTGGAGTGGTCCACATTCCGTTAATGAGGTGAAACACATCAGACTTTGCAGCCACACCCTTGAGCCGGAAAATCTCGTCGTAATGCGAAATGTAACCGTCGACGATCATCCGGAGGTCTCCGTCTGGGAGATGCGCCTGCAGCCCCGTCCGGAGCTCCGTCATGTGCCGCTGGTCGTCTTCTAGCCATCTTGCATACTCCATGTCAAAAATTGCAGCCCCTAACACATCATTTTTTATAAGTAACTTTGTTAATTAGTTAGAACAAATATATATATATATATATATTATTTTGTATATTATTGAGCAAATTTCATTATTTAAGTCTTAAGATCGTATCGAAAAAATGCTAACTATTTAAATGCTAGACAATATTACCTTTCCAATTAGAATTAAAGTGCAAAACTGAGACTAATTAGGAACAAAAAAAATATTTCATGGAAAATGGGAATCATAAAGAAGAGGTTATCTACATTTGCAAAAGGACAAATGTTTGAAGACTTTTGTCGGTTAGTTAAATATTATAGGCCTAATTTTAGACGAATTATTTTTTAATTAAAATATTGACAATAATTTTGGAAGAGATTTGGGTCAAATTCAGATATGTCTGCAATTTATTTACTTACTATTATTTTTTTTTAATAACATGGTTTTCCAAATTTTGACCAAAACAATACGACAGAATACAATTTTTTATTTTTATTTTTTAATATTTCATCTTCTGGTCAAATTCACTTGGTACTCATATCGTACACACCTTTAGAGTTATAAGGAGTTTTCTTCTAAGAGAAAGCTATAAATAATTAATAAAATATTATTCATTCCAACCATTAAAAAAAAACTATATTCATTTTTTATCATGTGATATTTATGTATGAAATAAATATTTTTCAGATATATATTAAAAAATAAAAAGTTCACTTCAGCTTTTGGCAGATCTTCTGATAAATTCATTCCCCTTGCCAAAAGAAGACACTCCACGCTATGAAAGTACCAAAATACCCATGAGTAAAAAAAAGGATCCTTTGTTCTTTTGGTGTTTGTCATTTTCTCTGAAATATTTTCACGAAACTAAAGGCTACTTTGGTAAAACCAAATGATGCTAGAAAACTCACCTGAGCTGATATTGCCAGCGGCACCACTGCAAGCTCCCAAAAACAATCCCTAAAAATAAATAATAAATAATTTAACAGATAAATAAAACAAAATAAAATCCGGAGAATATTTATTTTATCAAGAAAAATAATAAACAGCTAAAATATCATTTTCAGTGGGGGGAAATAATTGGAGAAACTAAATTATTTTTATTAAAGATTTATATTATAAACAATTGTGAAAAATAATATTAAAATAAAAATTAACCTGTGCGCGGGCTCTTTGAAGGTCTTGCTCAATCTGAGAAAGCTTTATTCTACTTGACTCTAGTTGTTGCACATAAGCCTAATATTAACCAAAAAGAAAAAGAAAAAACTAATTTGTATAAATAAATAAATGATAATAATGAGAGAATTTTTTGGTTGAGTGAAAAAAGACTTACTTTTTTTCTTAGACGGCTTTTCCTTGCAGCCTCTCTATTTTGAGCCAAGCGTCTCAATGTCTGAAAAGAAAGGAGAAAAAAATAAAAAAATAAAAAAAGTTCAGAGCTTAAACAATTTTGAACAAAAAAGAAAAGAAAAAAAAAGTGAATATTTAATTCATTACCTTAGCGTCAAGTTGTTTTTCTGACGTTGAACCAGCCCCCTTTCTCTGCAGCAATTTATTCAAATACAACCAAACAATTACAAAGAAAAAAAAAAAACCTTACTTTTTTATAGATTTTGGTTAAACTTAGAAAATAAATGAGAAAATAAAATAAAAAGTGTAGGGGGGGGGGGAGAAAAGGAGCTTCAAAAAAGAGCAAGTCTATCTTCAAAACTGTAGAAAAAAAGTACAAAACTATTTGGTGTTGTCTTTTTTTTTCTTTTTTTTTTTTTTTTTGGGGGGAGGGGGTTTGTTAAAGGCTTGGATTTGATAGCAGTATCTTTGTGGGAGATTCAACTGTTCTTCTGAAACACAAAAAAGAAAAAGAAAAACATGATTGACAAGAAATCTCACAGGATTTTGGGGAAGAATTTGAGGATTGTGATGTTGATGATTTGAGAAGTTGTGGTCAAGTTGTTGTTGATAATCAGACTCAGACACCATGTAATCATCAACATTATATGGATAGCAAAACACATCATTAATGTTGTTATCTGCCATTCCTTTCGGACCAACAGTTTTTCCTTTCTTTTCTTTTCTTTTCTCTCTCTTTCTCTTCCCAAATGCTAGAAATAAACTATAGAAAACTAGAAGCTCTGTGGGGATTAAAAAACAAAACAACAAGTTCTGGTTTGAGTTCTGGGGATAGAGTAAAGTGGGTCATTTTTATTTTATTCTAATTTTTTTTTCATTTATTTATGATATTAACAAAGAAACAGTAACAACTACTGTGGAGATTCTCAGTTTGCCTTTTTATGTTGTACACTTCCCTTCTCTCTCTCTCTCTCTCTCTCCCACTCTTTCTCTCTCTTGTCAGACATTTTTATCAGAAAATCGTTCAGAAATCAGGAAAACTCTGTCTTTCTTTGATTTTCTGATAGTTGTTGGGATCCGTGCGGTAAATTTTCAAGATATTCGGTGTGTGAGAGAGAGAGAAAGAGAAGAAGAAGAATAGAGAGAAAATAAAAGATGCCAACCTTTTTTTTTTTTTTTTTTGGCTCCTCAGTTATGGGGACTAGGCAAAGAGACAGAACAACTGGGAGTTTTTAAACAGTAATATTAAAACAGTACTAGTAGTTTTTTTTAATGAGAAGCAAAAGCACCTTTTCCTGTGATTGTTTGGGAGCTTGTGATTGAATTTGTTGTGATGAGGTGGGTCCTACTCCTCCTCCTGCTGTTCTTGAAGCATCACTGGCCATCTGCTGTTGATTCTGTAGACTTTTCTGGTCAAAAGCTTGGTGATGATCTGATGAAGATGTTGCCTTTTTACTTAGTGGAGATTCTGGCTCTAACTGTGCTTCTTTGCTTGATAAATTGTTGTTGTTATTGTTCACCGCTGATCCTGAATCTGTACTCTCACCTCCTGACTTTGAACTTCCCTGCCCATTTAATATATATATATATATAAATACCAATAAAGTTTATCCAAATGGGTACTAAGATTAACTAGAGAAATCAACTTATAAGCATATATCATGAATATATATATATATATATATGGATATATGTGTATATAAATAGTTGGAGAATTGGAGGTTATTGGTCAAAAAAGAGGAAAGGTGAAAAAAAGAAAGGAACTACTACTCTTGGGGTTTGGTGATATCTCATTGGCCATGAAGGGAACATTTCCAGAGTAGCTGCAGGCCTGGCTATGAATAAAGCTGCAAAAGAATCAACAAAAGCCAGAAAATATAATTTCTTCAGAGGATCAAAACGAAGTAAAGATGGTTTTTTCTCTTTATATATATGTGTGTGTGTATATATATATATATATTTTCCTCTGTATCTATTCGATTGTGTGAGTTGAAAAAAGGTGGGTTTTGTAAAGGAACCTAATCTCTTCTCCACTTTTACTTTTGTGCAGTTATGGAGTCAGTACAAATAAAAAATAAAAAGCATAAAAAAATCAGGCTAAGAAGGAGGTCAGGTTTCTATGTTTGTAGCCTCACGCCATTCAAGTCTCTCTTCCTCAAAATCATTACTGTGTTGGAAATGGTAACAACACCATAGACATTTTCAAACTTTTGTTTCTCTCTCTTCCTCTTCCTCTCTCTCTCTCTCTCTTGCGTTCTCTACTTTTTTTTTTTCTTTCCTTGAGTTGGTTATGCTTATCAAACGTCACAAAAGAGAGAGAAAGAGAGAGAGAGAGAGAGAGAAAGATGGTAATAGTAACAAGTCCATACGTGCTTTAGGTTCATCATTTCCAATCTTAACTCCTTGCAGAGCGATTGCTTGTTCCAGCTCTCCAAAATCAAAAGCCGATCCTTCTTGATTACTACCAAAATATAAAAATTAAAAATTAAAAAATAATAATAAGAGAACCCAATTAATTTATAAGCTCTAAAAAGATTAAATATATATGTATATGTAGAGATCATATATATATATATATATTTGCATACATGAAGGCTGTGGAAGAAGGATTAAGTCCATGGAAAACAGCATAGGGCAAGTGATGATTTGAAGGACCAGAATCTGACAAACCAGTCTCTCCAACTCTGTGGCTCGCCATGCAAACACCAGAAATTTCAGATCATTCTGATCATCCTTCTTCTTCCACAACAACAACAAGAAGCTGAAATTCATAATCAAGAAGACACACATAGTTCAAAAACAGAGGACTTGGTGGAGAAATTCAGGAAGAGAGGGAAAAAAAAAAAAAAAACTATTTCAATGAGTTTGCTTCTTTTTTTTTGTTACCTCAAAAGTTTCCTTCGAGGGAGTTCCAAGAGGAAGCTCTATAAGGAGCTAAACTAAACCCACCAAAGACAGAGACACACAAAGGCAGAGGAGTGAAAAAAGATCAAAGCTTTCTTGTCAAAGTGTGTGTGTGTATATATATATATGGATATAGAGATATATCTAGGTAAGCCACAGAAAGAGGGTCCAGTCCCTATCTCAGATGTATCCTTCTTTTATTGATCTTTCATAATGGGGTGGTTTTTTTTTTTTTTTTTTTTTTTGGGGGGGTGGGGGCGCTTTTTCTTTACTCCTTCTCTACGAAGAAAACTTAAGTGAGAATGAGAGGAGATGCTTTTTTATCAAGCTCAGTTGTGTGTTTCTACTCTAGTATAAAAATGATACAGATTTTGAAACTCATTCCAGGGTACAGAAAATCTTGTCCTTGCAGGAGCCTATGGGTTGTGTGAGGGGTTTTGAAAAAGGAAAATTAATTATTTAATCTGATCCTTAAAAAAAATAAATAAATAAATAAAAACTTGAGAAAATGAAAAGTGAGGTCATTTGCAGGAACCGCTAGAAATCACCGACTCCTACTCCACTCCCTCTCTCCTCCAACCGCCTGAGTTTTTCCATTGGCTCTTTTTTTTTTGTTGAGCTCTTTAGAGATGCAAGTACTTACTCAATAATAAAAAATATATATTACAAATAAATAAATAAATAAATAATAAACTCCACCTATTATTTGATAAACGGTGTTAAGGATATTAATTTTAATTTTCACTTCTTAATATCAATTTTCAGTACAGTGAGTTATCATTTTTATTCTTTTTGTAAAGTAAGATGGGTGTTTTGAACAATTTTCATTATGTGATAGATGAATGAGACAATGTTTTCTTTCATAAAAGAAGGTAAAAAAACATGGGAAAAAGAAATTATATATAAAGGAAAAGCTCCAAAGGAGTTTTCTTGATCTTTTTCCTGGCCCAGAAGGAATTGAGTTTACTTTTGACAACTTGGGCCTTTGAGAGTGAAAGGGGATTATTATTTATTTTTTTGTTTATTATTGAAAAGGATTTATTTATTAATTTTAAGAGCTCTGTTTGTACCATTTCAATTAAAACATTTTTTTAAATAGAAAAATAAATAATCTACAAGGAAAAACCCACTTATATAGATTAATCCTTGCTCATGAGATGGATTTGTTTGGTATTATCCCCTTTGTTGATAGGTCAACATCCATTCCTTGTCATCACCTAAAACCATGCCACATTAAATTCTTTTCTATTAATAGAAAATAATAATAATAATAATAATAATAAACAATATGTTTTTATGAAGAGCTATGAGGTATAGGGTAAGTCTTTTAATTCCCAATATTAGGTGTGGGTTTGTTTGTTGTCAATTTGCTCTAGCGCCTCTGCTGATCTGAATCCCAATTAATTAAAAAACTTCCCTTTTTAAAAGTTTTTTAATTAAGAAAAGAAAGAAGCACACAAAAAGAAAAATAATAATTAAGAAAAAGTATTCCAATTTTTCAGATTAGTTTTAACAGGGGGGGTTTTTGGATATCCATAACCTGCAACATTATTGGGAAGAAATCATGTCATTATACTAAATTGGGAGAGGACAAAAGGGCAAGAGAGAAATGGTTCATCCAATGGACCCATTTTAAAGATATAATGAATGCAAATATATAAATATATATGTATATATTTGTACTCATCTATACTAACTTTATAGGTAATAATATGCCTCCTACCAATTATTCCTTAATGATGCCAATGATTGGTCTAAAAAAAAGGGTTTGGTTCATATAAAGAAATATTCATGGATTAGGTTAAAAAAATTAAAAATTAAAAACAAATGTTTAGAATCATACTTTTGTTCCCAGCAAACCTTACAGCAAATGAGAGAATTTTCTGACTACTTCCCCAGAATATTGAGATTTCATTCATGAATATCTTACACATTCCTTCAAACAGTAGTTATTTTATGACCTTTTTTTTTTTTTGGCTAGGTATGTCTGTAGAAAGGTGATTGGTCCGGATCAAATCCTAGTATTAATTATGCCTTTGAAGATTATTTTTAACTGAATTAAGTTATTGCTTGTTGTCTAAGTAAGCAACTCCGACATTATTTTTATATATATATATATATATGTATATATGTTGCCTTCAGTAAAGACCAAGTTGCACAAATGTTCTAAATTTGTATGATTTGCCTCTGGTTTGCGTGTCTAATTAGTTCATGAGATGAGATGAGACGAGGGCAAACCGAAATTCAAATTGCTGGCCACAAATTTAGCAGACTGAGGGTTTGTTTGGTGTATGAGTTTGAGTTGAAATTGATAGTTTAAATAGTGATTGATGTGTACTTTTTCAGAAAAGACAAAAAACTTTTTGAGAAAAAACAAAAATTGAGTTAAAATTCATGGGTTTAGATCTGTGGTCCAAACAAAGCCTGAATATCCTATGTATAGAACTAGAAGCTTTTTGTGCTGTGTGAATAGATCATGGGTTTACCTTTCACCCAGTAGGAAAGATCTTTCTGCCCAATCATTAGGAATGGACCCCATGTGGTATATTGAGATTAAATCATCATTAATCATCATTAATCATGCCTGTAAGCATAATTTTAAGGGGATTTCTACGATGGGATAAAGTGGCTTTACCCCATTAATGATGTAAAATTTTTTTACCATAGATCACTTTTCAATGGTTGAGATATTTTGTGCACACTAAATCTATTATAAACCCAACTACATGTGATTAAAGATAATCACTAAAAAAAAAAAAAAAAAAAAAAAAAAAAACTCCTCCTTGGCTTCCCCAACCGCTGGCAACCCATCCTCCTCGTCTTCCCCAATCGCCGGCGACCCATCCTCCTCGTCTTCCCCTCCCTCTCTCTCTCCCTCTCTCTCGGTTTCACCCCCCCCCCCCCCCCCAAACGTTCAGTGAACCTGCGAAACATAGCCCCCACCGCGCCCTATCGACGATCTGTGTTTGGCTTGCCTCGCAAGGCGATGCTTTTTTTTTTCCCCCTTCTCTTTTCTTAGACTAAATCCTATACAATGGGTTGTATTTTACATTCTTGCACCTATGATCTTCTACCTCATAGAGATTCAATCAGATGGTGGAGGTATTTTACACCATCCATGGGGTAAAACAACCTTACCCCATGGTAGGATTTTTCTAATTCTAAATAGTTAGATTTTTCTTAAGAAATGTTTATGATAGGATCTGAAAAATTACATTTGATCATTAAATTTGTATTAGAAATTATTGGTTTTGGATGTTTTAAAATCTGGATTTGACCATATTCAATTATTAAAAATATTCATTACCAATATGAGAACCCATCATTGAAAACCTTTTTATTTAAAAAAAAATTAATAATAATAAAGAAAGATGATATGATTCTTATATGATCTAACTCAACAAAGCCATGTGTTAATAATGAAGGTTTTTTTTTTTTTTTTTTTGATTAAAAAAAGGATAATTGATGGTGACCTCATGTCTTGAGTCTAGCACTCTTTTTGTAAATCTACTGAGATCACAGGCGAAATAAAAAGGAACCGGCCCAAATTTTTGATACCTAGTATCCAAGAAGTGCAAAATTACATTAATCTGACCCAGGAGTCCAAAGTCACATCAATCTTATTTAACTTTCATCATGTCAATGAGATACATAATTTCAGTTCAATGTGGATAATGAGATTTAGCTTGCGTTTGGAACAAATGTATAAGATATAAGGGCCTGTTTGGTGCACAAGTTCAGTTTGAATTGAGTTGAAATTTTTAAGTTTGAATAGTAATTTTTGTTGACTTTTTCAGAAAAGACAAAAAACTTTTGGGAAAAAGACGAAAAACATGATGAAAAAAGTACAGTTTAGTTTAAGTTGAACCTATCAACCAAACGGGCCCATAATTTTTAAGTTGAAGTTTATTGACTTTTTAAAAATTAATCATAATTTTTGTTGATTTTTTAAAAATAGATAAAAAAATAAGATAAAAACTTAGGGTTAGTTTGGATCTATAATTCAAACTCATATATTTAAACTCAAATTTTGTCTTTTTCTGAAATTTTTTTTATCTTTTCTGAAAAAGTCCACAAAAATTACTATTAAAACTTAAAAATCTTAACTCAAATTCTTACACCAAACACTCATTAGATTTAAATCTATATGTTCCAAATAAACCGTCAGTCTTTAGATATTAGGTACGAGAACCTTAGTTGGCTGTCCTTTCTCACTATGTCAAAGAGAAAAAAGGAAAGAAAAAAAGAAAAAGGAAAGAGATAAATAACTTCAGCAACTACTTATCTTAATGGCAGCTTTTTCTATGTTGGGAACAACTATTTAATGGAAATTGATGATCCAATGTATTAAATGCATATCTCTAAAGAATTCAAATGGTTGGATTCCTCTAGAAGATTGTTTTAGGATTTTTTATGAAATCGAGTCAATTAAATGCAGCTGCAAGTTTATATATATATATACATATACATATATAATGTGTTTGCGTATCGCAATGAAGAAGCAGCCAAAATAGTTCAGTTCAGGCGGTGGCAAAAGCTTTGCATTAATTTCCACACTGTTTTTCTTTCCCATGAGAGAGGGAAAAAAAGGAAAGAAAGAAAACATGGGGAAACAAACATGCTTTTCTCTATAAATTGTAATGGGGACAAATTCATGGTCTTAAAGAGTTGTTTGGTTCTTTTTGCTCATTATCCGGTAAAAGTTTTGTCAATTTTTCAACATCTGCACATGTTTTGCTCTTGTCCATACTCCATACCGAAGGGGACTATAAACTTTGAGACCATAACAGCTCAAATCAAATCCCAATCCCATATTTCAAGAAATACATATAGAAAAATAGTGTATCCAGTGTCAAAAATAATTTAGTATTTATGATTTTTTGTTTAAAAACTTATAATATTTACTTAATTTATATGTAATTTTTTATTTAAAATCTAATAATATTAATATTTTTTATTTAAAATCTTATCTTATGATACTAGTTTAAAAATATTATATTAAAATCACTTCATTAGTATAACAAATTACAAAAAAAAGTTATAAATGCTATATAAAAAGAGTACCGAACATCAACCTATATCCCTCTATATATATATATATATATATGTAGATATATGTATATGACAAATGTCAGTTTGTGTTAATGTGGATTCAAAACAAAACTTTAGTGTGTAGTCAAACTTTTGTTCAAATTTTTTTTTCTCGAAGCAAGAAATGTGGATAGACTATAAAGCTTAAACTTTGACCATCTTACCCGTTTGCACAAACCAGTTTCTTTCCTTCTTTCTTTTTTGTTTTCTTTATTTTTGTTGAGGTTTTGTTTCATTGTTTTTAACCAATATTTTAGTTTTTTTATAGTTTTTTTTTTTTTGTTTTATTTAAGGGTATTCACAATTGGTTTGGTCGGTTAAATTTAAAAAATAGTAATAAAATCAGAATTAAATTATTTTGAAAAATTAGATTAGATTGCAGTTTTTGAAAATTTATTTAATAAATGACTCTTTTTTTAATGATCGGTGATCATCCGATTATAATTAATTGACTATAGTTAATATGATGTAATCAATCAATTAATGATGAAAGTAAAAATACATATTAATATAAGTCAATCAAAAATTGATTATGATTGATAATCAATCACTTATTAACTACTTTTTAGAAATCATTCATTTTTTTTTTTAATTTAATAAAATTTGAAACATTTGTTTTTTTTTTTTTTTTTTAACTTCAGAAAAGGTCATATATCACTTTTTTTTTTTCGAACTGTTAGATATTAAAGTGAACAACCATTAAACTAAATTATTCATAAGTTCGGAAGGGTTTTATATGAGCGGTTTAATTAGGTTTAACATTAAAAACAATTTTAAACAAGACTAAAATCGATCAATTATTCAAAACTAGCTTACGGTTTGATTTTGATTTGATTTGTATTGATCAATTTTCATGATTTTTTTTTTTTGGGAACACTCCTAGTTTCACAGTTCCTCAAAAGAATTTGATTACTGAGTACTATTTACTTAAAAATTAAATTAAAAAAAAAAAGAAAAGAAATCTAATGATTTCCTCTCTATGAGTGCTAAACGGAAAAACTTTCTTTGTCTAGACTCTCATAAATTTAAATGTTGAAATGTGGTTCTCTCATCGATAATAACCTAATTAAAGTAACAAACAATATTATTATTATTTAAAGGATACTCAACGACAATACTAAATTAGCATTAATTTTATACTTACATCTTTATTAATACATTAATTTAAAGAGAATGACATAGTGAACAAAATCAAGCTATTTGCGAGAGCCCCTTAGTAAGTTATGAGGAGAGATTAATTAAGAACCAAAATGGAATTCCATTCCAAAAACTAAGACAAAAAAATTTCCATTTTAGGGTCATTTTTTCATGATGTATCTATCTCGCACAAACAAACAAGCATCACTCAAAATACTTCAAGAAACAAGGTAGGCTGTAATCATGATATTTAAAGAACTTTGTTGATGGGGCCTTTCACTGATATATTCAGGCCAGGCCCTTTGCCAATGGACTTTTCCTATCCCAACTTTGCAGACTTTTTCCTTTTTGGGTCGAAAAATTGATCGAACATCAATCGTACTAAACATCAAATTCAGATTTTTATTTTTTATTTTTTATTTTTAATCTCAATGGCTATTCTATGGATAGTATTTTGATAACTTATTAATATATTTAAAAATTTTTAGTATTTAACATTTTTATGTGGTTAAATTTTTAAATTTAAATTATACGACATAACACTATTATAGAGGAAGTCAGTGAGACGAGAAATCCAGGATAGCAGATCTTGACTCCCAAACATCCCTACTCACAAAAGATTGACTCTATGGACCCATTTGGGGCACATTTGGCATCTAGTTTCCAATATATATATATATACATATATATATATATATTTGTCTTTTTTCTCAACTCCGAACTACTTTTTCCTATTTCCATCTCCTAATGTATACAGTAAACTTAAATTTTAAAAGTCTATAATTTTGTTATCTTAAAGTCCAAATGAGATGATTTTCTTTAAATTGCATAGAATTTTAAGAAAAAATGAAATAAGATCCATGTTGATTTATTTTCTTATACACATTGTAAGCAAGTGTTTGGACCTCCAATCCAGACCCTACTTCTACAATCCATTTTTTGTCTTTTTCCTTCAGCTTTACTACTCATATAGTTTTATAACTCAAACTTTAAAAGTCCAAATAAGATAATTTTTTTTAAATGCATATAATTTCGAGATGAACGAAATAAATTTCATATTGATATCTTTTTTTTTTTTTTTTTTTTTTTTTCTTCCTGAACATATTTCAAGTTTTTACATTTTTTAACTCAAGTAATCCAACGTCTCAATAAACGCACAATTAATCCAAACACAAATTTAAAAATCCAAACCTTAGCACCAAGCGCATGCTTATTTTACACTTTTTTACTCTAAACAATTTTTTTCAACTAAACACATTTCCAAAATTCCATTACAAGTATCTTAAAATAATATATCTTTAAAACCTCTCCTAAACAAGCCTGGTAGATGAGTCGCATATTCCATATATCTATACATATTATAAAAAGCTTAATATTTATTGTTTAAGCTTTTCGTCCAAAATGGTTCGTTTTGAATGAAAATATTTTGTCTTAGTTTTTGGTCCTTTAATTTTCTTTTCTATTTTTGTTTTCGGCCCCCTTTTTTTTTTTAATTATAATTTAGTCCTTTCTTTTATACTGGTCAAATTTTTTTTTTCCTTTTATCTTTTTTGTATTTTTTTCATGCCTTTTTTTTTTTTTTTTTGGTTATTTGTTTTGCTGGTCTATTTTCTAATTTATTATTTTAGTGTTTTACTATTTAGATAAATTCTCTCAAATATGTTTAACATATACATATTGTAGACTATTATACGTAGCACATATACGTGGAACATACAAAAACCAATAAAATGAACAACTATTACTTTTTTGTCCATGAACTAGATCTTATAAAGGACCTAGATATGGCAGTAAGTCCAAGTTTGACATAAATTATATCAGCGGCATACAATCGCATTCCCTGCTAGACTTCTTTTAAAAACCCACGAGTTAAAATGGTTTGTACTAGCTTATGTTACTTTGATCTTCTTATAAAGAAAACCTTTGTTTTATCTACAAAGTTTTCTGAGCAGAGAACTAAAACTTGACATGTAAATTACTGCTAAATGAAAAGTATAAAACCGATATTTTTCTATATACATCTGGACATATATATAACAGTCGAATAAAAATGGTATTTTGAGAAGTGTCACCATTAGCTAAATTATAGTCGTTTTTCATGAAAAGAACTGATTTTGGTTCAATATTAAGTTATATATTTGATATCGTAAGATGATATGATTATAGTCAAATAATGCTAAAATTATGATATATGATACGTTTGATTATGAGTTATGAAAGCTTAAGAGTTAGAGTAGGAGTTAATCAGTAATATACATAAGATAGTTACGAAGATGGATCGTGTTATAATTTTAGATAAAGCATGTTAGGAGTTTGTAATCTCATACTATTTTTTTATTTTTTTTATGTTTTGTGGAATTCAGACTAATTGTTTATACTTTATAAAATTGTGGTTTATGAGATTATGCATGCTTAAGAAACTATGGCACCTAAAATTTATGCATCTATCCAAATTAATATTATCTATATATATATAAGTTTGTTTGCGCATCTTTTTAATTGAGGTATTGTTGTCACTACTACAAAGTTGGCTTAGACGACGGGGATTACACGACAGTTTTACAAAAATCGTCGTCTAAAACCTAATTATACGACGGTTTATTGAAACCATCGTGTAAACCTGAGATTACACGACGTTTTCGATAAATCGTCGTGTAATCTTTCGAAAAAATTTGAAATCACTCTAAAATTTTGAAATTTAGAGTGATTTTCGGAAAATTACACGACGGTTTATGGAAACTGTCGTGTAATCTTTCGAAAAAATTTGAAATCACTCTAAAATTTGAAATTTAGAGTGATTTTCGGAAGATTACACGACGATTTAGGAGATTATACAACGGTTTCCTTAATCGTCGTGTAATCTTCAGAAAAAATTTGAAATCACTCTAAAAATTTGAAATTTAGAGTGATTTTCGGAGGATTACACGACGGTTTACCGTGGTGTAATCTCGGAGATTACACCACGGTTTAGGCAAACTGTTGTGTAATATTCCGAAAAAATTTGAAATCACTCTAAAAATTTGAAATTTAGAGTGATTTTCGGAAGATTACACGACGATTTAGGAGATTATACAACGGTTCCTTAATCGTCGTGTAATCTTCAGAAAAAATTGAAATCACTCTAAAAATTTGAAATTTAGAGTGATTTTCGGAGGATTACACGACGGTTTACCGTGGTGTAATCTCGGAGATTACACCACGGTTTAGGCAAACTGTTGTGTAATATTCCGAAAAAATTTGAAATCACTCTAAAAATTTGAAATTTAAAGTGATTTTCAGAAGATTACACGACGGTTATGGAAACCGTCATGTAATCTCGGAGATTACACGACGGCTTAGGGAAACCGTCGTGTAATCTTCCAAAAATTCATTAAAAATTTTGAAATTTTATGCTTTGAACTTCGCGCGGTAAACCCTTAACTTAAATCCACTTTTCTCATCCTTTCTCATCATTTTCATCTTTCTCGCTCTCAACCACTCAAAGATTTCTCCTACCCACTATCTCCTTTGCCCACCCACCGACAGCGCGCTGTCTTACCATCTCTTTTATTCTCTTGGTGATGCCGCCGCCGCCCTCCCCTCTTCCTCATTCGACCGTCGCCCTCAACGCCGTCCTCCCCTCTCTCTCTTTTTTGCCGTTGCCGTCGCCACCTCCACTGCCACCCTGTCTTCCCATAAAGGCCGTGAACTATTTTGCATCAAAGAAAGGCAATGTGACTTTCATATTGCTCAATTTCTTATTTTTCAACAAAAATACGAACACACAATTCTTTTATAACTTGCTTGGAGTGTAATTTGTGTATTTTTTGTTGTTCAAATTTTTTTTTATTGTTGTTCTTTGTAGACGAATCTTTGTGTAATTTTTTAGCATTTTAAGATCTATGAACACATAATATCTACGCATTTTTTTTCCGCCCACCACATGCTCGATGAAATGTCAAAATTGAATTTTGTTTGATTTAATTTTAATGGTATGCATCTTAATTATTTTGAATTTGCAAACTTGCTAGGGCTCTAATGGATTGGAAGCTTATAGCCGGAGAAGGGATTAAAATGAGACGAGATTATAAAATAAAAATCTCGGATCGTCTTGATTAGGGGAAAATTGACTAAATTTGTAATGCAATTCATTAATTATGATATGTAAACTGGTAATGTAATTGATGGTTTTTTTTTTTTACTTTGATACATGTAGCTAATATTTTGTCAATCATATCCTGGGCCGTGTATTGGATAACACACGGGTTAGGCCACCTGTGAGAAATCACCAAAAAATGCCAAATTATTTTTTAATTTATGTTGGACTTTACATGACGGTTTTTAACAGAAACCGTCGTGTAAAATCCACTTTACATGACGGTTTTTTTTCAAAACCGTCGTGTAAAGACCATTTCACACGACGGTTTTGAACAAAAATCGTCGTGTAAAGTTCTTACTTTAACGAAATTTACTCCATTTTTTCTCTATTCGACGATGGTGTGAACCATTATGGAATATTGAGATTAACCATCGTGGTATCTCAAAACATTTCACAACGGTGGATTACACGACACTTGTCTAACCGTCGTGTAAACTTTACACGACGGTTAATAACCGTCGTCAAATCCATAATTTTTACTAGTGTGTGTTGCATTGCGTATTTGTATTTGTAATATTTAGACTTCCTTGTGATGCAGGAAAATGGAAAGGAATACTAAAAGTAGAAACTCAATGATCGAGGCAGCGGGTCATAACGAATGTGCATATGAGATAATACATGTAGTAGTCAATTTTAAAACAGAAATCCAACACCATATCTTGTGCCGATCCCACACGAGATGGTATCTGCCCAATTATCTCCACAGGAAGGCACTCCATGAAATTGTGCTTATAAGAGTGCATGATTGTTTTAGGAAACGGCAATGAAGTGATTATGATTTATATTATGTTATGCATTTAATATTTGATATGATATGATTATATTGAAGATATATTAAGATTATGAACTATGACACGTTTGATTATGAGTTATAAATTATAAGAATTTAAGAGTAAGAGTTAATCTAAATCAAAGGTTAAGATATGTACTCAGATACATATTCAATAACTTAAATTAAAAGGTCTTATTCAAATAATAAATTGAGTGATATCAAACTCATGATGATATGAGTGAAACTAGGCCGTAGGTAAAATGCCACGTGCTCTAAGCAGTTTTTGTACCAAAGTATCTATCTTTTTGTTTTTTTCCTGCTAATTGAATTCTTTACTTGACGTGTAATTTTACTAAAAACAATTGAACATGTTTTATCAGAATTATGTTATAGTTTAACGTGTCCCTGTTTTTCTCCGCTATCTTCCTCTTAATTCAATTAGTTCAACTGTAAGGTTTATTTAATCAAATCGTGAATTCGATTAATGTGTCAAAAATATAACAATTCCTAGGAGTTGAGTTGAGTTAAGTTAAGTTGGGAGAACCTTTAACTATTGTGAAGTTTGGTAATGTGAATGTTTTGGATTAATGTAGGTATTAAACATTTCACAATCGACAAAATCTATAAATCCGAAATTGATCAGTGTCAACGGAAAGTTCAAAACATTTCTTCACAAGTTTTGGATGTTGATTGTTTAATAAAATTTTATGGTGTGTTTGGTTCATCAATTGAAGTTAAAATTTTTAAGTTGAAATTGATTGACTTTTTAAAAACGAATTATAATTTTTGTTGACTTTTCAGAAAAAGACAAAGACTGAAATGAAAATTTAAGTTGGAGTTGAAACACCAAACAGAGGCTTAATGTCAATAAATATAAGGACTTCACTTTTTAGTTTCATTGAAATTTGTTTGTTGTAAAGGATTGTGTTACTATTTAGTACACTTTAGTTAAAAAAAAAAAAACATATATTATTGTAGTTAAAAAATAATACTGTATTTTGTTTTATATTATTTTTTCTTCCCTCAATGTATATAATAACTGTTTTTGTAACAATAGAAAACTTATTATTATAAATTACAAATTAAAAATCGGCCTTCAAAAAACAAAAAAAAAAAAAAAAAAAATCAAATCCGAGATAAGAAATGAAATAACCATTAAACAAAATTTTACAAAACCAAGGTCATTTAGAGTTTTTGTTTTTTGTTTTTGTTTTTGGGAAGAGGTGAGATCTTCAGAAAGAATTCTCCAAAAAAAAAAAAGCTCAAGGGTAAGGACCGACTATTGGGAAATGGCAGAGCTTTGACTCCTCACCAACTTCCTCTGGTCGAGTCCTCTCTCTGTGATCTGTAACAATGGCGGCGAATGGAGGCCTTGAGATGAATGTCCTCGTAGTTCTCTTAACGACCCTTGTCTTATTATCAAGCTCCTTCAGCTTCTGCTTCGGCGACCGATCACCGCTACAATGTAGGAGGTCACGTCCCCTTGTTCGTCAACAAAGTCGGACCCTTTAACAACCCCAGGTATCCCCCAACACTCAACTTTTTCTGGGTTTTTTTTTTTTTTTTTTTTTTAAATAAATAATTTGAAACGTCGTTTTGTTTCAAGAAACAGAGAAAATTGAGAAGAAATGACAACCCTATTTGGCAGTTTGCATAATTGATCTTCATAATAAGGTTCAAATTTGGACTTTTAGTTCGTTTGAGAAAAAACTTCATGGAGTTTTTGATGTTTTGCGTTGACTCTCGTAGTAGATCATAAACCGAATCTATGAACTCCAATATAGTAATGACAATTCAGATTTTGAATAGAGGAAAGGGGGAAAAAAAAATTGTGTGAAAAACTGAAGACCCAAAATTGTGTAACACACAGAATGAAGAGTGATAGTGTGACATGTGAACAGAATTCTAGTTCTAGTTCTGCAAAATAGTCTGAAGATTGGAAAACAGTTTCTGGGTATGGAAATTTAATGTGTTTTGTTCTCCAATTCATTAGATAAAAGTGGGTGTGGACAGCTTTGTAGTTACTTGTTAGTTTTTGATAAAAGTGTGGAATTGAGAGTGAGGCAGAGCTTTTTCTTCTGAAGAAGCGTCTTCCAAAGCGGGACTCTACCTAATATGGGCATTAGTTTGAGAAGGATGGTTTGGTTTGTCTGAATAGTAAGGGCATGATTATGGAACAATAACGCAATATAATGGGGTTGGAAGGGAAAGTGAAGGAATGAGAATGGAGATCGTTGATTCTCTTTTTAGTGTTTGCTTCTCCGTTAGAAAGTGGAATGGGAAATGATCCTGTTCCTTTTCCAGTGTTTACTAAACTCAGGCATCCGAATCATATCTACGTAAATAATCATTGGCTTGTAATATGTGAGCTTATCACCTGTATATAAGTTAATTTGGCATTCATTCCCATTACATGGGAATCAACACCAAGGGAGTGTTATGAGTGGCGTTCCCATGTCTCGTTTCCTGAATTGTGTGGGGCCCACCAATCTACCATTCATGATCTTGTAAATAAACGTATAATTTAATGGGAAAGGAAAACAATCCTCCTTTTCCATTTCCCTTTCATGTGAAGTAAACACACCCAAGTGTGGTACACTTGAAACCGGTGTTTCTAATAAGTCTGCTTTTATTTTGTCTTTGAAATGGCCTTTGATGTCTGTCTTGGTTGTTCATTGGAAGTAAAGGACGATATGGTTTTTAACATTAGTTTGCTGTATGTTTGGTCTTAAGATGCTCCGAGGTTTTACAGATGCGATGTTTTTCTAATAATTCCCACGTTAATATGCTCCTCATTAGTTGAAATAGCTGTATAGAAAAAATCATTACACCTATCAATGAGTTATTGTGGTTATGTTAATAACATCACTGTACTACTGCTCGCTTTGTACATTTTGAGTTGGTTGCTAAATTCATTGCATCATTCATGACAATTTTGGCAATAATTTGTGACCCTATTTATTTGAATACAGATGCTTGATTGTTCTTTTTCTGCAATGTACAGCTTAATAACCTTTCTATTATTGCGATTAACGTTATTTTAAAAAATAATTTTTTTTAAAGAAATAATCATGCATAAATCATTAAATTTGTTTCTTGATTAAGTTTTCTTGTAGGAGTAAAATGTTAAGTTTAATTGCTTTTTTTTTTTTTTTTTCTTCCAAGGTAATCATAATTTCTATTAGCATTTAATTTTTTTCGTTCGTGATTGTCAATCTCTTGCAGTGAAACCTATCAGTACTATGACTTGCCATTCTGCCGTCCAGGTTAGCCTTTAAGGCTCCGATGAAATTTTGATCACGTATTAAATATTGGAAGAGAATCCATTTAGATTGATATAAGGGATAGTGGTGTGTTTGATCTATTGCGAGATCAATGATACAACGGTTACAACCTCGAATCAATCAGAGGCATATTTAGAATTAAGGCCATTGAAATTGTCATCATGTTTATATGAACGTTTTTGGAGTATCAATGTGATAAGAATTAAGGCCATTGAAATTGTCATCATGTTTATATGAACGTTTTTGGAGTATCAATGTGTTAACTGTCTTGAGATCTGGTTGTCTATAACTCATATCCGATATCATTCAGGTTATGGTGTAATTCAAACTTTGCCTTGTTGGACTTGGGATTAATTACGTTGGCTTTTAAATCAGATCGATCAGATCATATGTTCAAAACTGGTCCTTTTTCTATTGTTTCTTGGTGTTAACGTAAATCCCCAAGCAAGATAAAGCAAAAGAAAATTGGGTTTCTTTGCAGATACTGTAATTAAGAAGAAGGAAACTATTGGTGAAGTTCTGAATGGTGACCGTTTGACCAATACCCTATATGAGTTGAATTTCCGGGAGGAAAAAACATCGTACGACCCTTTGTCCAAAGAAGCTTAAAGCTGCAGACATTGCAAAATTCAGGGATGCTGTTATCAATGATTTTTACTTCCAGATGTTCTATGATGATCTTCCTTTGTGGGCATTTGTTGGTAAAGTTGAAGACGAGAGTTGGAATACCGGTGAGAAGAGGCCCAAGTATTATTTATTCAAACATGTTCAGTTCGATGCCGTTTATAATGACAACCAAGTCATAGAAATTAAAGCTTTTAGTGATCCTAACAATGTTGTGGATATAACCGGTGATGCTGAAATTGATGTTGAGTTCACTTATACTGTTAACTGGAATGCAACCTCTACTAAGTTTGAGAGTAGGATGGACAAGTACTCGAAGGCTTCTTTGCTGCCAAATCATAAGAAAATGCATTGGTTTCTTTGATTAAATCTATTGTCATCATTGTCCTTTTGATGGGATTTCTTGCCTTGCTCATCATGCGGCGTCTAAAGAATGACCTGAGAAGGTACTGCATTGAAAGTTATGAACAAGATATTAATCAGTCAGCAAATTATTTCTTCAACAAACTAATACTTTTTAAATCAAGTATAGGTTCTCTAATTTTGATGGAGAAGAAGATAAGGAGGTCGGTTGGAAATATATCCATGGTGATGTATTCAGATGCCCTTCGAACATGTCCTTATTTAGTGCCGTTTTGGGTGTTGGTACCCAGCTACTCACCCTGTAAGAATCTTGAAAACTTACATCTATATACTTCATGCTTCATGTCTATTTGTGTTCCATGTCCGAGGTTTCTAAAGTTGGCAATATTTTACGCCGGTAGCCTTTGATTTCTATCATTGTACAGTTTGCACATGACACTCTATCTGCATGTTAGCCTTATACGTGTCATGTTTTATTCCGTTATCTTTCTCTTCTGCCCCCAATTTTAACTTTTGCCTTTTCCTTCAGTGTTTGCATCTTATTTTTGCTGGCATTTTTTGAGGTTCTATACCCGTACAACCGTGGAGCACTTTTAACATCTCTTATTCTTGTATATGCTCTTACGTCTGTGGTTGGTGGATACATCTCTGCGGCTTTCCACAACCAATTTTCTGAGACCGGATGGGTAAGTTTTTCTGAACCTCTGTTCTGCTGTATTTCTTTAGCTCTTATCTTTTTTTTTTTTCCTGACAAAAACAACCTTGGCTTTTCAGAAAAGGAGTGTTCTTCTGGCAGGAATTCTTTACATGGGTCCATTCTTTGTGACGATGTCAATTGTTAACACAGTTGCTATAGCTCAGGGGGTCACCGCCGCACTTCCATTTGGCACCATTGTAGTTATTCTTCTCCTATATTTCTTCCTTGCCATCCCATTACTCGCCTTGGGTGGGTTGATTGGACATTGTTTCAGATCCGAATTCTCAGCACCTTGTGCGACAAAGCAATATCCCAGAGAAATTCCGCCATTAGCTTGGTACAGGAATGCACCTAGTCAAATGTTTATTGCAGGTCTATTACCATTCAGTGCAATTGGCCTTCAGTTACACCATCTGTATGCGAGCATATGGGGCTTCAAGATATATACATTACCTGGCATTTTGTTCATTACGTTCCTTATCCTCGTCATACTAACTGCAATATTAAGCATTGGTTTGACATACATTCAGCTTTCTGTTGAGGACCACCGATGGTGGTGGAGGTATGTTGCTCTTTCATGCACAACGCACCTAAATAACAAAGGGTATTCCACACATCTGCCCCCTTGACCTGATTGGCAAGTTTCCCTCTTTTATTTTAAGTGTTGCAAAGTGCTACAAATGATGACAGCTGTTAAAATTTGGACAGAAACACCCTCGTAAACGTTACATGAGCTCGTTTGAACGAAGAGATTGAAATCTCGGATGACGGCCAAACCATGTTACGCCACATGTACGAGGGTGTTTACTTCCAAATTTTATCCTTATTCATCGATTTGGGGAACTTTACAATTTATTGGTTAAAAGCATCAATAACTATAAATGGCATGTACACAGATTTTACCACATATACCGTGTGTACTTGTTCATTAAGAATGATCTTACATCTTTTGCATGTAGTGGTATATGTGGCAGTTTTGAATCTTTCCCTGCTGCAAATATTTTTAACGAAAAATCTATATGGAGATAGATGAATTGATTTGAGGTCTTATTTGTCAGTCTTTTTCAATTAAAGGGCATTTGGCACTTTTGCCCTTGGATTTTTAATTTCCACAAATTGTCCCTTAGAATAATAAAGTGTTGCAACGTGCCCCAAATAGATGATGGCTGTCAAAATTTGCATTAAGCTTGTTTGAATAAAGAGATTTATATTACGGATGACGACGGAGCATGTCTTGTATGTGTATGAAAACATTCCCTTTCAAATTTAACATCTATTTGGAGGTACTTGGAAATATTTTATAACCAGTGGGAAATTTGCAAATGCACTTAAAGTTCAGGAGCAAAAGCGCCAAAATCCTGTTTTAAAACAATTGCTTTGGACTTCTGGTGACTAATATAATCAGACGTTTGTAGACATATTTCTCGAAAAGATATTATAATAAAAAAAAAAAAAAAAAAAAAAAGAAGAATGTCTGTTTCTTAAATCGAAACAAAGCACATTTTCCCTCTGTTTTCTATTTTCTGTATGTTAATCTTCGTTTTTCTCTTTCAACTCTGGTAATTTTGCAGATTAACAAATTTGTACTTCATGCTGTCCTGCAGATCTGTGCTGTGCGGTGGATCGACTGCTATTTTCATGTTTGGTTATGGGATATACTTCTATCTGAAGTCGAATATGGACGGCCTCATGCAGCTGTTCTTCTTTTTTGGTTACAATGCTTGCATGTCCTATGCATTCTTCTTGGTGCTCGGTACGATTAGTTTCCGCACTTCCATGATGTTCGTTCGCTATATATACCGTGCTGTTAAAAGTGAATGAACCCTTGGATTGATAATGTAGTCTTCCTTTACCGTCTTCTTTTTTTTTTTTCGCCTCGCACCGAGAGCAATTGAAACCATGAGCAGGTTTTGACAACCATTGAAATTGTGGAATACACACACACAAGTTTTAAATGTGAATTAGGGGCCCCTGATAATCATGCAGCTTCCGTAAAATATGTTGCCAACGGATTCGGCTCATCTATCTTTTTATTTGTTTTCTTTTATGTCTCTTTAATAAAATATCATGCACTTTTTTTATTAATGTGGTATGATGTTTAATTGAAATGCAATTTTTTAATTGACATATCGTAATATTATTGGGAGATATGAAGAAGATATGAATAAAGAGATATAGGAGTTGAATCTGTTGCCAATATATATGCAGTTGTCTTTGGTGTGTTGTATACTTCGTATGGTATTGTATAAAACTAATTATTAGAAAATTTGTGATGTTTAACAATTTTTATTTTTTATTTTTTTATTATTTTTTTTAAGAATGAAGAAAGAAATGTCCGTATATTATTGTAGAGGCTAATTTTCAGTAGCTTCTACATTAAGGGCATAACTTGTGTCCCACGTGCATAAATGATATATCCACCTTTGTTATGTACCTGTTATGCTTCGTTAGGTTGTGAAAATTAACTTTTAATTTAAAATAAATTTTAAATGATAATGCTGTGACGATTAAATGAAAAGACAATGCAACAACTAGCAGAAAACCAAATATGCTAAAATCTGACGTATGTTATAAACAATGGAAAATTTGCCACCAAAGTGCAAATATATATGAGTCAAGTTTATTATAAAAGTTACCACTGAATTGACGAGTAGTTCCTATTCAAATGTTAAAATTTGACAAGGTAACAATAATCTGTAGAATACAATAGCTGATGACAATCTTTATCAATACATATATGATCATAACTTATGGAGGTAAAATGATTATTACATTGTTGAATTTTCTTTTGGGAATACATATTAATCGTTATTCAACACTTCATATTTTTTGAACTATAATCAACATCATACTTTAAAATAATATATGCAAAGCAAATTTATTTATATATTGAACAAACAATAAAAAATATCATGTTATGCTTACAAAAATATCCTTAGATCATGATGTGCTTACAAAAATATCCTTCACTCTTATTTAATAAACAAAAAGGTAGATTTCATTTTAAAAAATAAAAAAAATAGAAAATTAAAAATCCCAAAAAAGATTCCCCTTCATATTTGCGTAGTTGAACCCAAATTATAAATTAAAATTCTCTCCTTTTTATTTTATTTTATTATTATTATTATAAATAAGTTTTAGTTTGTGTTTGATTCACCTGTTAAAGATAAAATTTTAAGTTGGAGTTGATTGATTTTTCAAAACTAGTTATAATTTTTGTTGACTTTTTAGAAAAGATAAAAACTAAGATGAAAAAATATAGTTTAGTTGGAGTTAAGTTAAAATGTCAAACGAGTGTTGTTGCTTTATTGTTTTTTTTTTTTTTTGTTTTTGCATTTTCTCTCAATAATATATATACACACACACTGATGAGGTCATATTAAATGCGAGATATCTGTGGCATACCAAATTTGGAGAGAATTTACACCCATAGAGTGGATGGAATGGCAAAGGGGTGGGAAGCCTTTGCTAGGTATCTCTTTTTCGTCCATTAGGGTTCGATTCCTACTGCCTCCCCTTAAGCTCCACTCCAGCTTCGGCTGTTGAAACTTGGTTAGGTGACGGAAAGACAAGTCCTGGGTGGACCACTAAGATAAACTAGTATAAATGACCCGTTTCTGCCATACTTAATGAAGTGTTTTTACCTATGGGACTGAAAATCCTAGAAATGATGGGGTCACCTCAGATCCTTTTTCCTACCAAAAGAAAAAAATTTGAATTTTTTTTCTCTCAATATTTTCAGTGGCTTTTTCATAATTTGAATTCTTGGAATCTGATTATTTCTGAAATGCAAAAATAATAAGTAAATTGGATCGTTTAAATGAAATTTGACTAAATTATAGCACCTTGTTCGATTGAAAGTAAGCAAAGTTTTTCTAACTTCTTTGGTAGAGTTTAAGCTCGTGATCATGTATTAAAAAAAGAAAAAAAAAATAAAAAATAAATAAAGCTCTTGGTCGTGGACGCAGGAAAGGGGAAAGAAGAGGAAAATCTTCCGTTTTTTTTTATTTTTATTTTTTTAAAACTAATTTTCAAATTACAATCATGTGTAAAAATTGTACAATATTTTTTGTGAATCCTTTTAATTTAGATCGTTCGAAAAGGATCTGGTGCTTAAAATTTTTTGCTTCATCAGTGGGGATGAGTTACTGTTCTCCACAATAGAATTCTCCAAATTGAGGGTCGTTTAGGGGAGTGTTTCCAAAACACTGTTTTTTTTTGTTTTTGTTTTTATAAACTTTATGTCTTTTTCTTTAATTTAAAATTGCTTTTCGCTATTTATATCTCCAAGTCTTTTTTAAAAAACTCAAATTTTAAAAATTTAAAACTTCGTTATTTTAAAACAAAATGAGATATATTTTTTAATTATATAAAATTACGAAAGAAATAAAATAAAATTCATAATAATGTATTTTTTTTTTCCAAATACATTTCTAAATTTCATTTTTTTTCACTCTAAACATTTTTTGCAATTAACACAGATTAAAAACTCGTCTAAACTTCAAAATATTTTCAAAATTCCGTCTCTCATTCTCCTCATATGCTCCCTAAATGGTCACGTGTCTTGCACGTGTCTCTGTATACTTGAAATTGACACCCCCAGAAAAAAAGGAAAAAGAAAAGAAAAGAAAAAAAAAAAAAAAACTTTTCTTTTGTTTCATTTTTGCTCCTTCCGCCGCTGTCGCACCTCTTCCTTCGAACCAGTGAGCATTCTTTCTTTCTTTCTTTTGGTCAATCTTCGAGAGGTGGAAGTGGCAAAAGATTTGTGTTTGCTCAATTTGTTGTAAACACACAGTAAGCATTTCTTTAATCTGTTTTCCTTTTTCAATATTATTAGGGCTTTTATTGGATCCATTTTTTTCTTTGCTTTCGATCACCTTTTGCTTTAATAATAATAATAATAATAAAAAATCTTCTGATCAAATCTCATTTCTTCCTCTTTCAAAAAAATAAAAAATAAAAAAAAAGATGCAGAGAATCGGTTCTAAAACCAACTTCCTTCCCAACTCTGCATTGGGGTTTCACCATGGCCGTGGTGGACTGACTACTTTCTTTTCTCGCAGTCTCCAAAAGACGGCTGTGGAATGGTGAATCAATCAAAAAATGGCCAAATCCAACAATACCCACTTGGAGATGAATCTTGTAAATTCTTTTGTGGATTCGTTTCAGAGAATGCTCCGAACTCGTCCTCTTTGTTCTGTTGTGGCTTTCAACCAATTGTTTGGGTAAACTCGTCAAAACCAAACATTATTCTCTTGTTGTTTCTTTGTATAAGCAATTGGGAATCCGAGGAATCAGGCCTAATGATTATTCTCTGAACATTGTGTTCAATTGCTTCTTTCGTTTGAAGCAAATGCGATCTAGTTTATGTGTTGTTGGAAATTTCATTAAATTTGGTCATCAACAATACGTTGTGACCTCGAGTACTCTAATGAAGGGGTTTTTCCTCGAGGGAAAGGTTGTCGAAGCAGAAGAATGTTTTTTACAAAATGATTGAGGGAGGCTGTAAGCCTAGTGTGGTTACTTATACCACATTGCTAAATGGTAATTGTAAGATGGGACACAGGTCGCAGTTATTCAGTTGCTTAAGAAGATGGAAAAGGAACATAACAGCATGACTAATATTGTTTCCTACAACACAGTTATTGACGGCCTTTGCAAGGAGGGGCTAATCGATCGTGCTCTGGACCTCTTCTTGAAAATGACTCGTAAAGGTGTTGTTCCAGATGTTGTTACTTACACCTCCTTGATTCATGGAGTGTGCATGCTTGGGAATTTGAAAGAAGCTACAAGGTTATTTAATGGAATGGTTGATCAAAATATCTTCCCCGGTGTAAAAACTTTCAGTGTCTTGATTGATGCCCTTTGCGAAGAAGGGATGGTTGCGAAGGCTCAAGATATGATGGAAATTATGATTCAAAGAGGCATCAAGCCTGATGTTGTAACATATAGTTCACTCATTGACGATCATTGTTTGCGAGGAGAAATTGACGACGCAAGAAAGGTGTTTGATACAATGATCGACAATGGCTGTGAAAGTAATGTATTTAGCTATAACACTTTGATATATGGATATTGTAAGAAAAAGATGATAAATGAGGCTCTTAGATTGTATGAAGAAATGACATCTAAGGGATTGGTTCAAGTTGTTGTTACTTATAGCTCTCTTATTGCTGGGTCTATGTAAAGTAGGGAGAACTCAGTCTGGTCAAGATTTGCTTCACAAGATGCAAGCTGTTGGGCAAACACCAGATACTCAAACATATTCTATTTTACTCGATGGCTTTTACAGAAATGGAGAGCTTCAAGAGGCCTTGACTTTATTTCATGATATAGAAGAGAAAAAGGTACCGCTCAATATCGTGATCTACAATACCCTCATTGGAGGCACGTGCAAGGCTGGAAATCTTACTGAGGCAAAAGATCTCTTCTGCAAATTACCGTCAAAAGGTTTACAACGTGACGTGAGGACTTATTCCATTATGATCGATGGACTTCTTGGTGGAGGCCTCGTAGGTGAAGCTCTAAATTTGCAGAGAGAAATGGTAGAAAATGGATGCCTGCCAGATGGTTGCACTTATAATTTAATGATCCGGGGGGCTCTTTCATAACAATGAGATTTCAAGTGCATTGCAGTTTATTGATGAGATGGCAGCCAAGGGTTTCTTTGGAGACGCTTCAACTTTCGAGTTGTTTGCAGATTTGATTTCCAAGGGTAAATTATATCCTTCCTTGCACCTTGTGGTAAAAAAGATTGAATGACTCAATTATTTACTATGGGAAGATCATTAGGCTCCATTTTTTATTGTATTTTTGGTTTACCTGATTTACATGAAAGACGTGTTCTTGTCTAATTTGGATTCTATGGTTCTAAATCCTAACTAGAAAGTTTTCCTTTGATATGTAAATGTCATACATTTAAGGCAAATGTCACTGTGTTTGGCCAGTAAAATCATGATACTCATCCGCTTACAAATTTTCTATTTCGAGTATGATAGTTTGTGGCATTGTGATTGACATCTTACAAATAAGCGATAATGATTTGGTGTTTTTGAAACTGAGGATTGTTTATTGAGTACAAATTCAAAGCTGGAAAGGAAAAGCATAAAAAATAAAGGAATAGCTCTTGCAAAGCAATATCTCATTGTTTGTTAAATTGGGTATTGTTCTTGCCACGTTTGTTTTGGTTCAAACAATATGTTACGTGCTTGATGTTGTGCAAAAGCAATCACACCGGGCCTTTTCTTTTGGTTATAAATCTTTGAGTTTATTAAAAGAGAGGAGAGAGTCGTAATTCGTAAAGAAGAGAAAATTAAGAGAGAACTGAGCTTCTTATCAGATGCTAATCTAGATGTTTGTTCCTGATATTGCCCCGCTTCAAGGATGATCTGCGTTTACAGAACCATGACATGCTTGCATTGCAGCAGGCTGCTGAGGCTTACCTAGTTTGAGGACATCAATCCAATCTTGTGAAATCCAAGCTCAGCTGGTCACCATCATAGCCTAAGGACGTCCAGGTTAGCCATTTTAACTGGGCCATGTTCTGTAATGATTTGATCCAACTGCGAATTTTGTTCTTTGGAAGTCATTAACGTTCTTTGGTCAACTTATTACTTACTTTGGCGAGTAGATCACTGGTGCAAATACAAAATTATAAGACACTAAACAGTAATTACAATAAGATACTAAACAGTAAAACACCAGCTTGGAGTTCAAACACTAATTATCGAACTTGACCACTCACATCAACACACCTCACTACAAATTTCTCACAATAAGACAATCACACATTTCACTCCACTAACAAAGACCATACTATTCTCGAGTGTCGGTGTAACAAACTTTAGGCACACAAGTTGCAGTGGAATAATGTGATATGCTAAGACAACGATAGTGTGTTTAGTGTTGAAGAATAAGGCTTCTTTAATGCTATATTTATGTATTGGTAATTGCTAGTATTTTTTTAACAATTATGGTTTGGAATCACATTTTTAAAGAGTTTAAAAATGGTTAAGCAAATGTTAGAAAAAAAATTGACAATAGTGCATTGGAGAAAAAAAATAAAAAATATTTAAAAGATTCTCTAAAAGTATTGTATAAAATATGTTTAAGAATAAAATATCCACCCATTTTCAAATTGAGAATAATGACGAAAAAAATTAGGAAAAAAACTATTTTAATATTTTCCATCCTATTTTAAAGAGCAATCCTATATAACCCGCTTTGGGGTTTAGCACGGTCATATGTGGCATGAGTCTCACAATTAATAAAATATGAATAATTCTAGATGTCCCATTAAATAATTCTTAAATACTTTTTCGCATTTCTTTATTTTCTTTAAACCTTATGTTTATAACTATACTTTACGAAATAATTTTTCTTTCTGTTTTTTTTTTTTTTTGTGTTAAATTTTTTTCCCCTCAAATACTTTTTTATTTAAATATTTTTTTTATTAGATCTGAAAAAAAAAAAAAAAACCCTGACAAATTCAACACGCTCGCACACGTGCAATGACCTAGTGTTCTACAAAAGTCACTTTGGGATAATGCATTGGAGGAAATAATATTTGTTTTTTTGGTGAATGAGGAACTAATATTTGTTTTATTGCACCATGGATCTCTCTCTTTTGTTTTAGTTCTCCTCACTGAGGAGCACATGAATGGGGATGAGGAAGAAATAGAGAGAGACTCATAGGAAGATGATCGGGCATGATTTTTTGTTTTTGTTTGTTTGTTTGTTTGTTTGTTTTTTTTTTTTTTTTTTTTTTTTGCGTTTTTCATGTTACTAGTTGGCGAGCACATATAGATATACAAGGCAAAAAATAAAAATAAAAAAATCTATGTGACGGTGATTGGATCACCATGTGACAACTCAGAAGAAATGACAAAAGCATTATTGATAGTGTATACGTTCTTTTAAAGGTATGAGTAACAAACTAAAGAGAAATATGCTACACTTTTATGAATTATTTACTAGCATAAAACACAAATTAAGAGAATGGGTGCAAATCACATGATTTACCTTAATAAATTGTCATGTGGTTTGCCAAACAAACTTGTCTTCCTCACGTGTATGTCCAAATCCAATTGTTTAGCTTCGTGAAATTCGTGTTAAAAGGTTTTTGTGAAGTGAAGCATTTTCTTTTCACTAATATCGTTTTCTTTTGTTTCCTCTTTATCATTTTTTTATCGAAAACTTTGTAACCTACATCTCATATGATTTTTTCGTTTCCTCTTTATCATTTTTTTTTCGTAGAAAACTTTGTAACCTACATTTCATATGCATAACTTCAATAACAAATTATGCATCTTTTAGCTTACCATAACAATAATAGTTTAGGAACTAATTGTGTCAAAAGTCTTATTTATATATAAAATTATCACAATATCCAATTTGGTTAAACAATATAGGATAGAGTTGGAGTGCGACTTGAATTTAAGGGAGCAATGCTTTAATCCTGCATTGTATAGAAAAATAATGAAAAATTTTGTTGGTTCAAAATAAATATTTCGACATATTTTTGTTTTTTTTTTAAAAATCAACAAAAAAATTAATTAGTTTTTGAAATTTCAAATAACTCCAATTCAAATATATAAACTCAAACTGACCAACCAAATATAAGCTAATTTGGGAACTTTTAAAGGCAAAATTGCAATTTGCAGTAAAACTTTATTAAACAGTTGCATGTTTCTCTTGAATGCCATTATTGAAGGGATTGTGTGTATTGAAGGAATAATAAAAAGATACTGATTTTCTTTTAGGTTGTGTGAAAGATTTAGTAGGTAGGAATGAAAGAAAATTTAGGGATTTGTGTACGTAGTTATAATTTTATTCATTTAGTTACATTATTTTACTTTAAAAAAGGATAAAAATGTAATTTTACTTTGTGTGAATTTAATTTTCCACCCAATATTGAATAACTATAAATTGGCAGACTCTATCACATCTTTTATCCACCCACTTTTCTTTCTCTCATCTTTTCATTTTTATCAAACAAGCTACTCTACCGTTCTCCAACTAATTATCACCCCCTTCACTTACTTTAATTCTCTTTTTTTTTTTTTTTTGAAGGAAAAAAAATCCTATAACAGTAATAAAGAGTTATAAACTGAACAATACAATGCAAAGATCTCGCAATTGTACGGTCACAAACCTCAACCATCGGTACAAACAATTGACGCACAGTGGGAATGACGCAAGTCTGAGGTCCGAAAACGGGAAAGTACCTCAACACGCCAGAAACAAGCATACAATAAGTTCTACTTAACAAAGCCCCAACCAATGACAGACTCTGCCGATCAATTGGGAGCCTTGACTTCAGATCGCAAAGATTACCAAACACCCTGCATAGCCACAAGTCTAGCAAGACCAACAAATAGCCGATATCTAAATCTGGTGAATAAACCATGAGTTTGGACGATGGGAAGACCATCATTATTATTAAGGACTGAAAATAAAACACCAAAACAACAAACAAAACCAGATATGTGTATGATACGCAGTTATTACACCTACACACCAACATACCAAAACAAAATGAAAATATACCAACATCGAAAAAGCCACAAGCAAGAAGATGACCATCACGACCAAAGTAGATAGCCAGAAAGTGTCATCAAAGCCACGACCTTTCCCCTCCTCCATTTCGCCGAAACGCAGGCCTCCCAACCCCACAGTCACTTCCACATCTAGTAACCTCCCAGCGATGGTCAGATCTTCATCTTTAGAGTCAGAAAACTGACGGTAAGTAAGGCGCCGCCACTTGTTCCCAGTCCTCCGAGAGGCACATCCTCTAAAAACCCTAAACACCACACAAAGAGAGAGAGAGAGAGAGAAAGAGAATTAGGAGTTTGCAGTCATATTAATTGTATTTTGTTACTTATTTTTCTTCCAATTTTTGCATGGTTTATATTTGATTAATTTTTTTTTTTATAAAAAAAGCAGACTAATGGCAATGTGAGCCAAATTTCTTTATAAGATTAGAACATAAATGTATTGGATAAGTTGTTGGAGTATGTTGATGCCAAAAATCTTTGATACAACACTAGATGGGATCACTTGACGTGATCAGCCTTGTGCTATTGTGCTCCGCCTAGTTGCCTTCAAAAGAGAAGCACCTCGGAGTAAGTGGGACACTAGTGGGGTGTCTGCTAAGGGCACTCCGATGCTTAAGTCAATAAGGGGCATTGATGAGCAAGCGAAGAAGTAGAGCTTGGCAAGGAAAACTAGTCCATACCTGAGGGAGTGCGATATTCCTCTATTTATAGGTATTTCCCACTGGTTAGGGTTCTCGGGTAACCTTGATGGGTTGTATTCCGAGTGGTCCCGATGGGTAGACATGCTCCAGGTGTATGGATGCTTGACCTCCACTAGACGGATGCCACGTACCCTTCCATTCGGGTGATAGGGGAACACGAGTACATGTCATTAATACTGGTGTAGACGGCTAGTACTATGTCAATTCAGTCAGGTGGTGGAGGGTGGCGCTGGAGTAGGGACAAGGATAGGTACAATGATAGGTATCAGATGCTAGGTGTTAGGTCATGCAAAGTAGTGGGTGTGGCACGCTCTACCACAGTACGGTTGTCAGCCGGTATGGGACGTCATGGCAAGGGCAGCATGAGCCGACCATCCCTTTCCATCCCAAAAAGGACTTAGTTGTGGTCGGAGAAGTGTTGCTCGGGCCAGTACCTCAAAGCCCGATGATGATTTGCTTGAGGTTCTCAAAGGAGAGGTAATTCGGGGATCAGCAGCCCAATGAAGGTGTTGGTAGGTCAACCCGGTGAACCGAAAAGGGACTCTGTTTGCAATAGCGACAACGACTTCTCTAGTCTAATGGGGTTTCATTGTTGGTCGAATCTTCTCCATTGGCTGGGCAGAAGAGCCAACTAGTTCTTGCGTGCCTCGCTTCCCGGTGGATATGTAGTCTTCAGCATGGGAACGATTACACCATAAATAATAGCCTTTCGAGCACTCCCGGTCTATTCAGGTCGAGGGTGTTAGTCGCCATGTGGTCGAGACCATTTGAGTGAATTGCACACCTTCTCGGGCTACTGGTCGGAGTTGATCAAAGTAGGTTTGGTCGGCGTTAGTCGTCGCACTTCTGATCGGATCTGGTCGGATGCATCACCTTCAAAAGTTTTTGACATGTGGCAACTTCATGTCACGTGTCATTTCTTGGTTGATGGGAGGTCAAAGAGACCCTTCGAATTCTGTGCCTTCGTTTCCCTGCCTAAGCCCCCTATAAATAGGAGGTTGGGACCTTCTCTTTTCCATTCTCGCATTTAGAGTTCGTGTAATCATACCGAAAGTTGGCGACCACTACCGAGAAGATCATCATTTGCAAGTTGCGTTCCGAGTGCATAAGTAGTTTCGAGAAGGTAATCCCTCTCTCCGTTGTATAGCTTTTTCGAGACGATGAGTGACCTGTCTGGTGACTTCAAGAACGATAATCTCTCTAGGGAGGTTGACATAATAGGTTCCTTGGAGAGCACTGACTCTGTCGACTCCACTGACCGCATCGCTGATTTGGCTGAGCAAGCCGGGAAGACCCCTGGGAACTTGTTGCGCATCTCAGACATCGCTACCTTGAGAGGTAAGCCCGCGCTGACTGGATATGTAGGAGAACGTGTCCAGCAGTTGAGGCAGATATTGGAGTTGTGTCCGACCATTCTCCCCGATTGTTCTTTTATGGACGAGTTGAGCGGTGTGCGGGCCTCCGAGCAACCAAGGACACGAACCAGTCCTTAGGTGGTGGACCTGACTAGGGAAGAGGATGTAGTCACAACCAGAACAACCGGGTAACCCATTACATCTGGTCTGGATGAGGGCTCAGACGAAGAATCTGAGCGGTCAGGGAGTGCGACCCCTTAGGGTGAACCCATCCAGGCTCGCCAGTGCTGTCGGAGTCGTCCGATTCAGATTAACGGCATCTTGGTCTATCGGATGGCAGATATGGAGAGGTCGATCGGGCTAGGGGCCGTCCTGTGTACACGGTGGAATATTTCATTACGGCGGTTAACCCCGAGTATTTAGAGTCACTTCGTGTAGAATTCCTTATCCCAGATGAAATCGAGTTGATCGTGCTTAGTCCGGATGACCTGTCTTCTCGTCCTCCACTCGACCATGTTACATTGTCGGCGAAGTTCTTTCGGGCTGGCCTCCGCCTACCTTCCACCTATTTCAGAGGCAGATGCTTCGGAGACTTAACGTATCTCCTACGAAGCTGAATGCCAACGTTTACCAGATATTGATTAGCTGCTTCGTTCTTTAGGTGAAATATTTCTGTGCGGAGCTCCTATTTAATGCGTTCCAAAATGTTTATCTGATGAAGACAGCTCCCTCCTCGACTAGCTTATACTACTTACACGGCTACCAGGGGACCATCATCGCAGGTAACCCGGACTCGGACATGAACTACAAGCATTTGTGGTTTTATGCGACAGGCAAGTGGTTGTTTGGTCGGAATGACTATAGCCAGGTTTCGTCTGGGGAGTGTGTTTCTCTTACCATAAGAAGAGGTTATATGTGGACCTGAGCACCCTACACGGAGTCCTCGAACCAGGAGATGATTGAGAAGCTTTGGGAGAAGACGGACCTCGGGCGGAACCAGAATCTGTTATTGGCGAATGAGAGTTTGGCCAAGTATAACTGGTTTGGTTTGTCTTCAACATCCAAATTTTCGCATGATCAGTCTCGACCACACCGATCAGAGGAAGAGACCATGACTGTTGTGGTTCCAATACTCGATCCTACTGTCCACTACAGTGTTCGGATAGTGGTCGTTGCTGACGGGGGCTGTTACCTCGACTAGCCGATCCGAGGTCCTCCAGGGAGTTCTGACTGCTTCAATATCTGGTCTATAGTTTAACGGTTCCTCCCCTAGAGAGTGGGGCCCGAGGATCACCGCCAATGTCCTGGACAAAGTGATTCGGCAGCTCTATCCTGCACGGGGTCTTTGGATCATAGGTCACGTTTATCTGTAGCCTTCATTAAGATGTGGCCTAACCAGATTTTAACTTGTTTTGTTTGCTTACATAACTAATCATGGCTGACCATAGGCAACGGGGACCCTAGTGTCCAAAAGACAAGGAGAGGGTTGCACAGATGTAGCGTAAGTTCGGGAAAGGAAACGACGGCAATAAGACCCGACGAGGGGGTCAGGGGTCCGACTCAGTGAGGGGGGGTTCAGTCGACCCTCCAGCGGCTAAGCCCGGGCGGATTCGGGAGGAGCAGCCAAGTTCAACCGACCCCCCTACCAGAGTTAGGCGGGATGACCAGAGGTCCCGAGATCCATTGGAGTCTGTGACTTGGGCAGAGCCGATCAAGAGGAAGTCCTCAGTCTAAAGGGCGATCATTACTAAGTTCGATGATCACCTAACTTTTGAGGTTGTCGAGTCCTCCAGGTGCTCCGGCCACATTCGAGCCAACGAGAATATGATTGAAAAGCTTGTCGAGGTACCTTCCTTGATCATTCTTTTGTTTTTGTTTTGTTTGTTTGTTTTGTTTTTTATTTTTTTTCCGACCAAGTTGGGACTTTTTTTGCTTCAGGTGGTCTCCCTCGCGCTCTCTGGCAATGCAGCGACGCGGAGTCACTCTATCCGCATGGATGACAAGGTGGCTAGGTTGGTAGCTGACATCAAGAAGTGGAAGGGCGTTGAGAAGGTTGCCACGAAAAGGTTAAGAAAGCACGCTTTGAAGGCCAATGACGCAAAGAAGAAGGGTGAGAATTTGTTGGCCTTCACATGATACGAGCACTCCCATTATCTTTAGGAGGTGCTTACCGCCACTTTCGATTAGGCTCGAAAGCAAGCGGTTGCTGACTACAAGAACTCTTTAGAGTTTAAAGCTCGACTCCTCACCGAATACAAGGAAAGCATGGGGAATATGAAGGCCAGTTTCACCTTGGCTAACCCCAGCTTGACCAGGTTGAACTAGTTGTTCATGCTGAATCTGCAGGGAGACCCATGTTGGCGATGGTGATGGCGCGGTTGTCAGTGACGGTGAGGAGGACGAGGTGGTTGGGGACGTCCGGGTGGTCGAGGAGACATGGTGGTGGTTGAAGAGTTGGAAACCACTGCTGAGCCGAGGGTGATCGAGTAGGTTGATACGCGGGCAGATCCTTCATTCGAGCTGTGAATGATTTCTCTCCTCCTTGTACTTCCTCTTTTGTACTAACTATTTTGCTTTCTTATTATTTATTAATTATATATCTATATATATATATATTGTTTTGGTGAACATAATGTTTGCGCATATAGTAGCCCCCCAGACTTGGAGGTTTTATATAAACTTGTCAAGTTTAGACGTGGTCGGCTGTCCCAAGCACGGGCACTTGGTCGTGTTTTCTTCTAGCGGTCCGTGGATCCCGGGAACAAAGTGGTCTATTGGAGCAAAAGGGGTCGGGTGTACCTGCTTGAGTGCCTATTGTGATTGACTTGTAGTTTTTATTTTAAATAACCCCTTAAGTGATACTTTATTAGGCATCTCAGCGCGAGAACCCCATTTCTTTTCTTGGCAGTCTGTGGATCTCAAGAACAATGTAGTCTGCCGGAGCAGACTAGGTTGGGTGGACCTGCTTGGTGCCTCCTATGGTTGGTTTGTGGGTTTTTATTTTAAATAACCCCTCAAGTTATACTTTGGTCGGCATCCTAGTGCAGGAACCCCGTTTCTTCTACCAACGGTCCGTGGACCTTGGAAAGGATGTTGTTTGCTGGAGCAGACCAAGTCGAGTGGACTTGCTCGGGTGCCTCTTATGGTTGGCTTGTGGGATTTTATTTTAAATAACCTCTCAAGTCATACACTAGTCGGCATCCAAGTGTGGGAACCGTTTCTTCTCCCGACGGTCCGTGGACCTTCGGGAACAATGTTGTTTACCAGAGCAGACCAAGTCAGGTGGACCTGCTCAGGTGCCTCCTGTGGTTGGCCTGGGGGTTTTTATTTTAAATAACCCCTCAAGTCATACTTTGGACGGCATTCCAAGGCGGGAACCCCATTTCTTCTCCCGGTAGACCGTGGACCCCTGGAACAATGTTGTCTGCCCTAGCAAATTAGTTCGATTTTTCTTGGACATAATCAATTAAAGTAACGGATAGAGGCGATCCAAACAGACTTCTTTTCATTGAGATAATTAACTAATACAAGACTTTGAGAAATATGATAACTACTAGTAAAAACGCTTGAGGTGGTCGATGTTCCAAGGGTGTCCTAAGACCATCCCATCTTGGTCTGCAAGTTGGTATGTCCCTAATTGCACAATGCCGGTAACCCTGAACGGTCCTTCCCACTTAGGGCCAAATGAACCCAGCCCGAGCTTTTAGACCAAAACTTTCTTGAGGATCAGGTTTCCAACCTTGAAAGTCCTTGGTTGGAATCTCTTTTTGTAGTATTTGACTACCACTTGGTTGAGGGCGGCGGTACGGATGAGAGCTTGTTCTCTCTTTTATTCAACCAGATCGAGTTCAACCATCATCTGTTTAGCGTTGTTCTCCTCATCATAGTTCTTTACTCGATAACTTAGTAAGCCCATTTCGACTGGTATGATTGCCTCTACACCAAAAGCCATGGCAAATGGGGTTTCCCCAGTCGTTGTACAGTTAGTGGTCCTGTAAGCCTAGACAACTTTAGGTAATTCGTCGATCCAGGTCCCTTTATGTTTTTCCAACTTTTTTTTTTCAAGTTCCCTTTTATGTTCTTGTTAACAGACTCGACCTATCCATTACTCTGGGGGTACCCCAAGGAAGATAATACTTTCTTGATCCCAAACTATTCACAAAAGGCAATGAAGCTTGGGTTGTCGAATTGTTTCCTGTTGTCTGTGAATACGGTATGTGGGAGTTTGAACCTACAGATGATGTTTTTCTGTAAGAAGTTGGTGCACTTAGCCTCCATCTGCTGAGCTAGGAGTTCCACTTCTATCAACTTTGTGAAATAATCTACAGCTACAAGGCAGTATCAAAACTGGGATCTGTCCATCGGTAGTGGTCTAAGCAGGTTAAGTGCCCATTTGGCGATGGCTCATGCACTAACAACTGAGGTGAGTTTCTTCGGGTGGGACTTAATCATCCTTGCCAGTTATTAGCACTTGATGCACTTCTGGGTGAACTCTTTAATGTCTCTATCAATGGTTGGTTAGTAGTATATCTGACGAAGGCACTTAAAAGACAAGGCTTTCCTATCAGAGTGATTTTCGTATATCTCACTGTGTATTTCCTTCATCAAATATTTGGCTTCCGATGGTCCAACGTACCACTGATATAGAGCAGAGTGTCCTCTCTGGTACAATTTTTTGTTAATCATGGCAACCTTACTGAAGCTTCCTGATTCTCTGGGCCTCATCCTGATCCTTCGGGTGTCAAGATATGGTGAGCTAGTCTACGATCAGGTCTATCCAAGTTTTGACCTTGTAGCAAAACACCTGTTCGGTGCGCTCGATGCTGGGTTGGTGAAGGCGTTCCACGGGTACAGAGACTAGGCCCTCGGTATCGATGTTTGAGGCTAACCGAGCTAGTGCATCTGACTTGTTGTTCTCGGACCGAGGTATCTGGGTCACGGTGTGCTTTCTGAATTAATCAAGGAGACTTTTAGCCTTTCTAGGGTATTTAACTATTCTTTCCTCCTTGGCATGAAATTCCCCTATCACCTGGTTGACGATCAGTATAGAGTCGCTAAAGACCTCAATGGCCTCCACTACGAGTTCCCGTACAAGGTCAAGACCGACAATCAGAGCTTCATACTCTACTTCATTGTTTGATGCTTTAAAGTCGAAACAAAGGGTGCAGCTGGTCCTGAAGTGGTCCGGGCTGATCAGCACTAGTCCCACTCCGGTTAGGTCTTATAGATGAATCGTCCACGAAAAGCTTCCATCAGGGGAGGTCAGGATCAGGTGTACTCGGGCCTTTTGGGCTAGACACGGTGGTGCTTGTCTTCTCCACGGCCCTAAGTACTTGTCCATTTTACTCGATGAACTTGGCTAGGAAATCGGCCAGAGATTAGGCCTTGATCGCTGTTTAGGGAACGTATTGGATGTCAAACTCCTCCAGCTCAATGGCCCACTTGGCAATTCGATCAAACAATTCAGGGTTTTAGAAGACCTGACGAAGTGGGTAACTGGTCGAGACACGGATGAGGTGGTCCTGGAAGTGAGGTCTCAGCTTACGGGCTAATGTGATTAACACCAAAGCAAGCTTCTCTAAATGGGTGTATCGTCCTTCTGTTCCTTGGAATGCCTTGCTACCGTAATATATGGGTGTTTGTATTTTGTTATATTCTTGGACCAGGACTGAGCTGATCGCCTTCTCTGACAGTGCCAAGTACACATAAAGCACTTCCCCACTCAACGACTAGGACAGTAGAGGCGGGCTTGCTAGGTACATCTTGAGACTATGAAAAGCTTGTTCGTACTTGTCAACCCAGTTGATTTTGCCTTTGCCCTTGAGTGCTCGGAAGAAGGGGTGACACTTGTCGGTGGACCTGGACATGAATCGAGAGAGAGCTGCTATCATTTCGGTTAGTTTTTGAATTTCTTTAATGGTGTGCGGCAGTTGTAGGTCTACTGCAGCCCATGTCTTGGCTGGGTTCACCTCAATGCCTTGGTGGTTTGCCATGAACCCAAGGAACTTCTCGGATTCGACTCTAAAGGCGTATTTTGCCGGGTTCAGCTTCATCTGATATTGTCTAAGAGCTTCGAAGTAGCCTTTCAGGTCCCCAACGTGCTCACTTGCTCGCGTGCTCTTCATCAGCATGTTGTCTAGATTTACTTCCTTAGACTTCCTGATTAGTGGGGCAAACATCTTGTTCACCAATCTCTGGTATATGGCCCTGATATTCATTAGACCAAAAGGCATAACCAGATAATAGTATAACTCTTGGTTTGTTGTAAATGCAGTCCTGGTTTGGTTGGCTTCGCTCATGGGGATCTGGTTGTACCTGGAGTACTCATCCATGAAGCTGAGCAGCTCGTGACCAGTCGTTGCATCGACAAGTTGGTCTATCAGGACAGGGGGAAACAGTCTTTTGGGCAAGCTTTGTTTAGGTTCGTGTAGTCTATGCAAACCCGTCACTTGCCATTGGTTTTCTTAACTAGGACCACATTCGCGCACCACTCTAGATAACTCACTTCTCGGATGAAACCAATGGCGAGCAATTTCTTCACTTCCTTGTTGATGGTCTCGTACCTTTCAAGGTTGAAAGCTCTTCTTTTTTGGACCACCCGTTTATGCTTGGGGTTCACGCGCAGTCAGTGACACATCACCGTTGGGTCGATCCCGGGCATATCCTCATGGGACCAGGCAAAGACGTCTCTGTATTCCTGGAGGAATTGTTTTAGTTTCATTCGGATTTTCGTCCGGAGCTTCGATCTAAGCGGTACTGTCCTATCCGGGTACTTAAGGTTTATGTGGTAGGGGACTACTCGGGTTTTCTCTTTGGACATGCTAGGGTCCAGGTCACTTAATGGTTTGATTTCACCGTTGGGGGTGTCAATCTCATTGATCTTGAAAATGGTGATCACCACAGCTGGTTGGGTAGTCATCACAGCCGGTCAGGGGTCCTTGGTGGCACATTTTGTTCACTATCTCGACATAGCATTCCTTAGCCCTTTCCTGGTTCCCCCTGAGAATCTCGACTCCATTAGGAGTGGGGAATTTCATAGCTAGGTGATAGGTTGAGATCACCGCTTTTAATGCATTCAGGGTCGGTTTTCCCAAGATAACATTGTAAACCGATGGTTTGTCGATGACGAGGAACTCCACCATTCTAGCAGCCTTCTCAGTGATCGGGAGACAGATTAGATCGGTTGCTCGAATACATTCACCTGCGAATCCGTATAATGGGGTTTGGATGGGTGCCAAGATTACTCCACCAATTTTTAGCCAGTGAAGGTGTCTGATTAATGCCTAAAGGTGCACTCGCAAAGCGGTCAGTTGTAGTACACATCGGGCGGTCGTATCCACAGGAAGGTGACAAAAAAAGTAAATAATATTATTAGAGTTAAACATTAAAAATGTAAGAAAAGAAAATAAAAAAAAGTACTGATATTTTTAGTGGATTTTTGCGATAGAGAAAATAAACAAAATATGAAAGAGATAAAATTTATGTAGAGAAAAATTCAATAATAAATGAGACAAGGTGTCATGAATTCTTCATATGCTTCGTTCTCCAATTTGAATCAAATCTTCGATTTATGACTCAATTGCACATTTCACATCCCAAATGAACAACTTGAAAATATGGAATTAAAGATCAACAAAAATAACAAAAGTATTTCGGTGGTTTAGATCTCTATGTTAAAACCCAACAGACTCATCATAACAAATTATCCAAAATCGATAAAGTATTGTTTTTAGCAAATTGCAATAAGAGACAACTCAAAAGACAAATCTTTTTCAAAACGGAATGTGACAATGTTACATAAACAAAGCATACTGAATTTATATAAAAGATTAGCACAAAATATTTTGAACAGAAAAATGAGATGAAGAAATTCAATCCACTAAAACTTATAATCTTTGCAATCCAAAACAAAATCAAACTCAAATTGGATCACTTCACACATGAGATCATCCCTAGCCTCACCAAAGTGTTTAGCTTAGCTTACAATTCATCTCACAAAATTCTAGAAAGAAAACATGAGATAAATAATGAAAGAAGAAAAGAAAATACAAAAAAGAAACACTCCAAAGACTAAGAGAAAAAAACTCATTCAGCTTGCCTAAAGCTTAGCCTTATATAAGCCTGAGGTCCAACAAGTTTGAGATATATTTGCCCACAAAATTAGCCCCGAAGATTAGTCAACCAGCTGATTACATGCAGGAGGCTAGCTGGGGCAAGAGCCGCGTTGGTCTGGTTGGAGCTGAAGAGCGGGCTAGATGGAGGAAAGGAGGAAAACTCGGCCTAAGAATCATGCGGCCCAAATCTCTCGCACACGGGAGGAAGTTTGCTGAAGTAGCACACTTGCAGAACGAAAGAAAATAAAAGAAAAGAAAGAAAAAGAGGAAAAAGAAAAAGAAAAGAAAAGAAGAAGGGAATTAAAGGAAAATGAGATAAACTCAAAATAAATAGATTATTAAATAAAATAAAAAATTAAATTATTTAATTAATTATATGAACAAAAGTGCGTTTTCGTCCACTTATCACAACCCCCAATCTGCTTATTGCTAGTTTCTAGCAACTCAAGCGAAAGAAAAATCATGTTATGGTGAACAATATTGAGTCAACTTTGCCAGGCTGTTGAAACACTTCAAACAAAATGTTAGTAAGAATTCAAAAGATGCTATCAGAGTTTATTTTAGTCATAACTCAGATGTGTGAGTGTGTGCTCTAAACCATAACCGTCTTACCATAAACCAATACACACTTGGAAAATTCAACAAGTAAAAGTCTCAACTCCATTGCCTCACAGTTGTTAAAATATTTTGATGTAAAGTCTTTCTCTCATGGAGCTGGAAATGAATTAGAAATCACTCAAATGTGAGATGGCCATTTCGGACAAGCAGATAAACACACATTGATCAAAAGATAGGTGAGCTAACTGTTTAGAACATTCCACCATTCTTACCACAAAGCAGGATTTCATCACAGTCGAAAGAAAACTAACAATTTATTGAATAAACAAAGAGAAAATACAACAAATATAAAATAAATGAACTTTATCATTTTTTTTTGTTTTGTTTTTGTTTTGTTGTTGTTTTGTCTTTTTTTTGATTTGTTTTGTTTTTTTGTTTCTTTGTTTTTTTCTTTTTTAAGTATAAATAAGATCACTAATAATTATTCCCAAAAAAGATATCTAAAAATTACAATGAAAAAGTTCTTATCCGACCAAAAATCATCCCTCAAGCAAATGTACCAATCATACCACAAACCGTGTAATATTATTCTAAACAATGACTAAAACCAACTCTCAAGATCAATGAACGTTCAAAAGCTGTTTTCTCTACACTCACAACTTACAAAAATGAAATACTTAAACTTGGGAATTTTCTCAACTAAAGTGAATTCACAACCATCTTACCACAAGATTTGGTGTCGTGCGCAAGTACTCTGAAGTTATTCCTAGGTAACCAATGACAACACAATTGACTCAAACAACACCATGAAATCATATTAAGACAGCTACAATAATTTTGACTCAAAATTATTCACGCTAACACAAAATTCCTTATGCATGAATATGCATACCACCCCCAACCAAAATCAGATAGTGTCTTCAATGTCATAAGATGCATGCAATAGAAAAGAACAAGGATAGAAGACACCTAGGTGATGCGTGGTTCAAGCAAGCTAGGGTGATCCTTAAAAACACACTAAATATTAAAGAAACAAACAAACAAATAGATGTAAAATAAAACAAACCAAAGCAGAAATATGGTACAAAAGGAAAGTAGTTGAGCTTACTAACTTCTACTAGGTTGACCTTCTAGATCCTGGAGTTATCATACGCAGCATTCCTTAATTCCTCAATTTCGAATAGCTAAAGCTTTTGTTGGATAGTTGCAGTATTGAGATCAAAGTTAAGGGCTTTGATAGCCCAATAAGCCTTATGTTCAAGTTCTACAGATAAATGACAAGCTTTTCCAAAAACAAGCCTATAGGGAGACATCCCAAGGGTGGTTTTGTAAGCAGTGCGATATGGGCAAAGTGCATTAGAAAGGTGCAAAGACCAATCCTTGCAGTTGGGGTTTATCGTTTTCTTTAAGATTTGCTTGACCTCTCGATTTGCCAGCTTAGCTTGGCCGTTCATCTGTGGGTGATAAGTGGTCGAAACTTTGTGGATCACACCATATTTGCTCATAAGGGCCTTAAAAGAATGGTTACATAAATGTGTGCCTTGATCACTGATGATAGCGCGGGGCGTACCAAATTGAGATAACTCGTTTTCCTTCAAAAACTTCACAGTAGTCGCGTTATCGTTGTTGCGGCATGCGAAGGCTTCCACCCATTTAGACACATAGTCCACAGTAAGTAGGATTAGAGGAAACCAAAAGAAGATGGAAATGGTCCAATGAAATCTATCCTACAACAATCAAATAGCTTTATCACGAGAATTGGGTTCAAATGCATCATATGGCGTCGAGACAGTGCACCTAACTTTTGGCACCTATCACAGGCACAACATAATGAATTAGTGTCCTTAAATAAGGTAGGCCAAAAGAGACATTATTATGACAAAAGTTTAGGACATTAGTAACCTTGTCTTTTGGAATGCATCGTCTCATGATTTTGTCGGACCGTATTTGGAAAGGTATAGATCATCCCAGTAGAAATTACGAATCTCGACCAAGAATTTCCATTTGTCTTGGGCACTCAACGCAAAAGGAATTGCACTAGTCACCAAGTAGTTGACAATGTAAGCATACCAAGGCAGCTTGGTGGCAACAAATAGATGTTCATTGGGGAAGTCATCTTGGATGGCAGGATCATCGACATGGTCACTAAATTCGAGTCGAGAGAGGTAGTCCACCATAACATTTTCGACTCCTTTCTCATCCTTGATTGTGATATCAAATTCCTGCAATAAGAGGATCCACCTAATCAATCGCGCCTTGGCATCCTTTTTGGAAAGGAGATACTTAAGGGAAGCATGATCTGTGAAGATGGTGATTGGGGATCCAATCAGGTATGCACGGAACTTTTCGAGAGCAAACACTACAGCAAACAACTCTTTCTCAGTGGTTGAGTAGTTTATTTGAGCACTATTTAGAGTTCTACTTGTATAGTATATAGTAAAAGGCTTCCCCTCCCTTCATTGTCCAAGGACGGCCCCCACAATACATTTACTTGCATCACACATGGTCTTGAAAGAAAGGCTCCAATCTGGGGTTGTATGATAGGGGCAGAAGTCAGTTTTGCCACAAGTGTTTGGAAGGGCTCCTTACACTCTTATGTCCATGTGAACTCGGCGTCTTTAGTCAAGAGGTTGCATAGCGGTCGAGAAATCACTGAAAAGTTCTGAATGAACCTCCTTTAAAAGCCAGCATGCCCAAGAAAGATCTAATGTCTTTGGCCGTTTTGGGGTGGGAAATTTAGAGATGAGATTAATCTTAGATTGATCAACCTTAATTCCTCTTTCAGAAATGATATGTCCCAAAGCTATTCCGTTCGGTACCATGAAATGGCATTTCTCCCAGTTAAGCACAAGACCTTTCTCTTCACATCTTGTCAAAACAACTTTTAAGTTATGTAGGCACGTGTCGAAAGAATCACTGAAGAATGTCAAATCATCCATGAATACTTCCATATATTTCTCGACCATGTCGCTGAAAATGCTCATCATGCGTCTTTGAAATGTAGATGGTGCGTTATACAGTCCAAATGGCATTTGCCGGAGGGCATACATACCAAAAGGACACATGAACGTAGTTTTATCCTGATTTTCTAGTGCAATCTCTATCTTATAGTATCCGTAACAGCCATGGTGAAAGCAATTGAAAGGATGACCAGCTACACATTCCAGAATTTGGTCAATGAATGGAAGTGGAAAATGGTCTTTGCGAGTGGTGGCATTAAGCTTTCGGTAATCAATGCACATGCACTAACTCATCACGACCTTTGTGGGGATGAGTATTCCTCTCTCATTTTCCACCACATTTAGCCCAGATTTTTTTAAACTACCTGAGTTGGGCTAACCCATTTGATGTCGGCGACGGGGTAGATGATATTGGCATCCAACAGCTTTAGAACTTCAGTCTTGACGACCTCTTTCATTGTTGGGTTGAGTCTTCTTTGCAGATCTCTTTGAGGGTTAGCCTCATATTCTAAATGAATCCGATGGGAGCATATTAAAGGGCTGATACCTTTGATGTCAGCAAATGTCCATCCTAATGCGGCTTTATGTTCACTAAGCACGGCAATCAGCCGTTGCTCTTGTGGGGCATTGAGTTTAGATGAAATGATGATAGGAAAGGTATCACCAGCTCCAAGGAATGCATGTTTAAGACCCTCAGGCTATTGAGCTAGCTTGACTTGCAGGGTTTCTTTAGTGGAGGGTTTAAGCTTGACTCTCTTCTTCGGAAGTTCTTCAAAACGTGATTGCCAAAACCCAGTTCCTCTGTCCTGTGAGCTTTTTGAAATGGTAGAGACATTGATAACTCAATAGGGCTGGAACTCTAATAATTAGAATCTTAGAGGAAGTCTTCTAGCTTTTTCAGAATTATTTTGCAAGTCGACCTCTTCTTGGACGAGTGTGTCGATCACAAAAGTCTGGTAACACTCGTCATTATCACGTGGTTGCTTCCCGATGTGGAAAATGTTTACTTCGAGTGTAATGTTCCAAATGAAATCTTCATAAGACCATTCCTACAGTTGATGAGGGCGTTGGTTGTGGCAAGGAACGGTCTTCCCAGGATGATGGGAATCTTTGACTCCATGTTGACCAGAGAATGAGTATCCAAAACTAGAAAGTCCATGGGGTAATAGAATTTATTGATTTGCAACAGAACATCTTCCACTATCCCTCATGGCTTCTTGATTGATCGATCAGAAAATTGCAGAACCACAGAAGTGGGCTTAATCTTGCCAAGTCCCAGTTACGAGTAGATAGAATAAGGCATGAGGTTGACGCTCGCACCTAGATCCAACAATGCTTGGCCGAATTCAAGTGTCCCAATGTGACAGGTGATTATGGGACAGCCAGGACCTTTATACTTGGGCGGTGTCTTTTGCTCGATCACCGCACTCACTTGCTTTGTCAAGAATGTAGTTTTCTTGACATGGTGTTTCCTTTTCATGGTGCAGAGATCCTTGTTGAGCTTGACATAAGCCGGTATTTGCTTGATCACGTGCAACAAGGGAAGGTTTATTTTCACTTGTTTCAAATATTCCATGATCTCACCATGATTATCCGGTACTTTTCTTGTTGATCGGAGAGCTCATGGGAAGGGCACGTGTATCATAATGCTTTTTTTCAGCTTCCTTTGTAGGAAGTTTTTCTTGGGAAGTAGCGACATCAGTGGTGGTGCTGGATGGTTCTCCTTGAATCATGCTACTTTAAGTCATGATGGCGTTGACCTCCTTGATATTTTGAGCATTGGGAGTGGAGGTTTGTGCCATATGTTGTCCCACTGGAATGGATTGTACCTGTGATTGGAGTTTTCCACGTTCTTGAATGGCTAAGGCATTGGTCAGTTTGGAGATCTGGCTTTTGATCTCTTGGTTCTTTTCCACCATTTGCATGAAGATTGCTTCGAACTTTCGATTCGTCTTATTCTGTGTCTCCATAAATGCTTGTAAGGTGTCCTCAAAAGAACTCCTCATTAGTTGCGTGTTATGCTGAGGTGCAGAAAACACTCTTGGTGGCTGTTGGTTAGATCTCCATTGGCTCCCCGATGATTGTGCTTGCTGGTTTGAATCTCTCCAATTAAAGTTCGGGTGGTTTCTCCAACCAGAATTGTAAGTTTCAGAGTAGGGTGCATAAGGCTTCTTGTATGCCACTAAGGTGTTACACTATTCCTTGTACAATCCTGAGCTTGATGGTCCACTCCTCTACAAACGAAGCACATGTCATGTGATTCAACCCTTGTGACCGTGTGGATTCCTCTGTTATCTTTGGTCTTGAGGGCCTCAATTTGCCTTGTCAAAGCTTTGACTTGGGCTTTGAGGTTGTCCTCTTCCCTTAGATGATAGATCCCAACTGGTCGGGACCTGCTAGTGCTGTCAAAAGCACTCGGTCCAGTTCACATGTGGGCTTTTTCGGCTAAATCGTTCAAGTATTCAATAGCTTCATCGGAATCCTTATGTAGGAACTCACCGTTGCACATCATTTCCACGAATTGGTACTCTCGGATTGTGTGTCCTTCTTAGAAGTAGCTAATTTAGCGCCAACTCTCGTACCCATTGTGGGGACACAGATTTAACAAATCCTTAAACCATTCCCAGGCTTGATAAATAGTTTCATCGTCTTTATGGGTAAAGGTTGAGATTTGTCTTTCGAGACTGTTAGTCTTGTGATGTGGGAAGTATTTGTTGAAGAATGCAGTTTTTATCTCTTCCCATGATCCAATCAACCTAGGTCGCAAAGAATACAACAAACTTTTGGCCTTATCTTTAAGAGAGAAAAGGAAAAACTTCAATCTCACAGAATCAGCAAACTCAGCACGGCTATGGAATGTGGCCACGCTTATTCGAATTCCCAAATATGCACGTAAGGGTTCTCGCTTTCTAACCTGTGAATGGTTGGCAACAGTTGGATCATGCCTGCCTTGAAGTCCTGTTATGGCATATTCGGCGAAAACATGATGCATGATGGGAGCCTGTGCGCGTGGGATGAAGATAGTCCTTCAACGTCCTCTGTGGATTGTCTTCGTGTTGCACCATGCTAGGATTGTGAAGGATAGTTGCGAACAATGAGGTCTAAGAAGAGGGAGCAGAAGATGAATTGGAAGAGGTTTCACTAGGGGTTTTTGGATCTGACCTTCTTGTGATTCTTCTTAGTTCATCTCTATATCGATGCATTCACCCACGCATTTTTTATTTTATTATTATTATTATTATTTTTACTTCACGATTTCAGCTTGGTAAACAACAAACGTGTAATTACAGTGAATAATATACTCTCAGAATGCTCCTAGGAAGGATTGGTGGGGCGAGGCCTCCTTAAAAACCAACCTCCTAGACATAAATTCCTTAGATTCATTGTCTTCACAAAATTTCACATTGTTCCTAAACTAATTTTAGAAGTATTTAAGCTTTATGCTAATTTATGGTATACGAATGGAACCTAAACTAAGGTAAAAAGCCTAAAAACTAGCCTAAATTATCAACCTAATAAAAATCTTAAAGTTTGTACAAATTATAAAAAGGAAAATAGAAACCAGACATATGCAAAATTAAATATATAATAAAATGGAAAAAAAAGAAAATTCTCTCTCTCAATTTTTTTTTAATATATATATATATATATATACATATATATATATATATAATCGCAAAAAGGGAAAATAAAGAGTTGAAAAGTAAATTTTTTTCTAAACGAGTAAATATATATATATATATATATATATTAAGAAATTTGCAAACGGACAAACACTTTTTTTTTTTTTTTTGACGAAAGAGAGATTTTTTTTAAAAGGAAAAATAAAATGAAAAAAATGCAAGGACTTACCCGACCTAATTTCTCGTTCGCTCCAAAAATAAAATTTTGCTTTTGAAACCTCTCCGACAACGGCGTCGAAATTTGATTAACGTCTAAAGATACTCTCACAAAGCGGTCGGTTGTAGTACACATCAGGCAGTCGTATCCACAGGGACGCAACAACAAAAACAAATACTATTATTAGAGTTAAACGTTAAAAAGGCAATGAAAGAAAATAAAAAAAAGTACTGATATTTGTAGTGGATTTTTGTGACAGAGAAGATAAACAAAATATGAAAGAGATAAAATTTAGATAGAGAAAAAATTTAATAATAAATGAGGCAAGGCGTCGTGAATCCTTCATATGCTTCGTTCTCCAATTTGAATCCAATATTCGATCTATGATTCAATTGCACGTTTCACATCCCAAACGAACAACCGGAAAATTTAGAATTAAAGATCAACAAAAATAAAAAAAGTGTTTCGGTAGATTAAATATCTCTGTTAAAACCAAACATATTCATCATTACAAATTATCCAAAATTGACAAAGTGCTGTTTTTAACAAATTGCAATAAGAGACAACTCATAAGACAAATATTTATCAAAACAGAATGTGACACTGTTACATAAACAAAGTATGACTAAATTTATATAAAAGATTGACACAAAATATTTTGAATAGAAAAATGAGTTGAAGAAATTCAGTCCACTAAAACATATAATCATTGCAAAAAACAAAACAAAACAAAACAAAACAAAAAAAAAAAAAAAATTCAAACTCAAATTGGATCACTTCACACATGAGATCATAATTAGCCTCACTAAAATATTTAGCCTAACTTATAATTCATCTCACAAAATTCTAGAAATAAAACATGAGATAAATAATGAAAGAAGAAAAGAAAATACAAAAAGAAACACTCCAAAGACTAAGAGAAAAAGACTCTTTAAGCTTGCCAAAAGCTCAGCCTGAGGTCCAACAAGTTTGAGAGAAATTGGCTCACAAAATCAGCCACAAAGATCAGTGAACCATTTGATTACATGCGGGAGGCCAACTGGGGAGAGAGCCGCGCTGGTCTGGCTGGAGCTGAAGACATGGGCAGCATTTCAAGCGGGCCTGATGGAGAAAATGAGGAAAACTTGACCCAAGAATTATGCGGCCCAAATCTCTCGCACACGGGAGGAAGTTTGCTGGAGTAGCTCACCTGCAGAAGCAAAGAAGAGAAAAGAAAAGAAAGAAAAAGAGGAAAAAGAAAAAGAAAAAGAAAAGAAAAAGGGAATTAAAGTAAAATGAGATAAACCCAAAATAAATAGATTATTAAATAAAATAAATTAAAATTAAATATTTTCAAAGTAAAATATTTTGAATTAAAATCATAAAAATACTCAATTAAAACTTATTTAATAAATTATATGAATAAAAGTGTATTTTTCGTGCACTTATTAGTGTCCTTGAACAAGATGTCTGCGGAGCTCCCGTTGTCAATTAGAACACGCCGAACAGTGTTATCAGTTATCATGATTTATCCGACCAGAGCATCGTTATGTGGGTGGAGAAGCTTATTGGCTTCATCATCGGTGAAGGTGATCGGGACGCTGTCTTGGTGAGATATCTTTGCAATGTGTTCGGCCATGTTAATGTATTCCCTACATGCCACCTGCCCAGAGTCCTGAGTGTAGCTTCTCTTGCTGTTTACTGTTCACCTGTGGCCGCTCCCCCAAAAATGGTATGGGCAATGTGCTTTGGCTCCCAAGCGTTGGTCCAGTCAGCTGTTCCCGAAGCAAGGTGTGGTTGGAGCTGGCCGGTTTTATTGGCACTGCTTGCCGGGATAATGGCCTTTTCTACAGATTCTCATAGGTGTCCATTTCGGACTAGGAGCTTGATTTGGTCCCGCAACTGTATGCAATCTTTCGTTTCATGGCCGACATCCTTGTGGAAGTTGTACTACTTATTCTAGTTCCTACGGGACCGGTCCATTTTGATTGGCGGGTTTCCCGAAGCTGTCCCCTCTTGTAGATCTGGTTCATCACATGTATTGCCATGGTGACCGGGGGAGTGTACTGATGGAACCTTCATGTAGTTGTTTTAGGCTCTGATGCAACTTTAGCTTTGCATGTGGCCTTCTCGGTGGCTACCCCAGTCTGACTTACCTCGTCCTTCTTGCTCTTGTTCTTCCCAGTGGGTCACGACATGTCTCTGATTGAATAGTTCTACCCCTTGATGTACTTCTCCGCTTCGGAATGTTTCTGGGATATCCCCCTCAATTGCACAAAGGTAGGGGAAAAATCATAAGCGATTGCCTGTAGTAGTTTTTTGTCTTTGACTCCCTCTTTAAAAGCTTGTATGAGAGTGTCATCAGAACAATTCTTGACTTGCATGATGGCATTGTCAATGCGGTCCAGATACCCTTTCCAAGGCTCATTTTCACCTTATTTAATTCTAAACAAGTATGAGGTCACCTTTTTCCAAGTCTTTGCATTGAGGAACACTACTGAGAAGGCATTAGACAACTACTTGAACGAGTCCATCATCTCCGGCATTAGTCTGCGGTACCATTGTCGAGCAGTGCCAGCTAGGGTCAGGCAGAAGGATGTGTAGTGGGTGGCTTCGTTTGCATTTTAAAAGAGCATGTGTGCCTGGTAGTTCTCCAGGTGCTCATTAGCGTCCGTGGAGCCATCGTAAAGGGCTACAATTGGCATTTTAAATCTAGCTAGATAAGGCAAAACTCTAATTGTAGGGGTGAAAGGCGAATCGATCGCTTCAAACTGTTTTAACCCGTACTGTTGACTCATCAGCAGGTTGAGCTGCTGTTAGAGGTGGTCCAGTTTGTTACGGTCGTCTGTCTCGAGCTTTGGTGGTCTTTTGACCGAGTGATCTTCTCGGCATCAACTACGATTGACCCCTGCTCATTCAAAGTGGTCGAATACAGAGGTCCTGCTCCCGTAGAATATCACCGTACCTTCTCGGTGCTGATCTCGATCAATCTGCCCTGGGCCACTACAAGTGTGGAGACCGATTCCTCACGGTCTGCCAGGGTTCGTGACCAGATCACCCTGGTATGGTGACTCCTCGAGCGCTCACGACTTGGATTGTACTCTTCGAGATCTCATCTCCCTTTTCTCGGGTTTTCCCATGTGCACTGGTCGCTCGTGTGCTCGACCACTTGGCCTAGGCTTCTCGACCTCTTAGCTGATCGGTGCTACCCAGCTAGTGTGGAGTCTTAAACTTCTTCCTCCCCTACAGGGATGGGGTAGGGCGCCTTGGAACTCTCTAAAGGTGTCGGCAAGTACCCAAAAGGTCTCCATCAAGTTTTGGACGTTCCCGGTGAGGATCTCCGTTTGTGTGGGTTTTTGCAGTGCTCGTGTACCACACCTGCGTGGGGTTTGCCGAGTGCTTCGAGAACCGGTTAGGGTAGGGTTCTCCTGGCATTGGTTGTAATGGTTGGCCTGCTCTACCATGGGCTTAGCAAGGTATGCAAGTGGTGTGGAGGGCAAGTGAACGGAAAACATGGATGATTGGGAAGTGGTTGCTGGAAAGGCATAATGCCCTCATTGTTAGCGCCAAAATGTTAATGCCAAAAATCTTTGACACAACACCAGATGGGATCACTTAACATGATCAGCCTTGTGCCGTCGTGCTCCGCTTAGTTTCCTGCAAAAGAGAAGCATCTCGAAGTGAAGGGGACACCAGATGGGTGTGTGCTAAGGGCACTCTGATGCTTAAGTCAGTTAGGGGAACTGATAAGCAAACGAAGAAATAGAGCTTTGGCAAGGAAAATTTGTCCATACCTGAGAGAGTGAGACACTCCTTTATTTATAGGTGTTTTCCACGGGTTTGGGTTCTTAGGTGACTAAGATGGGTCGTATTCCGAGTGGTCCTAGTGGGTAGACATTCTGGGTGTATGGATACTTGACCTCCACTAGACGGATGCCACGTGCCCTACCATTCGGGTGATGGGGGGACACGAGTACAGGTCATTAGTATTAGTGTAGGCGGCCAGTACTGTGTCAGTTCAGTCAGGTGGTGGAGGGTTGCACCAAAGTAGGGACAAGAACAGGTACAGTGACAGGTACCGGATGTCAGGTGTCAGGTGGTGTAGAGCAGTGGGTGTGGCATGCCTTACCACAGTACCGTTGTCAGCCAGTACGAGATGGCGTGGCAGGGGCAGAATGGGCTTACCATTACGAAAAGGACTTAGTTATTGTCAGGGAAATATTGCTTGGGTCGATACCTCGAAACTCGATGGTGATCTGCTCGAGGTTCTCAGAGGAGAGGTAATTCGGGGATCAGTAGCCCAATGGAGGTGCTGGTAGGTCAACCCGGTGACTTTACAAGGGACTCCATTTGCAATCGCGACCCAACTTCTTTGGTCTGATAGGGTCTCATTGTTGGTCGGATCTTCTACATTGGGCAGGCAAAAGAGCCTACTGAATCTCACGTGCCTTTTTCCCTGGTGGATAGGTGGTCTCCAGCGCGGGAATGATTACACCATCAACATAGTATTTGGTTTCTCATTGGGAGAGCTAAAGTTTAGTCGTGCTCTGGAAACAAAGATTTCTGAGGTGAGGCTCATGTCTCGTAGGAGCATGAATTCAAGCCGCAGTCGGGACGAGCATTTGGGGTGTCGTCCCTCCATGTCAGGTGAGGGATAGACGCATTTTAGGCAGTGTTTTGAAATCCACAAATCCCTGCCTTAAGCAGGGCACGAAGGGGCTATTTAGGTGTGCTAGGCTGTCAAATGTCCTCTCCCAGTACTATTGTGGCTTGACGGATGTACTCAGCATCATATCTACCTCTAGGTCTGAGGTCTATCTTTGTTGTGGTCTCTTTATTATTATTATTGTTTTTTTTTTTTTTTTTTGGGTTCCTGATTTGTATTTTTCATGCTATAGTTTAAGAGTTTCAATGAGTTCATTTAAAGTTGATTAATGATACAAGTAAACAACTTGAGAGTTGCTTACTTGTATCTCACACACACACACACACACAAGCAAAAACTTGAGATTTGCTAGGATTTTTATTCTGTGCGACCAATCATTGACGAAGGCAGCGTAGACTAGAAAGCTCCTCAACTTCTTATTTTCTGTTTTTTAACCTTTGCAGATGTAGTTATTTGTACAACAAATTATGTCAAGTCCCCTTTAAATTTGAAAATTAAATCTTATGCCCCTAAATTACATTGAAAAGCCCTTTTAAATTTGAAAATTTAATCTTATTCCTACAATTTATTTTATAGAAGAAACAACAATTTTCTTGATAATCAAATAGTAATCTTATTCCTAGAATTATAATACAGCGGTAGTTATTGAGTTAAGTTAAATTTTTGTAGTAGTTATTAGCTCCTTTGGACAAAAATTTCTGATTTCATCACTGCTAGTTTGTTTCCAATGCTTGAATGTTTTTATGAAACATTATGTGGTTTAACCTAGGTCAACAAAGAGACATGCTATTATTTTCTTGTTCAAAGGAAGGATTAAAAAAAGAGGCATGCTGTTGACCTGTCAAAGTTGTTGCCTCCCTAAAAATGTTGGTGTAAGTATCGTTTCCAAGGGTAAAATGGTCCATTTTATAACTTGCCAAAGTACATAGTATAACTGATCAATAATTCAATGGGGTCTATTGCCACCCTCCTATCTATTTTTTCCACACCCTAATTTAATGAATTATGTTATTCTTTAATTGTCCGTAATTAAATTGCTTTTAAGGACAAAAAATATCAAAGATACACTTTTCACACAATTAAAAAATAAAATCGTAATATCCTTTTTTAAATATAACACAAAATGCTCAACTCCAATAAACAATTAATAGAAAAAGAATGGCCTACAACAAAAAGGAAACAAAAAGTTTCTTCTTTTTTTTTTTTTTTTTTTTTCCCAACTTTCGTCTAACTTTTTTTTTTGTTACTATCTTGTTGATGGTAAATTGAATTTTTGTTTATAATAAATCAACAATTGTTTATACTATTCAACCAAAATCGTTATATTCACCCTTTTTTCTTTAATCTTTTTTTTTTTTCGTTTATAATTGTCTTTACTGCACCTTTTTTTAAATAAATAAAAAAAGACAAACATGTTTATATGCAATTTTCAGTTATAAACTAATATATGTTGTGTTTCAGAAAAAAAAAATTCTAATAAAATTTCAAAATCTAAATTATTTGAAAACTATATATAATATGTTAAGGAAGGTGGAATAGAATAAAAGCAGTTAAGAGAGAGAGAGAGTGATGTTTAAGGAGGAAAAAAAGTAAAGGAAGGTGGAATAGAATAAGGCAAAGCTCGTTGGAAAGGCTCTTACTCCTCCTCTCCATCTCTTTCACTCACGATGTCGAATAATGATGATGAGTCTCCCAATCCAAATCCCAATAATACCAGTCCCATCCCCATTCCAAAACCGGATCCTGATCCCAATGACAAGCGTTTCCAGTTTCCTGCCCGGGCGTACGAGGAGGAGAATATGCGCGAAGACATGTTTGGTATTCTCGTTCATAAAGATCCAAAGCCCTACAAGTTCACTATCGATGAGATGGATCCCAAGCCCTTCTATGTTGCCCTCATCAACGACTATCGCCGTGACCTTGAGTTTATGAAAGAAATCTCCCCTTTCGATTAACTCGCCCGCCCCCTTACAAAGGTTGCTTTGCTCCCATTCCACGTAAGTTTCTTTCTTTTTCTTTTTTATTTTTATTTTTAATTTCGCATGTCCAAATCCCTAATTGTTGATTGATTATTTCATCGTTTTCGAAACCCTAACCCTAACACTACATAGGTTGCTTTGCTCCCATTCCACGTAAGTTTCTCTTTATTATTATTATTATTATTATTATTATTATTGTCCTCATATCTTCATTTTCGAAACCCTAACTCTAACCCTAACCCTAGTCTAGCTGAATATCGATTTTTTTTATTTGTTAATTATATAATTACTGCAGTAATTTGATCTTCTTCTCAATTAATTACTCTCGTTATTTGTCTGATCAGACAATCCATCATTTAGTTATCCACCCATCGTTGTTGTACCAAGTGATCCTAAGGACGATATCGCTTTTACTGTTGCTAAAGCTGGAGTCGAAGATTTGGGACTTGAGGAGTAAAACAATTTTAACGTACTTTTTTTTTTTTTTTTTTTGGGGGGCTTAAATCCTCTTGTTTGTTTGTTCACATTCATGTTCTACCCAACGTCGAGTATGGAAGCCTAAAGATTAAAGATTACCATGATTGGCCTATAATCAAATATTCGAGTACTATAGTGATTGTCCCCTTTGGGATCTTATTTCACTTCTAATACTAAGGGATCGTTTGAGCCTCCGTCTCCAACCTTTGTTTTTGAGTTTAATTTCCAAAAGTTCATAGTCCAACAAGTTACATTAGAAGTTCACATTTCTCTCTCACTCTCTCTCTTACATAAATGAAATTCAAATATTCATATATCCATAACTTTTTTATTTCAGGTAAGATGTTTTAAAAAAAAAAAAAAAAAAAAAAAAACTAAATGCTCACAATAATGAGATAAACAAAACGAGATCCATATAGACATATTTTAAATCTTTAATACTATTAAAATTCACAGTTTATTTTCAATTCATATTTCAACCAAACCATATTTCGAAATGAAACTCCACAAGTCCAACTCCAACCTGTTCTCCAAACGGGCCTAACTTTCATGATGGATATTTGATGCTTTTACACCAAATGCTTCAACAACAATGCAACAAAATGGATAGTGATGAGTAGTGGAAGCTGCTATTATATTGGCAAAGTAAAGGGGAAAAAATGTATTATATAGCATTTTTATAAAAATAATTGAAGCAAATAACAAAGTTTTAAAATATTTGGATTAAATAGTAAATTTCCCTGATAAATGAAAAATTTACTATGTAAATGACATTTTTACATGTTGTTAATATCATTTACCTTGTAAATCTGATGTAAATGAAAAGTTCATATGTTATTTTGACCAAATATTTCGAAAACCTACTATTTATTTTAATTATTTTCTAAAAACTATTATTTACTTCTTTCTCCCAAGAAATTATAGTAAATAGTATTTTAATTAAAAAAAAATACATAGCAATGTTTTCAAATATTTAAAACAAATAACAAATTTACCAGGTAAATGAAAATTTTTATAGGTAAATGACATATTTACAAGATGTAAATAATAATTTACCTAGTAAATTTACTATTTACTCCAAAAAATTTTAAAACATGCTATTACTTCAATTATTTTCTGAATACTGCTATTTGTATTTATGACCGAAATTGTCTTCTAAACACAAAAATTCAAATCTAAAAAGATTAAAAAAAAAGTTACTTTTTTTTTTTTTTTCAAAGTTTATAGATTACCTTCTAACAAATTAAACAACAACATTGTAAGGGCAGTGTTAGAGTGCAGTAACCTGAATTCTGTTTTGTCCAACCCGTAAAGCTAGCAGTGAGACATATGTGATGAAGCTATAATTATAAAATTTTTTTTTTTAGGTCTGTGGTGATAGCGGAGGGATCGGGCCAATATCTCGTAGCCCAGTATGGACCTGTTTTATTCTCGCACATATATGTGTATTTTCTAGGGTATTCTTTTGTTATAGCCGCTCAAAATACATCTCTCTTATATCAAACTTTGGTATAGTGGATTTTTTTTCCTCTGTCTATGGTTTTTCCCATCTAGGGTTTTCCACGTAAACACGTATGTCCGTGATTACTACACCACAAAAGGCCTTTCATAGTGTCTAAAAAAATGCTATCATAGGTAGAAGATAGCATTTTTCCAAATGCTATTACAGCCCATGTTATTAAAAGTCTTGTCCTTTGGTAGCATTTTTCTGGTGCTATAAGACAAAAAAACTAATAGCACTTTTCTGGTGCTATAAGATAAAAAATCTAATAGCGTTTTCCCCTGCTATGTTATTTTACTAATAATGTTTGTCTGAAAACAATTTAGAAATACATACGCGTAGAAATGATTCCACATCTACGAAGCGTTTCATTTAAATAGATTTTCAAACTTGGCTTTTAATCAAATGAGGCTTCATCTACTTTTTCCATTAAAATTGGGCATATGCAAATATCGCTAACATATTATTGAGACAACTTCTAATTCATAAAAGTTCACAATAATTTATAGACTTACATAAGAATCCATTAGTTACGTTATTTGCTAACAGCCAACATAGAAATTCCAAAATATCAATCTACAATTGCCCAAGATGTCCAAGAAAGAAAGTATAAGGAATGACAACAAAGCTTAAGAACAATTTACATCAACAATCCAACTCTTCATACCACATGGTCTTCATCTTCTGCCAAAAAGAGTTTACACCCATGCCCACCATATGGCTTAGCCAAAGAAGAAAGCTAACTTCGTCTTCATCATCTTCACCTTAAAGATACATGAACTTCGAACTCTATTATCGATACAATAAACCAAAATTGAGCTTCCAAAATATAATTACGATGCAATTGATTAAAAAGCAAATATAAATACTGTCAAATAGAATTGAGAATAAGAAGAGAAAATTTTCTACTAAGAATACAAAGCAACCAATAATAGATTAGGTACTCAACATATTACTAAAAGCTGCAACTCATGCTGATAGAAAGAAGAATTAGAATAGTCAATATTTGTTCCCGTAAATACAGCACATTTAGAACAAGCCATCCAATCGAAGCCCTACCCATGCTTATTGTTCTGTTTCCCATCAAATATATAGTTAGGCCATTAACACTTGAACTATGCAAGAAATTCCTAGAGATGTTCACCTGTGAATCAGCTTCCTACTTGCGTAATGAATATGCATATAGAATTAACTTCAGATTTTAATCATATGTAATAAGACTAAAGTCAGATTGACCCATGGTAACAACACTTAATAGAAACAAAGTCAAAAAAAAAAAAAAAGTATGAAGAAACTAGTTTCAGACGCTTTCTTGAATTACCCCATTCCTCCTTAACTTATGGTATTGGCTCCATAGACTCCTAGAAGACTCTGTTGCTAATTGTGCCTCTAGGATAAGAGCTGCTTCTATCTTGCATTCAACTAGATACCACCACAAATAACAATTTGTTCTAGGATGGGTGAAAAGGAAGTATTAGTAACATACAGGTAGCAATGCATTTCAAATAGAATAACAATGAAACATTAACTTTGAACAAACAAAATATTTGAAACAGTTCACATGACTTAAGTGATGAGGACTTCAAGGCTCAAAGAAATTCTCACGAACCAATTCAAGTTCCAGTTGGTCCGGTGACAAGAGCTCGAGCTAAAAGATTCAAAAAGAGCTGAATAACTTCGTTCGGAGAGTTCTATAACAAGAAGAGAGTGTGTTCACTACTGATGGTGAACAAAGACTGATTTTACTCATCAAAGTTGATCCGGAAGAGAGCCAAGGATGATGTTGACATTTTTATTTTCCAAGGCTGCAGTGGACGTCATTTTCCAACAAAGAATCAAGTCAAGATTACGTTTTCAAGTGTTCAAGAAGTTCAAAATTCAAAACAAGATCTGATCAAGATTTGATTTCTTTGTAATCTTATTTTTAGTTTTCAGTTTTAATTTAAATTTTGAATTTAATTCCGAATTAGTTTAGATAAATCTGATTCCTAGGTTTTTCAGACATGTTTATCCTTAGGGGTAGATTAGGAATTTTACAAGTGTAATTTCGGCTATATAAGGCTGACTTTTCAGATTATGAAATCAATTTTTGATGTTTATTCATATTGTGAGTTATTCTTCTTGAGTTCTTGAAGAAACTTATTCGAACTTATCAAGGATTCCTTGTGGCATTCAAATTGACTTATCAAATGGACTTTCCATAACCGTTTGTGGCGTCTTCACCATACCAAGGTTCTTGCTTCGCTAAGCAACGGGTCGCGGTTTTCATCAAACTTGAAAGATATTAGGTTGTTGTTTCCAGATTTGGTATCAGGTTTCATCATGTTGTTGGCGTGGTTCATATCAGTTGGTATCAGAGCCTAGGTTCCTCCGGTTTGCCTATCCTTTCCTTGTTTTTCTTTTCTTAAATTCGTCATTAAATTTTTAATTTTTTTTTACTACACGAAATCCGGTTTGTTCTCTCCTTAAATCCATGATATTAGTGTTTGATTCAGAATTGAATTACTTGCTTCGAGATTGAAGTATACTAGGATTAAAAAAAAAAAAAAAAAAAATCCAATTCCCACTAGGATTACAAAGCCTAGAAATGTGAATTAGGGTCCTAGTGTTTGTAAATCCGAAAAAAAAAAAAATTCATCAGAATCCGTTACAAATTTGTGTTTTTAATCTTGTTTCTTACATCCTAGACCACTTTTTGCCAAAAATCAACAGATTCCGTGACAAATTTGATCCGTTTAATTTGCTTATCATCTTGATTTGCTGCTTGAATCCTTGTTAATCTTGTTTGATTAGTTTTGAAAGAACTAAAAGAAGAATACGAGTGGAAAAAGGCAGAGTGTGTGAGTATATTAGAGAGTAGAAGCCAAATAGATTGAGTGAAACACATGTAGATTTGAGAGAATTATTCTTCGAGTGAAACACATGAGGGAGTGTGGCGAGGACCTTTTCTTTTTTCCATATTGTTCTAACCTTGTTTACAGATTCCAATCATGTCGCAAAATCAAGAGAAAAACACAAACGAAGAGATTTCACCACCCGTAGATCCAAAACTGCAAATACAAGCATTAATGGGGGAGATGAGACGGATAATGAGGGTGAAGTTAGAACATATACATGAGAGGTTAGATAGGGTAGAATAGGGAACACAATGGTGACTGCCACCGTTTGCTCCGAATGCCTCAGGAGGAATAAGTTGCATCAAAGAGAAGTCGACGAAGTTGGTGAATTTGAAGGGGACGATTTAGAGGAGGAGTTTGATAGGATGTCCGTCGGCAGCCATAGGAGATATGGCCAGGATAGAGGAGCTAG